>CM076570.1:663646344-663996572 GCA_034641835.2 Pinus albicaulis
GTTTTTGATAAAAATCAAACTCCAAAAACATCACCGCTTTTATTAAATAAAAAACATAAAAAAACAAAATAAAAATAAATTAATAAAACATCCTTATCGCAAATCGCATTTTCGCATAAATATTTTCTTATTAAAAGTTAAAACAATAAAACAGCGAAATCCCGATTTTGCGATCGCCGATTTGAAGTTTAGCAAGTGACATCACAAATCGCATATCGCAGATTTACGTTGTAAAACATTAAGAAATTCTTATCAAAGTTCCGATATTGCGATATTGCGACACTGCGACTTCCGCGATTTTGCAATTTCGCGATATCGCGAAATCACATATCACATAAACAAAAGATAATATGCTTCATAAAGATAGATTCAAAGGGTGCGATACGATGGATTTGACAGGTTTTAAATAAAGGCTTTATGTGAAATAAATCATGTCAGGAAATATTAATTGTGTTTTATCATCCCAATGCAAACAATTATTGATTCGTTATGATTTAATTAATGATATAGTTGTTTCTTGGATGTTTTCTTTCAAAATAGATAATTTCAATAGATCTTCCATCATTTGATCATTTAATTTGTCTTTAATAGGGATTTTCCTTCAAGATATGTCCATACGCAAAGTGATTAAGAAACACGACAAATAGATTGTCACAGAACTAGAACAAACAGAAATGTCGCCAATAGTCTCAGATACAGTCTATACTGCAGATGGATGTACTAAAAAATTGAAAGCTATCTACACTATGCTTAAAGACGAAAAGCCAGAATTAGTGGAAGTCACAGCGACTGCTGATGATGCAACACCCTCAAATTTACAGTTCAAAGATATTGCACGCTCTTTCCTCCATAGGATAGCAGCAAGGGCTAATCTTCTTCCATATACCGACATGATTAGGTGGGTGCTAGAAAATTCAACTATCAAATTCAGATAATTAAGAACATCCAAGGATGAGATTCTAGGTTCTTTCAGAGTTGAAGATCTGAAAATCATGTATAAGCTACCCGAACCACAAGACATCTACAATAGTCAATTCGTTGCAAATTTTTCTAAGAAGAACGAAGACCCGTTCAAGGAAATTCAAGGTTGGAGGAAACTAGATAACAAGTTCAAATATGAAAAAATAGGTATGTATCCTATTGCATCACTCGCAAATCCCTACAATTTCGTAGGAGCAATGTTATGCATATTATATGGTTTACCTGATAATACCAAGTTCTCCATAAATTGGCTTCCCCTAATTGACTCCTGTGTTAATTCCCACATAATGAATTGAGAAACTATCCTTTTTAAGAATCTAGTTAAGGAAATTAATGAATATCGCCAATCAAGAAATTCCTCCTCCAAATTTGTTCCCCAATTTTTCATGAGCGCGTATGTTTTTGACGCCATCTATTTTTCTACCAACTTTCTAGTTATGGGATGGAAATGGACACCTGAAGATCCTACCCTGATACATTTGAGTCATAAAGAGATATGGGAGCATAATTATGCACCATATTTTTATAGGCTGTGTTATGGAGTTGTATTATCGTTACATCAATTTATGTTTAACACAGTGAGCCCTAGGTTCACTAAAGAAGCCATTTTAGACCTTCAAATGATTGGGAGATATTTTATTGAAGAGTCATTTTCATATATCAGAATTTTTGGAAGCTCCTCTCCCTCACATGTTCTTCCTTTATATGTTTTAGATAAATTGATGGCAAGATAAGTTGCTTACCAAACTGTTGGTAATGGACTCACTAAATATTTGAAAAATAGTAAGAAGTCTTTATGGCCAAGTTTCCCAATTTCATGTGGTACATTTACCCTCAACAATTTCAATCATGCATTGAAATAATGTCAAAATATTGAGCTTTTGAAGCTCCCCATTTTACCCTCAAGGCAGTTAGACCCAGAAAAAATTGCTAACAAATTTACTCTGTCAATCAAACTCAAACCTATCATACACACTAATGATAGATTTGAAGATATTTTGCAATATGTTGGGACTTTTGAAGAAGTCCAAAATTTTGTCAAATTGAACCTAAATCCAGAAGAGTTAAAGAGATTCAATGAGTTCAGAGAAAAAAGACTCGAACGTATCCATCAGAATGTTTTGGTTACCAGTTATACGATTGAAGCAAGCAAAGAAGTCAGAACAGAACAAACAAATTCACAAAGTTAGAGTGAACCAAATAAAATATGGACTCTAGTTAGTAACACATTGATAAATACCCCAGAGGTATCATCTTCACAAAATGATACAGAATTTCACACTCCAAAGGGACAAACAGTTTTGGCAAAAGATATCATTGAAACTCCTGGGATAACCTCCCAAGACACAGAAGTCATTCCTGTGTTTCCAACTCATGAAATTGGTCTGAAGGTAGCTGATCTCCCTCCACTAGATGTATTCTACAGCCCTCTCCATAAAGTTGTAGTAAGGAAACAAAGAAAAATGAGAAGGATTGAAACGCCTCCAGGAAATGAAGTAATGGAAGTTGTATGGAAAGATACTCCATCAAATCCAATTGAAAATTTAACTCAGCTATCTCAATTCATTGGTTCATACACCACTGCGACAATGGATAAGGAAACAAAAGTATCTATTTTGGTTCAGGAAAAGGATGAAAAAATCACGCAGCTACAGCTGCAACTAGATGAAGAAAGAAACACTATAAATTAGAAGGTCGAACAACAACTCCTCAGAGTACAACAAGAGATGGAAATGATTAAAATAAGTCATGAAAATGACTTATCTAGCAAAAACACACTAATTAAATAATTTAGAGAAGAACTTACAAACTATGAAGGTATTCCTACTGCCGAGGAATTCATAAAAGAAGCATTGGCATTAAATGCCTTACTCTCAAAACAACAAAAAAAATTTGTTGTACAAATTTCAGACATAATTCCACACCTTGAAATTAGTGAACAGTTGACTAATGGAGTCATTGATCAAAGAATTGAGTTCAATGAACTCAATACCAAAATCTCCGATTATATTGAATGGCAAGATTCAGAGGAAGGAAGAAAGTCAAGTCTTCCAAAGATCAAAGAGACTTTCAAAGATATTCTCTTTACTGACTGGGATGCACAAGTGAAACAGGAGGAATTGGCCATAGCCAGAGCAGCAGGTATATCAAAGAATATGGTCAAAATGATTAACTAAATATTGCATGCTTCTGGTCTGATTAAAGAAGGAAATCATGAATATGTTCCTGATATCAGAGGTTTAGAGAAAATTTGGAAAGACACAATTCAACTCCAAGAAGAAGCACTTACACAACTGAAAAAGACAGATTGGGAAGCGTACTGGAAGCTACTTGTTAAACCTCACAGTCAGATCATGACACTGAATTGTTCTCTGAATTATATACAGAAAATATAGCCACTTTTATTGCATGCTATATTTGCTGCAAAAATGAAGACACGGTTCGGGAAACCTCCACAAGTTCAGCCGATGCCAGATATTTGTGAGCAGAAAAACAGAGCTGGAAGCAATCTATCAATGGGCTGGATTATCAGTTAGTTTGTTTTTATAATTTCAATTTTTAGCAATTAGATATTAAGGATGAGGAAGGTTGTTTGAAACCACCTCATAAGATATTTTTTATAATCTATTTTTGTAAGTAGTTAGTATAGTATTTAAACCCTTCTCATGCATTTAGAGAAGGGTCCAGAATTTTATTAAGAACATTTTCAAAGAATGCTTTATTGTAAGTAATTTTGTGAATGCCTCGATGAAATAATGGAACACGGCCTTTTCAGTTATATATTTTTGTTGATCACTGTTGATGCACTTTTTTATTCTTTGAAAGACTTATTGGTAGAAGAGTTGAATGTGGCCTATTATCCCTGATCATATGAACAGGGCAGTACACATCTGGTACTATTATCATGTATGCTAATTCTGTTTTGAATATTAGTGATGAATCCATCTTTCATGAATTATATGAAATCAATTTTTTTTGTCTGAAATATCTGTTTCACTATTGTACGATATAAAGATAGAAATTGGTTTGTTTTTTTATATATGATCATCAGATATATGCGATATATTTTACATCTTCTTCATTAACTATTTCTCAAGAGAATCATCTTACAAAATTATTAATCCTATTAAATCTGTGATGATCTAAATCATCACAGATTGAATAGATATCATTTTAGATCACATAAAATTGGTATTATCCTAGGTTAGATTAGATAAGACTTAATTCAAAGTTTTTCATTATAGAATAATTTTTTTTTAGTTTTTAGTAGTTCTTTATGCAAATCCTTTGAGAGAAATCCAACAATCATACAAAAACCCAAATCTAAGAAACTGGTCCCATTACACCCAGTCGAAGCCACTATCCCAAATGGAAAAGGAACTACTTTAAGGTCCAGACCGGATGGTTATCCCCCTTGTTTTTTGCCACGGATTTTTGAGGCCTCAACTTTTTTGGCGCTAGAAGGAGCACCTAACTATGAATGGCATATAAATATAAACCTCAAACTAGAAGCCCTCATAAGATTCGATCTCCCCAAAAGCATCCTACAACCTCCCGATCAAATTCTAAATCATCAAATCAGAAATCAGAAATTGTAGAAACTTTCCCCTCATCTCCTAAAATATTTCTATAGTCATCTGCTTCAGAATTCACTCCTGAGTCTCCTGAAGTTCAGTCTTTAATTCAGAAATTAGAAGGAATATCATTCTACAAAAAATCCTATTAATCTAAAAGCTTCTGAAGAAAGTGTTACTTCTCTATTTAGAGAAACTGGTATAGTAACTAGATCCAAAAGTGAGATACTTGGAATTCCTCCTTTTGAATTTCCAGTAGAATCACATTGCAAAAAAGTTTCTATATCCAGATCTAAGTCAGATACAAGTGAAGTCACATCAAATTATCTTTCAGTTACTTCCTCACATCCTCTTACTCAATGTACATCTTCTTATTCTTCCATTTCCTCTACTCAAACAATCAGTATTATCACGAGTAGTATTGTTCCAGTTGTAAGTTCTTCATTCATTCCCCCTACTTCTGGATCTACTTCTGTATCTTCACAAAATTCAAATCTAACTATGGCTAATCGACCTTGGACAAATCCTGGTGCTTTATTGATAGCAAATCCAAATCCTCTTTCGGATCATCCAGAAAAATGGTTACCTAAATATAATCCAGATGATGGTCTTCCTGTGGAAGAACATATCAATAATTTTATGTTAGCCATGAATCTGAATGGAGTTGCTGATGAAGATATCGTAGTCAAATATTTTCCTTATACTTTACAAGGATCTGCAGGATCTTGGTACTTTTCACTTCTAGTAGGATCAATTTCCGATTGGGAAAATTTTGAACAAGTTTTTCTTGAAAAATTTGGAGATGATAGAACTGTTGCATCTTTAATCAATGCCCTTTCCAATCTAAAGACAAATTCAGGTGAAAGATCAAAGATTTCAACTCCATATTTAACAAGTTATTAAACAATATCCCAACTTCTTCCAAACCTGTTGTTGATCTATAAATAGAATGGTATATTTCTTCCTTACCTTCTAATATAGATATTTTTGTAGATAGAGATGGTAAAGCTACCCTTTTAGAAAACATAAAACAAGTTCTTGTTGTAGAGAAAATAATCCTAGCATTATTAAAAATATCAGAGGTAGAAGATAAGAAATCAAAGAAAGTGACATTTAGTCAAGATTCCAAAAAGAAAGTCTCGAAAGATCCGTTTGATCTTGAAGGTCTTCAAAAAGTATTAAAGACTATGTAAAATGACATGATTGAAATAAAGAAACAGGTTGCTGAAACTTTAGCTCCTAAGAAATCATTTCACCCATTTAATAAAAACCCTTCTTCAACACCTCAGCCTCCAAATGTTATTTCAAATTCCGAATCTGACCAAGATACTAAAGATCCCTCACCATCTAAACAAGAACCGGAGTATGAGGAAGAAGTTGAATTGAATGGGTTATGGGATTTCATTATCCTCTCAGAAGAAGAAAGAGAAGCTATTCTTGTGTCTACTAGAAGCAAATCTTCTCCTGATTCAACTGTATCAAATCAGAAACAGAAATCTCTCCCCACTAAGTAGAAAACAATAGCAAAAAAATCTAAAACTGTTCAGACAAATCCAATTTCACCTGATCCTATTACTACTTCCAAAACTTTGATAGTTTTAGATATAGTGGAATACAATATAGTTGAAGATATGAAAAATACCTAAGCAAATATTTCACTACATAAAATGACCAAACTCAAACAACAATAGAAAATTTTACTTAGAGAACTCAAGGCAATCCCTGTAGATCCTATACAACCACCAGTTATATCTCAAGCTTCTAAAGATATGGGAAAACCTCCATCATCTCCAAAAAAATTAAATCCCAATGATTTGGTCTTAATTGGTATTAGATCTATGTCTCACACTCCTCCTTTACTTTTGACGTATGAAATTTTCAACAAAAATGTTCATAATTGTCTTATTGATTCAGGAGCTTCTTCAAACATCATGCCAAGAACAGTGTGTACAAAATTGAATATCACTCCTTATAAATATGTTGTACATATAGTTCAATTAGATAGAACAAAAGTAGAAGTCATTGGAGAAATTTTGTCAGTATCCATTAGATTATCATCCAATCCAAAGGTACTACAAGTAATCGATATTTTGGTCGTAGACATACCAGAATTTTATGGTCTTATTTTAAGAAAGGATTGGTTTGAAAAGTTACATGGATATTTTGATACTGATTGGTCACACATGTGGTTACCATACAATGGGAAACCAAATCAAATCCGATTTGATCATGAAAAATTTATGAAACATACAGTCACTGAACTAGAAGAAGCAAATGAGCCTGTAGCTTTCAACAATAATATTATTGGAAATTATTCGGCTGAATCATTTCTTGGATCATTCAATGCCCAGATTTCACCTTTTTTAGCAAGCACTGCTATTTCTCAAATTGAAAACTTTTCTCAAACAAACACTTCTAGATGTGTTAATCTTAGCAATAAAATTTCAAAAAATTCTTTATTTTGGACTTTATACTTTGATGGTTCAAAATCTGAAGATGGTGCAGTAGTAGGTTGCATTTTAATCAATCCACAAGGAGAGAAAACAATGCTAGCTTTCAGACTAGAATTCCAATGCACAAATAATACCACTGAATATGAAGCGTTGATACAAGGTCCATACAAAGCTAGTAGTTTAAATGTTAAATATTTACAGGTATATGGAGATTCTGAAATAATCATTAGACAAGTCAGAAATACAATTCATTGTATTTCTAGACATTTGAAACACTATCAAACTTTAGCCCATAACCTTACATCTCATTTTTCTGCATTTAATATCTCCACAGTTCCTAGATTACAAAATGCAAGTGTTGATTTACTTGCTAATGTAGCATCTACACTTATACCATCCGAAGAATTTAGCCCAGACATATTTTCAATTGAATTAATTCTTAGGCCTTCCATTGCTGACAATGTAAAAAATTGGAGAGTATTTAACAATGATGCTGATATAATAGACTTTCTTACATCAGATAGAGCCTATGAAGGTCAAATCGTAGATGAACATGACTTACAGATTGAATAGAAACAAAATACTAATCCAATTCCCAAATTTGTAGTCAAATGGAAGATCTCTCTGATTTCAAAGATAGATTTAAAAATATCATCAATTCAAAAACCCAGAGTTCTACTCTAAAATTTGAATTGATTAATCTCGATACACCAGAAAAACCTCAAAACATCTACTTAGGTCTTGGTTTAAAACCTGAAGAAAGGATGTCATTCATTAAGTTGTTGAAAACATATAAAGATATCTTTGTATGGGATTATTCAGATCTTAAAACATATGATACTTCCATAATTCAGCATGCCATACCTATGACCTTAGATGATAAGCCTGTTCAACAAAAACTTAGAAAAATTCATCCAAATTTAGAAAGTCAAATTAAATCTAAATTAAATAAAATTCTCAAAACAAAAGTCATTTTTCTTGTTAGACATTTGAAATGAGTGTCAAACATGGTCCCAGTTAGAAAAAAGAATGGATACATTAGGATTTGCATAGACTTTAGAAATTTGAATAAATCTTGCCAAAAAGATAATTTTCCTTTGCTTACCATGGAACAGATATTACAGTCAGTTGCAGGATCTGAATTTATGTCTTTTATCGACAAATTTTCAGGATACAATCAGATCAAGGTACATCCTGATGATAGACTAAAAACAACATTCAAAACAAAATGGGGAACATACACATACCAAAAAATGTCTTTTTGGTTGATTAATGCTGGTGCTATATTTCAACGTGCTATGGATATAGCTTTCAGAGGACTAATCAATAGCTCAGTTTTCATATACTTAGATGACATTACTTTTTACTCTAAGCATAGAAACAATCATGTTAATCACCTAAAAAATATTTTTGAAAGATGTAGAAAATTCAGAATTTCCTTGAATCCTAAAAAATGTTATTTTTCCTTATCAGAAGGTAAATTATTAGGGTTCATTGTCTCTAAAAAAGGAATCCATATCGATCCTGATAAGATTCAAGAAATTGAAAATATTCCCTTACCACATAATAAAAAAACGATGCAATCATTTTTAGGACAAATTAATTTTGTAAAAAGGTTTGTTCCCGATTTTTCCCAAATCATCTTACCCCTACAATCAATGATCAAGAAAATTCAATTTTTAAATGGGGAAAAGAAGAGAGAAATTATTTTGAGTTGATTAAGAAAGCCATCATTGAAGCTCCCTCTTTAACAACTCTTTATTTTCTTAAATCATTTGTATTATATACATTTTCTTCTGATACATTATACACAACAGTTTTGACACAGCTAAATGATCAAAACATTGAAGCACCAATTGCATTTTTTAGTTCTAACCTTCAAGGTGCTAAGTTGAATTATTCAGCTGTGGAAAAACAAGCTTATGTTGTATTTAAAGCTTTGAAACATTTTAGACCTTTTCTCCTAAAAATACATACTAAAACAATAATACCTCACTCATCAGTAAGGAAATCATTAATCCAATGAGAAGTAGGAGAGAAGAGAGAAAATTGGGTTACCGCACTTCAAGAATATGATGTAGAGATACATCCTGCTAAAATTTTCAAAGGACAAGGTCTTTGCAAGATGTTAACTGGAGCCTCTCATTTACCAATAGAAGAGGATCGATAAAATGAAATACAACTATCCAAGGTAAGCCTAAATGATTCTCAGTCACAATATGTTGATCTAAAATTTTTCTTAAAAAATGGATATGCTCCATTATATCTCAATTATAAAAAAAAACGTGCTCTGAGACTTAAATAAAATCAATATCAACTCATAGATGATGTGTTATTTAGGAATAACTATGATTCTATATTATTGAGATGTTTAGAAAAAACTAAATCTGAAAAATTAATGCAGGAATTACATGATGGACCAGCTGGAGGTCATTTCGGAAAAAACACCACAGCTCATAAAATACTACATGCTGGTTACTATTAGCCAACTTTGTTTAAATATGCACATGAATACGCAAGAAAATGTAAAGCATGTCAAACTGCAGTGGGAAGAGAAAGGAAAGCAACATTTCCACTACAACCAGTAAATATCCAACAACCATTTGAACAATGGGGGTGAGATATCATAGGTGAAATAACTCCATACTCTTCTAAACAGCATAAGTATATTCTAACTGCAACGGATTATTTCACAAAATCGGTAGAAGCTATCCCATTAAAGGTGGTTAATACACAAAATATTACAAATTTTATTGATCAGTTCATAATCACCAGGTTTGGCCTCCCATTAGCTTTGATATTTGATAATGCATCTTAATTTTCTGGAAACGCTATGATAGAATTTTCTTTGAAAAGAGGTTTTAAATTAAAATACTCAACTAACTATTATTCACAAGCTAATGGATTGGCTTAATATACAAGTAAAAACCTCATCAGAATCATCAAACTAACTATAGAACAAAATCATAAAAATTGGTGCAAAGCACTATTATTTGCTCTTTGGGCAGATAGAATCACCCGGAAAGCCTCAATAGGTACTTCTCCATTTTTGTTAGTTTATGGGAAAGAAGCAGTTCTACCCACAAACGTAACAATACCATCATTTTCTTTAGTGCAGTTTATTGACGAAAATCCTTCATCTTCCCTTCAAATTAGACAAGATCAAATTTTTAAAATGGAAGAACAGAGAGAAAAATCCAAAGCTATACATGCTCATCATCAACAAATAGTTAAAGCCTCATTTGACACAGCGTCCACCAATTCAAAAGCTTTTGAAATTGGAGACCTTGTTTTGAAATGGGATAAAGCACACGAGGAAAAGGGTAAGCATACCAAATTCCAAAGATAGTGGCTTGGTACATTTCAAATCATTGAGAAAATAGGCTTATCCACCTTTTTGCTGCAAGACTTATCAGGAAACAAAGATTCCTTGCATGAGAATGGTCAAATTCTCAAAAAATATTTCTCTTAGGAAATCAGGCTTTTAAATTTTATTTTTGCTTTAGGAAAATCAAATTTGAAAATAGCATCATTTTTGGTTGATTCAAATTTTCAAAAATTTCTGATAAATTATTTTGATCTTTCACTTCTATAAATAAGTCAAGTAAAAATATGACTATAACTATGAAAATTGAATAAACTTTATATTTTTAAGATAAATTGAAATTTACTGCAGGCATTTTCTTTCCAAAAAAGACTCTAGATATCATAAAATATAGTTATTATGTATCAGTCAGAAAAGGAAATTTTTAACTTAGTAAGGATTCTCTACAAAAAGGTATCTACCAACTCTACAATTATCATCCATAACTCTTAAATGAGCTAATGTTTCATCCCATCTGATAAAATTTCTTCTTCAGAGTATAATTCAAAAAATAATATATATATATATATATATATATATATATAATATATATATATATATATATATATATATATATATATATATATATATGATGTATAAATTCAAAAGAAATAAGTCTCATCGCGATCTTATTTATCATGATCTTAGAGAAATAATCTAGACTAATATTACCAATACTCCATACCACAACAGGGTAATAGCTAAATGACTATAAAAAATCAATAGACAAGGGGTCTCATCACAAGCCAGCATGTTCAGTTTAAATTACTATCAGTGAATGACATTGTCATTATCAGGCTACCAAACCTAGACAATGATTTTGAAAATGTGTCAGAAAAAAAGAAATTAAATTACATGTTAAATTATATTTTGAAATAAGAAATCAATTTTAGATGGGACCATGAATCATTATTGGTTAAAATATAACCTTGTCGAGGCTATAAACGCTCGCCGGAACATCAAAGGGCTCTATCCTCGCGATAAATGAGTAAAAATCTATAAAACCAATTTTACGTAATACCTACTTTATCTTTTTTAAATCTAAGTACCGACCGATACGTATACCAATGTATTATCACTGAAGGGGTTAATTAAGAAGAAATGAAATAGGCAAATAGATTATATTCTGAAAAAATATTGTTTAATTCATGAATCATATTATTTTTATTCTTATATCTTTTTCTTGTTTTGAAAGTTTAGAAATATCAAAATAAACCAATCAGAGATATCTCGTTCTCCCAAGTGAATCGCCAATTTTTGTGATATGCAACAACTCCCCCCCCATTTTTATTTTTCAAAATAATCTAGACCTTTGATAAATAGAAATAGGGACCCTCTTAAAAAATATATATATGATAAAAATCAAACTCCAAAAAACATCAGCTTTTATTAAATAAAAAACATAAAAAAAACAAAATAAAAAAGCAATTAATAAAACATCCTTGTCGCAAATAGCATTTTCACATAAATCTTTTCTTATTAAAAGTTAAAACAATAAAACGGCGAAATCTCGATTTTGCAATTAAGCGATTTGAAGCGAGAAGTGACGTCACAAATCGCATATCGTGGATTTACGTTGTAAAAATTTAAGCAATTCTTATCAAAGTTTCGATATTTCGATTTTGCGATATTTTGACTTCCGTGATTTTGAGATACCGCGACTTCCACAATTTTGTATTTCGCGATATCGCGAAATCGCATATCGCATAAACAAAATATGCTTCATGAAGATAGATTCAAAGGGCGCGATTTGACAGGTTTTAAATAAAGGTTTTACGTGAAATAAATCATGTTAGGAAGTATTAATTGTGTTTTATCATCCCAATGCCAACAATTATTGATTCGTTATGATTTAATTAATGATATAGTTATTTCCCGTATGTTTTATTTCAAAATAGATCATTTCAATAGATCTTCCATCATTTAATCATTTAATTTGTCTTTAATAGAGATTTTCCTTCAAGATATGTCCATCCACAAAGTGATTCGAAACACGACAAATCGCATTGTTAACCGGAACAAACGGAAATGTTTCCAATAGTCTCGTATATTCTATACTCGCAAATGGAGGTACTACGAAATGGAAATTTATCTACACTATGCTTGAAGACGAAAAATCCAAAAAGTAGTGGAAGTCACACTGATCGGCGATGATGCAACACCCTCAAATTTACAGCTCAAATATATTGCATGCTCTTTCCTCCATAGGATAGCAAGCAAGGGCTACTCTTCTTCCATATATCGACATTAGGTGGGTGCTCGACAATTCAACTATCAAAGACGTACAATTAGAACCTCCAAGGATGAGATTCTAGGTTCTTTCAGAAGTTGAAGATATGAAAATCATGTATAAGCTACCCGAACCACAAGACATCTACAACAATCAAACTTTGTTGCAAATTTTGATAAGAATAACAAAGACATGTTCAAGGAAATTCAAGATTGGAGGAAACTAGATAACAAGTTCAAATATGAAAAAACAAAGTATGTATCCTATTGCGTCACTTGCAAATCCCTACAATTTCGCAAAGTAGTAATGTTATGAAAATTATATGGTTTACCCGATAATACCAAGTTCTCCATCAATTGACTTCCCCTAATTGAATCCCGTGTTGTATTCCCACATAATGAATTTGGAAACTATCCTTTCTAAGAATCTAGTTAAGGAAATTAATGAATATTGCCAATCAAGAACTTCCTCCTCCAAATTTGTTCCCCATTTTTTCATGAGCGCGTATGTTTTTGACTCCATCCGTTTTTTCTACCAACTTTCCAAATGCTTATGGGATGGAAATGGACACCTCAAGATCCTACCCCGATAAGTTTGAGTCATAAAAGAGATATGGGAGCATAATTATCCACCACATTTTCATAGGTCAGTAGGTTATGGAGTTGTATTACCGTTACATCAATTTATGTTTAACACAAAGGAGCCCCAGGGTTCACTAAAGAAGCCATTTCGCACCTTCAAAATAATAAGGAGATATTTTATTGAAGAGTCATTTTCTATATATCAAAATATTTGGAAGCTCCACTTCCCCGCATGTTATTCCTTTATATGTTTCGTATAAATTTATGGCAAGAGAAGTCGCTTACCAAACTGTTGGTAATGGACTCACTTAAATATTTGAAAGACAATAAGAATTCGTTATGGCCAAGTTTCCCAATTTCATTTGGTATTTACCCTCAACAATTTCAATCATGCATTGAAATAATGTCAAAAATATTACTTTTGTGCTCCTTGTTCTCTCGCGCTCTCGACCTTAAAAATTGCTAACAAATTTACCAATAACAACTCAAACCTACCACACACCGATGATAGATTTGAAGAGATTTTGCAACTGTTGGGAATTTTGAAGAAGCATAAAATTTTTCAAATTGAACCTAAATCCGTGGAAGAGTTACAAAGATTCAATGAGTTCGTAGAACAAAGACTCGTACGTATCCCTCGTAATGTTTTGGTTACCAAAGTACTTTTATCACAAGAAAAGAAGTCATAACAGAACAAATAGATTCACAAAATGTAGTGAACCAAATAAAATATGGACTCTAGTTAGTAACACATTGATAAATACCCCAGAGGTAATATATTCACAAAATGATATAGAATTTCACACTCCAAAGGGACAAACAATTTTTGGAAAAATATATCATTGAAGATCCCCGGGATAACCTCCCAAGACACGTAATTCATTCATGTGTTTCCAACTTGTGAAATTGTTCCTAAGGTAACTTATATCCTCCGATGTATTCTACAAATATTTCTCTCCATAAACTGTAGTAAGGAAACAAAGAAAAAGGATAAGGATTGAACGCCTAGGAAATGAAGTAATGGAAGCTATGAAAGATACTCCATCAAATCCAATTGAAAATTTAACTCGACTATCTCAATTCCGTCTGTGTATACACCACCGTGAGACAATTGATAAGACAAAAGAGAAGTATCTATTTTGGTTAAGGAAAAGGATGAAAAAATCACGTAGCTATAGCAGCAATCAGATGAATAAAGAAACACTCTAACTACAAGGTTTAACAACAACTCCTCGTACTACAAGAAGAGATGGAAATGTTAAAATAAGTCATGAAAATGACTTATCTAGCAAAAACACATTGATTAAAGAATTGAGAGAAGAACTTACAAACTATGAAGGTATTCCTAATAAGAGGAATTCATAAAAATAGCATTGGAATTAAATGCCTTACTCTCAAAACAAAAAAACTTGTTTGTTGTACAAATTCTGTGACATAATTCCACACCCGGAAATTAGTGACCATTGACGAATGCAAAATATTGCTGATCAAAATAATTGATTTCAATGAACTAAATACCAAAATCTCCGATTATATTGAATGGAAAGATTCAAAGGAAGGAATAAAGTCGGTCTTCCAAAGATCAAAAAGACTTTCAAAGATATTCTATTTACCGATCGTGACAAGTGAAATAATCAAAATTGGCCATAGCCGTAGTAGCAGTGTATATCAAAGAATATGGTCAAAATGATTAACTACATATTGCATACTTCTCGTCCGATTAAAGAAGGAAATCATAATTTATGATATCGCAGATTTAGAGCAAATTTGGAAAGACGCGGGTCAACTAAGAGAACAAGCACTTACACACTGAAAAAGACAAACATTGGGAAGTGTACCGGCAAATACTAGTTAAACCTCATAGTCACCATGACACTAAATTGTTCTCCTCTCGAATTATATACGTAAAATACAACCACTTTTATTGGATGCAATATTTGTTGTAAAAATGAACATTAATAGTCGTAAAACCTCCACAGTCCACGATGTCGTATATTTGTTAGCCGGAAAACAAAGTCATGCAACAATCTATCAATGGGTTGCATTATCGCTAGTGTGTTTTTAATTTCAATTTTTAATAATTAGATACTAAGGATGAGGAAGGTTATTTGAAACCACCTCATAAGATATTTTGTATAATCTATTTTTTGTAAGTAGTTAGTATAGTATTTAAACCCTTCTCATCCATTTAGACAAGGGTCCAGACTTTATCGAGAACATTTACAAAGAATGTTTTTATTGTAAGTAAGTTTGTGAATGCCTCGATGAAATAATGGAACACGGAATTCTCGCTATATATCATTTTGTTGACTAATTGATGCACTTTTGTATTTTGAAAGACTTATTGGTAGAAGAGTTGAATGTGGCCTATTATCACCGATCGTATGAAGAGGATAGTACACATTTGGTACTATTATCATGTATGTTAATTATGTTTGAATGTTAGTGATGAATTGCTTTCAATGAATTATATATGAAATCAATTATTTTTTCTCGAAATATCAAATACTATCGTACGATATAAAGATAGAAACTAGTTTGTTTTTTATATATGATCTTCAAATATATGCGATATATTTACATCTTATTTTGATTGGACTATTTCTCAAGAGAATCATATTACAAAGTATTAATTCGTATAAATCCGTGATGATCTAAATCATCGCTGCATTGAATAGATATCATTTAGATCATAAAAATTGGTATTATCCTGGGTTAAATTATATTAGACTTAATTCAAAGTTTTCATTAGAATAATTTTTTTTAGTCATAGTACTCCTTATGAAAATATTTTGAGAAATCCAACAATCATACAAAAACCCAAATCAGAAACTAGTCCCATTACACCCGCCCTGAGGCCACTATCCCAAATGGAAAAGGAACTACTTTAAGGTCTAGACCGGTAGCTATCCCCCTCGTTGTTGCCACATATTTCGAGGCCTCAACACTTCCCCCAAAATTCTACTCTAGAACCATATGTCATCTTAGAAATTATCACTGAATCTAGAGTGGACTCAACTCAATTGCCTAAACATAAGTGTGTAATATGATATATAGAGAGAATATTTATGGATATATTAGGGACATGACGAAAATTTTAAAATAAGCCATATTCAATTTATAATTTCCTTTCTTTTTCAACCTCAATAGGAAAATCATCTCCCATCAAAATAGGTGGTCTAGTACAAGACTCCAACTGTGAGAAAGTATGAAATTATGAAGCCATATGATGAGTTCCTCCCAAACCAAGAATCTAGGTGGATGGAAATCAAAGCATGAACCTTACCTATATATTTTGGTGGCTTTTCCCCATACTTATTGTTGGACTTATCTAGAATTTATTCCTAAGTATGACGTTGGTGGGGGGCTTGATATATTAGAACAATTTTCTTCCTCTCATTTCCTAATGTGTTAAACTAGTGAGTATTCAATGATAAGTATCAAATATTTAGATCATATGTAGAAATGGGATGCTCCAAAGGGATAAAATTCCCCTAGAAGTTCCCCTTGAGCTAAAGGTAATTATATTTCTATTGAATAATTATTTCTTACACATTTTTATTGCTTCTTGGGCATCCACATAGTCTCCTAGAGGAGGATGGTGGGATTTTCTAACCTTATTGAATCATTTACTATTTCTTATTTCTATTAGATACCAATTATTATATAGTTATCATAGACTATATTCATTATGTATCATATTTTTTACTTCCCTTTCAATGAAATTTTAGTTCCAAGAGTTTTGATCATTCTTGATCCAAATAGTAGAGACTTTTCTAGAGTGCATTGCATTCTGAAACTTTCACATCTAATATTTGTTTGTTATCTATTTTCCCTAATTGTATTACTTCCCATTATCTTGGGTATCCTTTCTTCCCTTTCTTCGTATTTTATCTCTTCCTCCCCCATTTCCCATTGAAACTTATTTCTTTTGAGAATACCTATCCATATAGAGATTTGTGTTTTTTTATGAGCATTTTCTATCTCATCTTGCATATCACATCTTCATTTTTTGATCAGATCGACATTTATACTTGTTCAATGGGAGAAATCACACCTAGTGGATCTAATATAACTACAGAAAGGACTTAAGAGCCTAAAATTTTAGAAAATGGAATCATCTCTTCCTAAGATAATATTGCAAACCTATTTTTTTTTTCGATACATAATTAATTATTAGGATTGTTGTGGGGACTTTTAAGTATTGTATAAATCATAGAAATTAGATATATCCAACAATTAAATATGTAGTTTATGGTTTCCAATCTCTTGTGGTTATCATTTATTGAAGATCTCTCCGTATTGTCCACAGTGTTATAGAACATTCATCGATGTTTTAAATCCCAACGAGGATCCATATTAAGGACAAGTTGTTGAATTAAGAGCTCTTAAATGAAGTATGCACTTTCATTTGCATGAATCTAGAAGGGGTTAAAGGACCCAAAATGGAAGTGCTTAACTTAGAATGCAACATGGTGCTTGAATTTATTTTACCCATTTTCTTCTTAATGGTTTTCTATTGCCCATCCTTATCTATAACTAGTTGTATGGCCGAAGCATTCTTCTTGAAGTATTTTGTGAATTGGCCAAATTGATATCATGTTTTGCATTTTAATAGGAGATGTTAATAGTCTAATGGATGTATGAATTTCCATTTCTCTAAAGATAGTATGATAGCTTCCTAGAGACCTTTTTCCTAGATCCACCTCTACATATATTCTTGGAAAATAAAACATGTTATACTTTGACTCCAATTTTTCAATATAGTGACCCATTGTGTCTCTAATTATTTGGAGAGTGTCCTCATTCCAAAAAATAGGAGGGAAATGCCAAAAAATTACCCAAATTGGAACAAAATATGCCGCATAATGTTCAAGATTGAAGATAGGGGTCCATCAGTTCAAATACAAGTCATTTGTGTCAAGGAAATAAGGTCCAATATTAAATATCAAATCTCTATCATATTTAGCTTCAAACAAGAATTCATAAAAAACCCTTCCACAAATCTAGTGTGTTAGCTTCCCTTTAATTAGAGCATGCTATTTCCTCTAGAAAAAGGTAACCGTGACTTTTAGATAAAGATACATTTATATATATTAAACAATAAGACCTCATTTATACAATATTAGAACAATATTACTCAAGGAAGATAGCCGTAGCTAAACTGTGGTAATATTCTCAATTTATTTACAAAACAAGTGGGCTAAGTTTTAGGAACCTTGAGCACTACTGAGAGGGGTGGTTGAATCAGTAGCGTGTCTTCTTAGCAATTTTTTCCAATTAAAATTATCTACTAAAGCATGCATATATTAACCATCAAATACTAACAAATCATAACATGTGGAGCATATGAGCATAAACTAAATACCATAAGAAACAAAATAAACAATAAACAATGCACACGCAAATCATCAACACATGAGACACAAGGTATCTGGTGGAAAACCCCTTCAGGAAAAAAACCACTCTTGTTGTTGTTGTGTTTATTTGAATCTATATTATGTCAAGAAAAATGTATTTTACACATATTTTTTGACTCCCATCATCTAAGAGACTTGACCTCATCTACAATTAGATAACACCCATAATATAGGATACTATACTCTACTGATCAACTATGAAGACTTTGATCTCACACAGATCTATGGACAACCATCTGTTGAAATCCACCACAATCATCGATCCTCGCCCAACTCCGATTAGACTATGAAACTCTAATTGAATGGAGAAACTTGTTCTTTTTGTCTATGCTACAGATTCACTACTCCACTCTCATGAATTCACTTCTCCTATACTCTATGCAGGCCTCGTTTCATATATTTTCACACTGGTTCCCAATACTCTCTGCTCAACTCGATTCATCTCTGAAATATGATCTCAGCCAAAAAAAAAACCACCAACAAATCAAATAATAACGCCACAAACATATGCTCTCCACTCAAGAAAAATAGCGGCCACAATACAACCATCAAATATGCAACAACATAATCATACAGTAGCATAAACACATCACACACTTGATCATAACATCAAACCCTCAATAAATATGCAGCAAAAAAAATATGCCATATACACTAGCATCTTTGAAAAACAAATGGATCAGTCACAAATATATGATACACTCTACATTCTATCTCATATTTTCTAAAAAAAAATTCTCCATATACTGAGAAATAATCTCTACTACAACGCCATCAACTCTGCTCTACAATCTGATATTCTTTTCTCCATGAATATTCTCAATGTAGAAATTATATAAATTATTTGTTATATATCCAATATTCTCCTGATCACACACTATTTTAACTTCATGCACAATACAGAATCTATTCCACCATTGATCATCACATGCGGAAATTAAATCAATTGCAATGCACACATGAAACAATAAAAATTCACACACATAACACAGTTGTTTAATGGGAAATCCTGAATCAGAAAACCCCAACTATATATATATATAATATATGTCATAGAGATCATGTAACAATCCTCATACAAAGATGATCATATAAAGCTCTCAGTACAATACAATCACTACACACTAATCAGGCTTGATCTTGCAAATCCATGCACCGATCTTTGCCACATGCTAGCTTGCCTCTACTGCGCAATCCCTACTGAAGAATGGCTCTAAATGAACTCAAATCCATCCAGCCTTTCTCACGCAATCCTCATTGGCATCTCCACTAAGTGTTGGATGCAATCAATGCATCACTATAATCACAACTAATAGTCATCACTATAATCACAACTGATAGTCACACTTTCTCTTTCACCTATCTCTCCACTAGTCTCCACTAAAACTACCATGCACTGTATTTAACTGATGCATTCTTCAGTTGATTAATGAGTTAATATTTAGTGAATTAATTAACTAATTAATTCACACCACTCTCACTAGTGTATCAATCAGTTAGACTAGATACAACTAGCTCAATTGAGTTAAACTAAATACAACTCCACCAACTACTTCTATAACTCCACCAAACTCTGTCACATGAGGTCTAACTGAAGTCCTCATGAATTAGCTCCAGTAAACCCTCAGGAATAGCGTAATTCCTTTTGTCAGCTGTTGTGCCACATCTGTGCACTTAACTGAAGTGCTCCAAGAGAATAAGATAATGTTTAGAGTCCAAATATTATTAAGATCTAATAATATTTGACATATCTATTTTTAGACTGGAAATACAAAAATATATTCCACCCAATATGTTAAAAATATAAGTCCATATATTTTTCTAACTTGACCAACCATCCACAAATAGCATTCTGCAACTCATAGAATATTATCGACATGTCTAAAAATAGACATAGTCTAAAAATAGACTTTGCGCCAAAAATAGCCTACGAGCCCACTTAGTGAAGGCGACTCGTTTAACTAAGCTCATCATCTTGTTGAATCTCAACACTCCCTCTAAAAAAGATATGGATTATCTACCACCCCGATCCTGTCTCTATGGTATTCAAATTTGCTCCTGGTGAGCACCTTCATCAGAATATCTGCATCCTAATCCTCCGTCGGAATGTAAGAAAGTAACATGATCTTCTGCTGCACACAATCTCTGATATGATGATACCAGATGTCAATATGTTTATATCTATCATGAAATACTGGATTAAACGAGAGTTTAATGCAACTCTGATTATCACAATATATCACAGTAGGATCTAAGTGTGAACTGAACAACCCGACCAGGATCTTCCTCATCCATATAGCCTCGCATGCAGCCAAACTTGCTACCATGTACTCGGCCTCCACTGAACTAAGTGCCAGGATCTATGTTTTCTGCTATACCAAGAAACTGTTGTAGATCTGATACTGAATATCCCTCCAGATGTGCTCTTTTTGTCCATTGGGCTCCCTGCCCAATCTGCATCCGTGAAGCCATGCAGCTTCAACTCATCCGACTATCTGTACCACAATCCATATCCTAATGTGCCCCTGAGATACCTCAGGACATGCTTTCCTGCCTTCCAAAAGAGCTTGGTAGGCTTAACCATAGCTTGTGAAAGCTGGTTCATAACATAACATATGTCTAGTCATGTATTGACTAGATACATGAGTGAACCAACCAACCGTCGATAAACAGTGGCATCCACTACCTCTGCCGATGTAGCATCCTCTTTCCTCCAACCTCCAGAAAGAGAAGTGTTGATAGGCTTGCAGCCTTGCATGTGAAACTTCTCCAGTATCTCCCAGGCATACTTGCCTTGAGACACAAACAATCCAACCTTCCACTGCCAAATTTCCAATCCCAGGAAATAATGAAGGAGGCCCAAGTCCTTCATCTCAAACTCCTTTGCAAGATCTACCTTGCATGAGTGTATCAACAGTTCATCACCTGTTAGTATCAAATCATCTACATAAAGTACAATTATCAACAACTTACCCTCCACCACAATCTGGTATAGGTTCAGATCCGCCTCACTCTTGGTGAATCCAAGTCCAGTGAAATAACTATCTATCCGTGTGTACCAAGCACGAGGTGTTTGTTTCAGCCCATACAACGCTCTTTTGAGCCTGCACACATGAGACTCGCTGCTGAAGATTTTGAATCCTTCAAGCTGCTCAATGTACACCTCCTCCTCAATGACTCAATTGAGGAATGCAGTCTTCACATCCATCTGATGAATGTGCCAACCCATCTGCACTGAGAGAGAAAGGATCGTCCGTATGGAATAATACCTTGTGACAGGTGCAAAGGTTTCTTCATAGTCAATCCCCTCGATCTGTGAGAAGCCCTGGGCAAAAAATATTTCCTTGTACTTCTCGACGCTCCCGTCAGCAACTTGCTTCACTTTGTAGATCCATCTCAAACCTACCATTGATTTCCCTTCCATCCTTGGGACAATCTCCCATGCACTGTTTCTGACAATCGAATCATACTCTTCCACCATGGCATCTACCCATGTGAGATCCTCCACAACTTCCTCGAAAGAGGATGGTTCTATCACGATACACTTGCTCATCAGAGCCATGTATCTAGTAAATAGGTCAAGTGACTGTCTCTAACTGCATTGTGATGTAGGTGCTCCTACATTTTGCGCTGCATCAAGATTCAGTCTCTCAGCTTCTGTAGTGCGCTTCCACCCTCTGATGTTTGGCGCTGCATGAGTTGTTTCTTCCACTCCATGAAACTCCTCTTGTGGCTGATCCACATCCTGAGGCTCATCTTTAGGAACAAGTAGCTCCTCATCTTCATGCAATTGTAGCTCCCTCTCAAGCGATAACTTCATGGCTTTCTCCTCATGAAATTTGATATCCCATCGCAGAACAGTCATCCAACTGTCTGGAAAACACACACGATAATTGTGGGATGTTTCTGTGTACCCCACAAATATCCCAACCTCTACAGTCAGCTTCAGCTTCTTCCTGGAATCCTTCTTCACATAAATGTAAACAGGTGAGCCAAAAATATTCAAATGAGAAATATCAGGCTTCTTACCAGAAAACGCCTCTTCAGGTGTACTCATGCCAAGTACTCTATGAGGAAAACGGTTTTGCACATAAACCGTAGTGTTGCATGATTCAACCCACAAGTGTATGGGAAGGCCCTGATCATGCAGCATTGCCCATGCAACACCCACGATCGTTCTGTTCTTTCTCTCCGTGACCCCATTCTGTTGTGGGTTATGAGGCACTATGATTTCTCTTCAAATTCCTTCTGCGCTGCAAAATTCCTTGAATTCACCAAAGATGTATTCACCACCATTATCGCTCCTTAGAGCTTTCACCTGCTTCCCCGACTCTTTCTCAACCAGCACCTTGAACTCACAAAAATTTGAGTATGTCTCGCTCTTCTTCTGCATGAAGAAGATCGAGCACTTACGATAAAAGTCATCAACAAATATCACATAATACTTGTGCTTTACGGTCGATGCTACTGAGAAAGGTCCACACACATCTGTGTGAATTCTCTCAAGGATCATCATGGCGCAACTATCCTTCTCATGAAAAGTGGTCTTCACAAATTTTCCCAAAGTACATCCCTTGCACTGATCTGACTGTGCAAGTGTACCCTTGGGAAGCCCGGTAGAAATTTGCTGCAAAATTTTCAAAGCGCCATGGTGAAGATGGCCCAATCTCCTGTGCCACAATTTTCCCTCATCCCAGCTCACCACTCCTTCTACTTTGGCTGCCATTGTTGTGTAGCCATCTACCTACAACTGATAAATATTCTTAACTCGATTCCCTATCCTCTGGGTTTCACCAGTTGTTTTACTGCGTAGGAAATCCTTTCCCTCGCTAAAAACAACATCATACCCCTTGTCTTCCAGCATCGCCACAGAGATCAGATTCTTCTTCAATCCTGGAATATGCATGACATCCTTCAATATGAAAGGTTTACCAGACTCCCTCTCAAAGGAAATGGTCCCAATACCAGTCGTACTGTATCTACCATCATCGCCCATCTCGATGTGCACTCCAAGATCCTTCTCATCCAGATCACTAAACAAATATTTGTCTCTGGTCATGTGGAAAGACACACCACTGTCAAGAAACCACACTGATCCCATCACAATTGAAGCCAAGCATGTGATCAGTGAAAAATCCAGCTCAAACTGTGAGGCTAAGGCCTCTCCAGCTGCAGATCCAGCAGCCTACTTATTTTTCTTCTTCTGTGGACAATTAGTAGCGTAAAGTCTGTGTTGGTGACAGTGAAAGCACTTCACCTTGGACAAGTCTTGCTTCTTGCCTTTCGCACCAGATTGAGAAGGATTTTTCTTTCCCTTCCCTTTCCTTGCTTTGGTAGCCAAAGCACAATTTTCTTCATCTTCATTATTCAATGAAGATCCATCCTTGGTACCCCGCCTTATCTCCTCCTGCACAAGATCCGACCAAAGTCGCTCCCATCCTGGCAGTTTCTCCCGACCATTGATAGAGTCCTCGTAGCTATGCCAACTCTTCGGAAGCCCAAGGAGAGCCAAGCTCACCAAGTATTCTTCATCAACAGTAACCCCCACACTTCCCAGCTCATCCTTGCAGTGGACGAACTTCGTGAGTTATTTTGGTATACTGTCGCCTTTCTCCATTTTTATTTTCCTGAGCTTGTCTTTAAGTGCCAACTTCCTCTGGTCGCTTCTGCTTTGGAACAAGTCCGTCAAAGCTTTCCACATTAAGAATGCTTTACTGTGAAGTTTGGACACTCTGTGGTCCATCACACCTTCCAACAGAATTCTTCGACACTTCGCTACCTTCTTTTTCCATGTGTCAAGTGCGGCTGCATCGCTAGAACCAGGCTTTGGAATATCAACATCTATGAACTCCTTCAATCCATTATCATCCAGCACCGCCTCCATCTTGTCCTTCCATGAAATATAATTCGAGCTGCCATAAATGGCATACTCCAATCGCAATCCGTTGAAAGACATTTCAATTAATGCTCAACTTCGACACCAAGAAAACACTACAGCAAATTCGAATTCCACCAGCACAAAACTCAACCACTTCAATAATTGAAATTTCTTGTGATCAATATCGCTCCAATACCATGTAGAAATTATATAACTTATGTGTTATATATCCAAGATTCTCCTGATCACACACTATTTTAACTTCATGCACAATACAAAATCTATTCCACCATTGATCATCACATGCGGAAATTAAATCAATTGCAATGCACACATGAAACAGTAAAAATTCTCACACATTAACTGTTGGAAATATGATGCAGAGTGTTGTCCTTGATGGCAACCCACTGAATGAAGATAAAGACATGCGACTGTTGACAAGTGTTGTCCTTGATGGTAATCCACCTGATGAAGTTATTCTTGTCTTGATGAACTTGGTAAATGATGTAAATCTGATGTGATATGATGCTTGTTGATATTATGATGTTGAGTGTTGTCCCTGAAAGGCAACCCACTTGATAAAGATGATGACAACTTACTTGATGAAGTTGTGCTTGCTAGAATATGTTCTTGATGAAGAAAATATGATGTATCTACAGTGTGCATAGAAGGCAATGAAGAAATGAATTCAGAATGTGCTCAAAGTATGATGAAAAGAGTATGTCTCTATGCATACGCGGATCTGTCTAAGGGAAGTCGCGTATGCACGCGGAAAGGAACGTTCCAAGTCGCGTATGGGAAAAAGTGCTCAAAAAGTGCAAAACCAGGGGTAACCACCATGGTATTGACCCATTGTATTGGGTAATGATTCGTCTAAATGACCCCGTCTAATGTAGTTTTGGGCTCATGGTATTGGTTTGGCTCATGGTATTGAAAAAGGGTCTCATGGTATTGAAAAAGGGAAAACCTATATAAGGAGAAGAATTTCATTGTGCAAATCATGAGTGTGGGAGCAAGATGTCTGAGCTTGAATGAATACTTCTCTGAGAAGTATATCTGTATGGAAAGGGTAAAGGTTTGATGATAGATCTGAATCTATGATGCACCTATGAAGAAATGATGAAGCGGGATATCTAGATCTGAAATGTATCTGTATTTGCTAGATCTGTTTATGGAGAGATTAGATCTGTGATGAGGCGAACATCTGTCTGAAGTAAAAGGGTAAATCTGAATTGAATATCTGATCTGAAGAAGTATGCTGCTCTATAATGGTTGAAGATCTATACGCTACTTCGTCGCAGAAGAAGCGCGTATATACGCGGATTCAATGAAGAGAAAGCGCGTATGCGCAATGTAATTTGTACTGAAGTATACTCTGGTTTGTATGGACGTAAGCGCGTATATACGCGACATCAGTGAAAGGAAAGCGCGTATGCAAACTAGGGTTTGCTGAAGACTGTGGTAAGAAATGTCTGATCTATTCTGCTGGTTTACTGATATCTTTCAGTGAGTTATATGTATCTGTTTCATGGTTGACTGTGCTTAAAAGTATGGAAAGGGTCCAGTCTAAAAATATGATGAAATGTGGCCTGCAAGTGGTGTCCTAAAGGAAGCTTTGGATCCAGTGTGAAAATTGATGAAACATAGTCCATAGAGGTGCTGAGGGTTGTAGCCTTCTACTGGGGTCGTAGTTCCCTTCCAGGCCTGGTAAATCCAGATCAAGTTGTGCCTCCCTTCAGAGAGGGGCCGGTAAACGAGTCAGGTTGAGCTCTCTTCCAGAGAGGTCAGAACGCAGCCAGGGTACCGCGTACGGTAGAGTTCATCATGTTGTAAGATGTTTTCACTATAATAAAATATTGAAGGCCAAATCATAATGGTGGTTTTCTCCCACTAGTTCTCACTCAAAATCCCTGTTCATCTGTGATGCTTGCGGTGGATGGCTTACATGCACTTTACTGCACATGTTTACTGTTAACTAAACATCAGAAGAATGAATGTTGCATAGATCTAAGTAAAGATTTAATTGCATAATAAGATCTCTCTGTATACGCGAGTTTAATGAAGGAGATCTGCATGTATACGCTACTTGGCTTCAGCAAAGTAGCATATGGGTTTTGAAGTAAGAAAAAGTAAAAAGAATTGAGTATGCCCTAAATACTGATTCACCCCCCCCTCTTAGTATTTTTCCCAACAATTGGTATCAGAGTAGGTCCTTCTGCAGAATATTGATCGCTTGAAGGAGATCCGTTGCAATGGGAAGTCATGAAGGAGTAATTTCTATAAGGCCACCTCTATTCAATGGAAGTAACTGAGACTGAAGGTACGAATAAAAGCATATCCGCAGTTCGTGCATGTATGGGCAATCGTGGAAGAAGGTTATCAATACCCAATATATTCCTACCGATGCAAATGAAATTTCGAGTATGAATCAATCTTCCAATGCCAAAGCAGTGAATGTCTTATTACGAAGCATGTCTGAATCAGAATTTGCTAAAGTGATGCAGCTACATTCAGCAAAAGAAATATGGGACAAAATCATTCTGAGCTATGAAGGAGATACAAAGGTAAAAAGTGCAAAACTCTAAACTCTTAGAATTGAATACGAAAATTTGAAGATGCATAGTGATGGACCAGGTTTTTCGCTGGCCTTGCCTGGACAGAGGATATTGAGAATCGAATGAGAAATTTGGGTGAAACCATAATCGATACTACTCGGTGGAAAAGGGATCAAGATCTTGACTTCAAAATTTGACTCTAAAGTTTCAATGCATGAAGAAAGGCAACCGCAAATTTACGATTGTTCAATTGCATGGTACTGAATCGCTTTGAAATGAGACAAGGAGGTCCTTCTCAAACAAGAGAAGCCGCTTTAAGGCATCTCACATGAAAGGAAAAGAAAAGGAAGTTGTCAAGGAATCCAGCTATATATCTGAAGAAGAAGAAGCGAATTTCGTGAGAAAACTCCAACTAGGTACTGGAAGATTCAAAGGTAAGCTTCCCTTTAAATGTTTTGAGTGTGGAAAAGTTGGTCACTATGCTGCTAAATGCCCTTATAAAGAAAAACATGGTAAAGGGAAACAATTTGAAAAGAGGAAGAGTTATTATGCAAATGAAGATGATGATGAAGTGTCCAGTGAAGATGAAGAAGATTATGACCATGATCTGAAAGTGCCTATGGCAAAGAAGCAAAAGAAGAAGCCTACTCGAAACAAGGAGATATCTTAGATCATGTATAGCAAAAATTGAAGAAGATGAACCTGTATTAATCGTTGTTCTTGTTCTTACTTAATTGCATGCAAAGATTATGACAAAGGGAAAGTGATAGTATGGATCCAAGTATCAATAAAGCTCTCTACAAAATCTCATGGAAAAGAAGGAAAAGAAGAAGGCCACTTGTAATAGTCTTCTTTGTGCAAACAATAGTGAAGATAGTAAAGTTGTGGAAGCTATCAAGATCAAAGTTGAAGAACAACAAAAGGAAATTGATACGAAAGATTCTATTTACAAAGAGATGACCTCTCAAATGAGATCAAATAGAAATGTTTAATGGACAGTGGGACAAGTACCAAAGGTTGCATACTTTGCATCCAATCGAATTAAAGAACTAGAAGCATCTTGAAAAATTCAAGCAAGAAGAATGAAGGACTTGAAGCTGCAGTCATCTCTCTGCAAGAAGATCTAGAAGCATCAAGTAAGAAAAATGAGGAACCTCTACAATCATTTGAAAAGGAAGGCTTTGAAGCATAAATCATATCTCTCAAAGAAGATCTGGAAAAATCAAATAAGAAGAATGAAGAGCTAGAACAAACATGTGAAGAAAACGAAAATTGGTTGAAAGAAGAAATTCTAAATCTGAAGGATTAAGTAGAAGAGGGAAGAAGGAAAGAAGAAAACATGACAAATCAATGTCAAGCCTTGGAGGTTGAGGTAAACATTCTCAAAGGTAAATTAGAAGAAAAAGTAAAACTTTTGAGGTTTCAAGATAGTACTAATATTTTGGACAATATTTTGAGTAATCAAAGGTCTCCTGCTATCAAACTTGGTCTTGGTTTCCATGAAACTGTTAAAGGAGAATCTAGCTCACAAGGAAGTGCAAAAAATTCAAAGGGTGTCAATGCAAAATCTGAAGTGTTGAGAGAGACAAAAGATCAACCAACAATCATGAATTCTCAAAGGAATTCATTCAAGAACGATGAATGTTTTAAATGTCATGATTATGGGCATGTTGCAGCAAATTGCAGGAGCAGATCATTTTAGCCACAAACAAACAGTTCCTACATAAAAAGGTACTCTGGTTTCTTCAAGGGATATTGTTTTTCATGTAACAAGTATGGACATAAAGCAGCTGATTTTAAAAGGAGGAAGATTAGAAATACTCATTATAATTCTTATGCTTATTTCTCTGGTCATATGAGATGTTATTCTTGTAACAAGTATGGAAATGTAGAAAAGGAATGCAAAAGTTGAAATGTATCCGACAAGATCGAGGATTTTCAAAGCACACCGTTAGAAGGTCAAACAAATTTAAAAAGATGGAGGACCGATCAGAAACATAGGGAATTCTGACCCTACTGCAGTCATCCGCTTCTGAAGCTTACTTATCTGATTGACTGCAGGAATGATGTGGGATACATTATGAGTTTTAGCAATGTATCGTCACAGGGGGAGCGATGTATGGTTATTCCCATGGTTGATTTGATTATTCTGATTATATTTACTTCTGACAGTGCATATGATGTGAAGAAGACAGGTACAGGAGGCATAAGTTCAGGGGGAGATGAAGGAAAGTGAAATTTTCAATGTAACACTTTCCATACGCGGGTTAGGTAAACT
This sequence comes from Pinus albicaulis, assembly GCA_034641835.2. Classification (NCBI taxonomy): domain Eukaryota; kingdom Viridiplantae; phylum Streptophyta; class Pinopsida; order Pinales; family Pinaceae; genus Pinus; species Pinus albicaulis. The sequence goes on from CM076570.1 coordinate 663,675,660, forward strand.
AAATTCGCATATACACGCGAGTTCCAGCAGACACAGTCGCGTATGCATTTGTGATAAGAGAATTGGTATGATAGCTGAAGATCTGGAGCAGAGGTTCAGGGGGGGCATCAGTCTGATTGTTAATAACTGTATTATTGACGCAGTACCAGCCTAGCTTCTCAGTTCTAATGATGATATGATATTTGGTTTCTTATGTAGAAGATTATGGATGAGTCCTGTTTGCTTTTTGATGAAGAGTATCACATTGAGATGAAAGTCTTCTTCGTCGTAGATAAGGAGCGCATCTTGCAGAGATTGCTGTTTGATAATTTATTGATAAAGGTATTCAAAGTTGCACTAGTTGGCGAGACACTTGTTCCGGGGAGCAAGCAGTTGAATACTAATATCAGCACTGCTGGCAATATCACCGCTATTCTTTGGTTTTTTTGCTCAAATGATGATGACTTGGTACATGGTTTATTATGATGAGATTTTGAGCCTTGGGTATCTTTTGTGCTCACACATGAATGAGTCGATGTCGTTGATTCAAAATAAGAATAGATCATGTAGCTTGTTACTATGGTTGAGATCTTTTGCCTACATATGTTACTTCATGTTAAATCTTGAAGATCTTGGTGATGATGGACCACATGGATGATTGCTTGAGACTTATTTGAAGATGTTGTTATGGTATGATAATCTCTCTTGAAAAGGTTGTATTGATTCTGTAAAGAATCTGAAGGCTTGGTTACTAATGTGCTTATGCTACAACCATTGGATGCCGCTTGAAGACACAACTACACTGTTCTATCTATCTGTAGTCCAGGGAAGCATTCAAATATCTCAGAAAGAAGCTGAACACTGTCTTTTTCTCACAAGAGGATCAGATCTGGTTAAAATTTAGAAGATGGCATTGGATACGTGGGTTTCGGGAACATAGTCGCGCCAACTGCCCTACGCGAGTTCATGCACATAAAACCGCGTATGTCTGATTGCTGACAAATTTCTGTTTGGGGTCAACTCTCTTCAGCACAGCTGCAGTGCTGTTTGGTATCTCTGATACTGTTTGGTATCTCTGGTGGTGTTCCAGTTCTCATAATTCTATTTCTAATGTTTTGATAAAGATGCCTTGATGATTTGTTGGTGAAAGTGTTCAGGATGCACAAACTAAGGGGGAGCCTTAGTCATATGGAAAGATGCTTGGATGCACAGATTCAGGGGGAGCATTAGCTTTGCTGAGTATAATGCATTGTTGGCATTATGATGGTTCTGAAATATGTTCTCTTTCTTGAGGACTTTCTGGTGTTGGTCTTAAATGGTCATTTTTGTAATTTGTTGAAAAGGTCTTGTTGAGACCCATGATGTAAATTTGTAATATTCAGTCATGTAAGGACTTGTCAATTTTTGTAAACCCACTTGGTTGGGTAGCTGAGTTGAAATGTGTAAACCCACTTGGTTGGGTACTTGAGTCTTATATGTAAATCCACTTGGTTGGATTTTTGATGTAAGTATGAGTCTTTGGTGATAGGAAGTTCATAGAGTCATGTAATCCATTGGAAAGTATGTTTGAAGATTCAACATGAACTCAGGGGGAGCTGTGCCACTTCAGTATACATCAGATCTGCAGAACGCTTCTTCCACATGAGGAGAAGAAAAGGGGGTGAGTGTGTTGGTTTTGATCCGCCCGTTGTCCTTGATGTCAAAGGGGGAGAGTGTGTTGGTTTTGATCCGTTGGTTTTGATCCGCCCTTTGCCCTTGATGTCAAAGGGGGAGAGTGACATGGTGTTTGAATGCAGATAATGGTGTCAAAGAATTGGGAGAGTGACATGGTGTCAATGTACTTATCTGTTGTGGTAACCAAACACCATCGTGGTTTCCATCAAGTCCAAAGGGGGAGATTGTTGAAAATATGATGTAGAGTGTTGTCCTTGATGGCAACCCACTGAATGAAGATGAAGACATGCGACTGTTGACATGTGTTGTCCTTGATGGCAATCCACCTGATGAAGTTATGCTTGACTTGATGGACTTAGTAAATGATGTAAATCTGATGTGATATAATATTTGTTGACAATATGATGCTGAGTGTTGTCCTTGAAAGGCAACCCATCTGATAAAGATGATGACAACTTACTTGATGAAGTTGTGCTTGATAGAATATGTTCTTGATGAAGTAAATCTGATGTATCTACAGTGAGTACAGAAGGCAATGAAGAAAGGAATTCAGAATGTGCTCAAAGTATGATGAAAAGAGTATGTCTCTATGCATACGCGGATCTGTCTAAGGGAAGTCGCGTATGCACGCGGAAAGGAACGTTCCAAGTCGCGTATGGGCTAAAGCGCTCTAAAAGTGCAAAACCAGGGGTAATCACCATGGTATTGACCCATTGTATTGGGTAATGATTCGTCTAAATGACCCCGTCTAATGTAGTTTTGGGCTCATGGTATTGGTTTGGCTCATGGTATTGAAAAAGGGGCTCATGGTATTGAAAAAGGGAAAACCTATATAAGGAGAATAATTTCATTGTGCAAATCATAAGAGTGGTGCAAGATGTCTGAGCTTGAATGAATACTTCTCTGTGAAGTATATATGTATGGAAAGTGTAAAGGTTTGATGATAGATCTGAATCTATGATGCACCTATGAAGAAATGATGAAGCGGGATATCTAGATCTGAAATGTATCTGTATTTTCTAGATCTGTTTATGGAGAGATTAGATCTGTGATGAGGCGAACATCTGTCTGAAGTAAAAGGGTAAATCTGAATTGAATATCTGATCTGAAGAAGTATGCTGCTCTATAATGGTTGAAGATCTATACGCTACTTCGCCGCAGAAGAAGCGCGTATATACGCGGATTCAATGAAGAGAAAGCGCGTATGCACAATGTAATTTGTACTGAAGTATATGCTTGTCCGTGTGGATGGAAGCGCGTATATACGCGACATCAGTGAAGTAAAGGCGCGTATGCAAACTAGGGTTTGCTGAAGCAAAGGGTATGAAATATCTGATCTGTTCTGCTGTGTTTCTGCTATCTGATCTGTGTTGATAAGTATCTGTTGGTGATGTATGTTCGTGCTTAAAAGTATGGAAAGGGTCCAGTCTGAAAATATGATGAAAAGTGCCTCATGGTGTCCTAAAAGTGGTTTTGGATCCAAAGGTGAAAATTGATGAAACGTGGTCCATCGGTGTGCCGAGGTTGTAGCCTTCGGCCAGGGGTTGTAGCCCTTCTGTGTGAGGCTGTAAACGAGATCGTGGTTGTAGCTCCTTCCAGGTGAGGCTGGTAAACGAGATCAGGGGGTCGTAGCTCCCTTCCAGGAGAGGCTGGTAAATGAGTCAGGGGGTTGGAGCTCCCTTCCAGGAGAGGCTGGTAAACGAGCGCAGGTGGGTGCCTGCGTGCTGGTAGGAGTCTGCGCCAGCACATATGTTGTAAGATGTTTTCTCTATAATAAAATATTGAAGGCAGAGTAACGGCAGCGGGTGGTTTTCTCCGACTTGGGTTTCCACCTAAAATCCCGGTGTTCATGTGTGATGCTTTGTGTGATGGTTTATTCTGTTCTTACTGCACATGTTTACTTTTTATAGAACATCTAATGAATGAATGATGGAATGATATAAGTGAAGAACTAATGGCATAATTAGATATCTGTGTATACGCGAGTTATATGAAGGATATCCGCGTGTATACGCTAGTTGGCTTCAGCAAAGTAGCGTATGGGTTTTAGAGCATGAAAAAGTAAAAAGTTTCAGTTTTCCCTAAATACTGATTCACCCTCCCCTCTCAGTATTTTTCCCAACAATTGGTATCAGAGCAGGTTCTTCTGCAGAAGCTTGATCGCTTGAAGGAGATCCGTCGCAATGGGAAGTCAAGAAGGAGTGATGTCTATAAAGCCACCTTTATTCAATGGAAGCAATCTGATATTCTGGAAGGTACGAACAAAAGCATATCTGCAAAGTCTTGGTGCAGATGTATGGGCAATCGTGGAAGAAGGTTATCAATATCCGGCAAGTATTCCTACTGATGCAGCTGAAAGGAAGAAGTATGAAATCAATGCCAAAGCAGTGAATGTCTTATTAGGAAGCATGTCCGAATCAGAATTTGCTAAAGTGATGCAGCTACATTCAGCAAAAGAAATATGGGACAAAATCATTCTAAGCTATGAAGGAGACACAAAGGTAAAAAGTGCAAAACTCCAAACTCTTAGAATTGAATATGAAAATCTGAAGATGCATAGTGATTAGAGTGTTGCTAGTTTCTTTCTTCGTCTGGATGATATTGTAAATCGAATGAGAAATTTGGGTGAAACCATAACTGATACTACTCTGGTGGAAAAGGTCTTAAGATCCTTGACTTCAAAATTTGACTCTAAAGTTTCAGCTATTGAAGAAAGGCAAGATCTGCAAATGCTTACGATTGTTCAATTGCATGGTACTCTGACTGCTTTTGAAATGAGACAAGGAGGTCCTTCTCAAATAAGAGAAGCTGCTTTTAAGGCATCTGCAAAAGGAAAGGAAAAGGAAGTTGTCAAAGAATCCAGCTATATATCCGATGAAGAAGAAGCGAATTTCGTGAGAAAGCTCCAACTAGGTACTGGAAGATTCAAAGGTAAGCTTCCCTTATAATGTTTTGAGTGTGGAAAAGTTGGTCACTATGCTGCTAAATGTCCTTATAGAGAAAAGCATGGTAAAGGGAAACAATTTGAAAAGAGAAAGAGTTATTATGCAAAGGAAGATGATGATGAAGTGTCCAGTGAAGATGAAGAAGATTCTGACCATGATCTGAAAGTGCTCATGGCAAAGAAGCAAAAGAAGAAGCCTACTCGAAACAAGGAGATATCTCAGAAATCATGTATAGCAAAAATTGAATAAGATGAACCAGGTATTAATCGTTGTTCTTGTCTCTTACTTAATTGCATGTGCAAAATATTATGACAGTGAAAGTGACAGTATGGATCCAGAAGTTTCTGACAAAGCTCTACAAATACTCATGGCAAAGAAGGAAAAGAGAAGGCCACTTGTAATACTCTTCTTTGTGCAAACAATAGTGAAGATAGTAAAGTTGTGGAAGCTATCAAGATCAAAGTTGAAGAACAACAAAAGGAAATTGATACGAAAGATTCTATTTACAAAGAGATGACCTCTCAAATGAAAGATCAAATAGAAATGTTGAATGGACAGGTGGACAAGTATCAAAGGTTTCAACTTATGCATCCAATCGAATTAAAGAACTAGAAGCAGATCTTGAAAAATCAAGCAAGAAGAATGAAGGACTTGAAGCTGCAATCATCTCTCTGCAGGCAAATCTAGAAGCATCAAGTAAGAAAAATGAGGAACCTCTACAATCATTTGAAAAGGAAGGCCTTGAAGCAGAAATCATATCTCTCAAAGAAGATCTGGAAAAATAAAATAAGAAGAATGAAGAGCTAGAACAAACATGTGAAGAAAATGAAAATTGGTTGAAAGAAGAGATCCTAAATCTGAAGGATCAAGTAGAAGATGGAAGAAGGAAAGAAGAAAGCATGACAAAGCAATGTCAAGCCTTGGAGGTTGAGGTAAACATTCTCAAAGCTAAATTAGAAGAAAAGGTTAAACTTTTGAGGTTTCAAGATAGTACTAATATCTTGGACAATATTCTGAGTAATCAAAGGTCTCCTGCTATCAAACTTGGTCTTGGTTTCCATGAAACTGTTAAAGGAGAATCTAGCTCACAAGGAAGTGCAAAAAATTCAGAGGATGTCAATGCAAAACCTGAAGTGTTGAAAGAAACAAAAGATCGACCAACAATCATGAATTCTCAAAGGAATTCATTCAAGAACGTTGAATGTTTTAAATGTCATAATTATGGGCATGTTGCAGCAAATTGTAGAAGCATATCATTTCAGCCACAAACAAACAGGTTCTACTCAGAAAGGTACTCTAGTTTCTTCAGGGGATATTGTTTCTCATGTAACATGTATGGACATAAAGCAGTTGATTGAAAAAGGAGAAAGATTAGAAATACTCATTATAATTCTTATGCTTATTTCTCTGGTCATATGAGATGTTATTCTTGTAACAAGTATGGACATGTAGAAAAGGAATGCAGGTTGAACAGATCTGAGAAAGTGGACAATTTTCAGCACACTGTTAGGAAGGTCAAACAAATTTGGAAAAAGAAGGAAGACCAATCAGAAACGTAGGGAATTCTGACCCTACTGCAGTCATCCGCTTCTGAAGCTTACTTCTCTTATTGACTGCAGGAATGATGTGGGATACATTATCAGATTTAGTAATGTATCGTCACAGGGGGAGCAATGTATGATGACTCCCATGGTTGATTTTATTTTTCTGGTTATATGTATTTCTGACAGAGCATCTGATATGAAGAAGACAGGTACAGGAAGTACAAGTTCAGGGGGAGATGAAGGAATGTGAAAAATTTCTATGCTTCACTTTCCATACGCGGGTTCGATGAACAAAAGTCGCGTATACACGCGAGTTCCAGCAGACACAGTTGCGTATGCATTGATGATAAGAGAATTTATATGACAGCTGAAGATCAGGAGCAGAGGTTCAGGGGGAGCATCAGTCTGACTGTTAATAACTATATTATTGACTCAATATCAACTTAGTTTCTCAGTTCTAAATAATGATGATATGATACATGGTTTCTCGTGTTGAATATTGTAGATGAGTCCTGTTTGCCTTTTGATGAAGAGTATTCATTGTTATGAAAGTCTTATAATTCGGAGATAAGGGCAGTTCATGCAGAGATTGTTGTTGATGACTTGCTGATGAACGTATTCAGGTTGCACAAGTTAAGAAGGAGCACTGGTTCAGGAGGAGCAGCAGGTTGAATACTAATGATTGCATTGTTGGCAATATGACTGCTTATTCTTTGGTTTTGGTGATACTCATGCTCAAATGATGATGACTTGGTACATGGTTTATTATGATGAGATTTTGAGCCCTGGTTGCTGATAAGTATCTTTTGTGCTCACACATGAATGAGTTGGATGTCGTTTGATTCAGAAATAAGAATAGATCATGCAGAGTTTGTTACTATGGTTGAGATCTTTTGCCTACATATGTTACTTCATGTTAAATCTTGAAGATCATGGTGATATTGGACCACATGGATGATTGCTTGACACTTATTTGAAGATGTTGTTATGGTATGATAATCTCTCTTGGAAAGAATGTATTGATGCTGCACGGAATATGAAGACTTGGTTACTAATGCGCTTATGCTACCACCATTGGATGACGCTTGAAGACACAACTACACTGTTCTATCTATCTGTAGTCCAGGGAAGCATTCAAATATCTCAGAAAGAAGTTGAACACTGTCTTTTTCTCACAAGAGGATCAGATCTGGTTAAAATTTAGAAGATGGCATTGGATACGCGGGTTTCCTGAAACACAGTCGCGTATATACGCGAGTTCATGCACAGAAAACCGCGTATGTCTGATTGCTGACAAATTTCTGTTTGGGGTCAGCTCTCTTCAGCACAGCTGCAGTGCTGTTTGGTATCTCTGGTATCTCTGGTGATGTTCCAGCTCTTATAATACTGTTTCAATCTCTGATGTTTTAAAGATGCCTTGATGATTGGTTGAAAGTGTTCAGGATGCACAAACTAAGGGGGAGCCTTAGTCATATGAAAAGGATGCTTGGATGCACAGATTCAGGGGGAGCATTAGCGTTGCTGAGTATAATGCATTGTTGGCATTATGATGGTTCTGAAATATGTTCTCTTTCTTGAGGACTTTCTGGTGTTGGTCATAAATGGTCATTTTTGTAGTTTGATGAAAAGGTCATGTTGAGACCCATGATGTAAATTTGTAATTTTCAGTCATGTAAGGACTTGATAAATTTTTGTAAACCCACTTGGTTGGGTAGCTGAGTCAAATTTGTAAACCCACTTGGTTGGGTAGTTGAGTCTCATATGTAAATCCACTTGGATGGATCTTTGATGTAAGTATGAGTCATTGGTGATAGGAAATTCATAGAGTCATGTAATCCATTGGAAAATATGTTTGAAGATTCAGCATGAACTCAGGGGGAGCTTGGTCACTTCAGTATATATCAGATCTGCAGAACGCTTCTTCCACATGAGGAGAAAAGGGGGAGAGTATGTTGGTTTTTGATCCGCCCGTTGCCCTTGATGTCAAAGGGGGAGAGTGTGTTGGTTTTGATCCGCCCTTTGCCCTTGATGTCAAAGGGGGAGAGTGACATGGTGTTTGAATGCAGATAATGGTGTCAAAGAATTGGGAGAGTGACATGGTGTCAATGTACTTATCTTTTGTGGTAACCAAACACCATCGTGGTTGCCATCAAGTCCAAAGGGGGAGATTGTTGGAAATATGATGCAGAGTGTTGTCCTTGATGGCAACCCACTGAATGAAGATAAAGACATGCGACTGTTGACAAGTGGTGTCCTTGATGGCAATCCACTTGATGAAGTTATTCTTGTCTTGATGAACTTGGTAAATGATGTAAATCTGATGTGATATGATGCTTGTTGATATTATGATGTTGAGTGTTGTCCCTGAAAGGCAACCCACTTGATAAAGATGATGACAACTTACTTGATGAAGTTGTGCTTGCTAGAATATGTTCTTGATGAAGAAAATATGATGTATCTACAGTGTGCACAGAAGGCAATGAAGAAAGGAATTCAGAATGTGCTCAAAGTATGATGAAAAGAGTATGTCTCTATGCATACGCGGATCTGTCTAAGGGAAGTCGCGTATGCACGCGGAAAGTAACGTTCCAAGTCGCGTATGGGCAAAAGCACTCAAAAAGTGCAAAACCAGGGGTAACCACCATGATATTGACCCATTGTATTGGGTAATGATTCGTCTAAATGACCCCGTCTAATGTAGTTTTGGGCTCATGGTATTGGTTTGGCTCATGGTATTGAAAAAGGGGCTCATGGTATTGAAAAAGGGAAAACCTATATAAGGAGAAGAATTTCACTGTGCAAATCATAAGAGTGGTGCAAGATGTCTGAGCTTGAATGAATACTTCTCTGTGAAGTATATCTGTATGGAAAGTGTAAAGGTTTGATGATAGATCTGAATCTATGATGCACCTATGAAGAAACTATGAAGCGGGATATCTAGATCTAAAATGTATCTGTATTTTCTAGATCTGTTTATGGAGAGATTAGATCTGTGATGAGGCGAATATCTGTCTGAAGTAAAAGGGTAAATCTGAATTGAATATCTGATCTGAAGAAGTATGCTGCTCTATAATGGTTGAAGATCTATACGCTACTTCGCCGCAGAAGAAGCGCGTATATACGCGGATTTAATGAAGAGAAAGCGCGTATGCGCAATGTAATTTGTACTGAAGTATACGCTGGTTTGTGTGGACGTAAGCGCGTATATACGCGACATCAATGAAAGGAAAGCACGTATGCAAACTAGGGTTTGCTGAAGACTGTGGTAAGAAATGTCTGATCTGTTCTGCTGGTTTACTGATATCTGTCAGTGAGTTATATGTATCTGTTTCATGGTTAACTGTGCTTAAAAGTATGGAAAGGGTCCAGTTTGAAAATATGATGAAATGTGGCCTGCAAGTGGTGTCCTAAAGGAAGCTTTGGATCCAGTGTGAAAATTGATGAAACGTGGTCCATCGAGGTGCTGAGGGTTGTAGCCTTCAGTCAGGGGGTTGTAGCTCCCTTTCAGGTGAGGCTGGTAAACGAGATCAGAGGGTTGTAGCTCCCTTCCAGGTGAGGCTGGTAAATGAGATCAGGGGGTCGTAGCTCCCTTCCAGGAGAGGCTGGTAAACGAGTCAGGGGGTTGGAGCTCCCTTCCAGGAGAGGCTGGTAAACGAGCGCAGGTGGGTGCCTGCGTGCCGGTAGAGTCTGCACCAGCACATATGTTGTAAGATGTTTTCTCTATAATAAAATATTGAAGGCTGAGCAACTGCAGCGGTGGTTTTCTCCCGACTTGGGTTTCCACCTAAAAATCCCGGTGTTCATGTGTGATGCTTTGTGTGATGGTTTATTCTGTTCTTACTGCACATGTTTACTGTTTATAGAACATCTAATGAATGAATGATGGAATGATATAAGTGAAGAACTAATGGAATAATTAGATCTCTGTGTATACGCGAGTTATATGAAGGATATCCGCGTGTATACGCTAGTTGGCTTCAGCAAAGTAGCGTATGGGTCTTAGAGCATGAAAAAGTAAAAAGTTTCAGTTTGCCCTAAATACTGATTCACCCCCCCTCTCAGTATTTTTCCCAACATTAACACAATTGTTTAATGGGAAATCCTGAAGCTGAAAACCCCAACTATCTGTATATAATATATGTCATATAGATCATGTAACAATCCTCATACAAAGCTTATCATATCAAGCTCCCAGTACAATACAATCACTACACACTAATCAGGCCCGATCTTGCAAATCCATGCACCGATCTTTGTCACCTGCTAGCCTGCCTCTACTGCGCAATCCGTGCTAAAGAATGGCTCTGAATGAAATTGAATCCATCCAGCCTTGCTCACGAAATCCTCATTGGCATCTCCACTGAGTGTTGGATGCAATCAATGCATCACTATAGTCACAACTGATAGTCACACTTGCTCTTTCACCTATCTCTCCACTGGTCTCCACTGAAACTGCCATGCACTATAGTTAATTGATGTATTCTTCAGTTGATTAATGAGTTATTATTTGTGAATTAATTAACTAATTAATTCACTCCACTCTCACTAGTGTATCAATCAGTTAGACTAGATACAACTAGCTCAACTGAGTCTAACTGAGTTAAACTAAATACAACTCCACCAACTACTTCTATAACTCCACCAAACTCTGTCACATGAGTTCTAACTAAATTCCTCATGCATTAGCTCCAGTAAAGCCTCAGGAATAGCGTAATTCCTTCTGTCTGCTACTGTGCCACATCTGTTCACTTAACTGAAGTGCTCCAAGAGAATAAGATAATGTTTCGAGTCCAAATATTATTAAGAGCTAATAATATTCGACATATCTATTTTTAGACTGGCAATCTAAAAATAGATTCCGCCCAATATGTCTAAAAATAGAAGTCCATATATTTTTCCAACTTGACCAACCATCCACAAATATCATCCCGCAACTCATAGAATATGATCGACATGTCTAAAAATAGACATAGTCTAAAAATAGACTTTGCGCCAAAAATAGCCTGCGGGCCCACTTAGTGAAGGCAACTCTTTTCACTAAGCTCATCATCTTCTTGAATCTCAACACTCAATTCACTGAAATTGACCTCTCCATGCATTTATTTATTATCTAGCCTCTTCCATTACCTCTATGTATGCACAAGCATATTTAAATCAACCTCTATATTCTCATATGTTTTAGAATCTTGACCTCCTTTGTCTGTACTCACATTTTCTTGCCCTCAACCATCTAACCAAACAATGATGGATATGCTCCTCTATTTAAATATATTTTTCCACGATCTCCATTACTCAAATCATCAATGTATTCATACTCTAACCACTTATCTCAGTTTTGGATTAAGTCAACAAAACTATTCCAAGCCATACCATGATAAATTACCATTTTTTCAACCTCTGTAAAATACTTGATGTGCGAGGAATGTCGGAAAACAAATTATGGATAGGGTGAAATTGCTTCTACCTTTGGGAAGTGCATTCATGGTAGGGGTAAAATGGGTCCAATGAAGGTAACATGAGTTAACATGACCCTAATTCACTGCTAACCTATGTTACCCTTGTTTGACCCCCAAAACTGAGTCAACTCAACTCCAAAACTTCTAGAATATTACACTCTATACCTGCAATCATCTCCTAAGATTGTAGAATGAAAACACTATTAGAAAATTATATATTATAGAGCAATGCAACCCATAAAATATGTGGAAAACACAAGCACACAAAACACATAAAACTAGAGAGACACAGATATATGTGGTTCACCCAGTTTGGGCTACGTCCACCCCGAACAACTAGTCCTTCCTTTATATTATCTAGAAAAATGAAGAGACACAACCTATAACAAATTCGTTGTAATATCCTATGTTCTCTCTCACAATATCCCTATCTGTTTCTCTCTCTAAGAATACACATACAATACACAGCCAACAATACAATACCCTCATAAAAGCGAGGTGTTTCCTTCTAGGGAAAAATACCCTAAACTAAACATAAATTCTACCGTCAGATCATTTGCCTAATGAACAGCCTAGATTGACTAGAAATTACTATACTTTTACAAGGAAATTTTACATCTTTTTTTAGATTCGGGGGCACTACCCCCAAAACCCTCCACCAAGGGGGGCTCCATAAAGTCGCAGTCACCCCCCCTGGACCCCCCAGGCAGAGTTTAATTACAAGAGGCATTTCCGCCCCATTAAGATACATGGGTCCAACACTGCGATACAAAATAAACAAGATAATCACGCTCCACACCCAAAAATCTCCCACCTGGAGATTGATTGTAGCAACTCCACCACTGCTTCATTTGCTGGATAATGACTCCTCTTTTCACCTGGTTGTTTCTCATCTTCATCGTCATCCTTGAATACCAACTGAAACTTAGCATATTCTTAGTTTCTCCCTGGTTACAACTTTTGTTAGCATATCTGCAGGATTTTGGCTAGTGTGTATCTTTTCCAGCTTCAACTGTCCATCTTCCAATACTGATCGTATGAAATGGTACATGAGCTGTATGTGTTTAGTCCTGGAATGAAATGTTGAGTTCTTTGCAAGATGAATGGCACTTTGGCTATCACTGTATAATGTGCCCATATCATGCTTCTTACCCAATTCATCCATAAAACTTTGTAACCAAATCATTTCTTTACTAGCCTCTGTAGTAGCAACATACTCTACTTCTGTTGTTGAAAGTGTAACAACACTTTGGATTTTTGAAACCCAACTAACAGTTGTTCCACCTACAGTAAATAGATATCCTACAGTGCTCCTGTCACCTGCCATATCTGCATCAACATATCCATGTAGAGAAATGTTTGAACCACCAAAGAATAATGCTTGATTTGTGGTACCTCTCAAATATCTGAGAATCCATTTTACTACCATCCAATGTTCTTTTCCTGGATTTCTCATGCACCTTCTTACAACTCCCACTGCATGTGCAATATCAAGCCTTGTGTAGACCATTGCATACATTAAGCTTCCAACTGCTGATGCGTATGGAACTTTAGGTATATAGTCCATTTCTTCTTGGGTCTTGGGGCACATCTCCTTACTAAGTTTGAAATGGCCAGCAAAAGGTGTACTAACTGGTTTTTCATTCTGCATATTAAATCTTTTCAACACCTTTTGTATGTACTCATTCTGAGACAGTGTTAATTTGCAATTTTTCCTGTCTCTAGTTATTCTCATACCAAGGATTTGTTTTGCAGCTCCCAAATCCTTCATTGAAAATGAATTTGCCAATTTATTTTTGAGCACATTTATTTCCTATATGTTAGACCCTGCAACAAGCATGTCATCTACATACAATAACACTATAATATAGCTACCATCATTTTTCTTTTTTAGATAAACACAATGATCAGAGTGACATCTAGTATAACCTTGTTCAGACATAAACCTATAAAAATTTAGATACCATTGACTTGGAGCCTGTTTTAAGCCATACAAGCTCTTCTTTAACCTGCACACTAATTTTTATTTCCCTTTGACCTCATATCCTTCTGGTTGCTCCATATAGATCTCTTCCTCCAAATCTCCATGGAGAAATTTTTTCTTTACATATAACTATTCAAGATGTAAATCTTCCACTGCTACAAGACTTAAAATAGTTTTGATTGAAGTCATCTTAACAATAGGAGAAAATATTTCATCAAAATCAATACCTTTCCTTTGTGCAAAACCCTTCACCACAATTCTAGCTTTGTACCTTTGTTTTCCTCCATCTTCTTCCTTCAACCTGTAAACCCATTTATTCTGTAATGTATTTTTACCTACAGGAAACCTAACTAAGTCCCAAGTCTGGTTATGTATTAAGGATTCCATTTCTTCTTCCATGGCTAGCTCCCACTTCTTCCTTCTTTCAACCTGCATTTCTTCTTCATAACATTCGAGTTCACCAGAATCACTCAACATTAAATAATATAATGAAGGAGAGTATCGTTCAGAGGGTCTACTTATCTTGTTAGATCTTCTAACACCACTTTCAGTTGTTTGAGGTGCCTGTTATTGTTGTGGTGGTTGTTGTTGTTGTGGCTATTGATTATTATTATTTTAAGGCACCTTTACTTTTTTTATGATTTCATCAAGAACTACGTATTCTTTGTTTTCTTTTTCCTGTTTCTTTTCCTAAAATTGATTCTTATACAAGACCTTTTCGTTGAATATTACATCTCTGCTCCTAATGATTTTTTGATTTTCATAATCATATAAGCGATAGCCAAAATCATTAACACCATATCCAATAAAGGTACATTTCTTTGATTTTGCCTCAAACTTTGTTCTATTTTCTTTATTAATATGGACAAAGGCCTCACAGCCAAAAGGCTTTAAAAAAGAGTAGTTTACCTTTTTACCTGTCCATGCTTCCTCTGGAATACCACCATCCAAGGAACTTGAAGGCCCTCTGTTTATTAGATAAACAACAGTATCTACACCATCTGCCCAAAATTGTAAAGGTAATCTTGCATGCAATCTCATGCACCTTGCACACTCCATGATTGTTCTGTTCATCCTTTCTGACACACCATTTTCTTGTGGTGTTCTTGGAACTATCTTCTCTCTGTTAATTCCATGCTCTGAACAGTACCTATCAAACACTTTGCTGCAATATTCACCTCCATTGTCTAATCTGAGATACTTCAACTTATTTGTTGTCTCAATATCAACCAAAGCTTTCCATTTCTTGAAATCATCAAATACATTAGATTTATTCTGAATACAATCCAAGTATTTCTAGTTGCATCATCAATAAAAGTAACATTATAACGAGAGTCACCGAGAGATGATACCTGAGCAGGTCCCCATACATCTGTATGCACAAGTTCTAATTTTTTTCTCTTCTTTTCTTTCCCAACTCTGATAAATCTGACTCTCTTCTATTTTCCATAAATACAATTCTCACAGAAATCCAAATCAACATTCTTCAAACCCCGCAACAAATTTCTTGAGGGAAGAATCTTCATCCCCTTCTCACTCATTTGTCTAAGTATATGATGCCATAATGTTGCATCTGCTCCTTTGGAAGTTAAATCATTAACAGAGTTAGAAATAGCATTGCATAAATACAATGTACCAACCTTTTCACCTTTTGCTATTACCAGGGCTCCTTTGGTGACATTCCAAGTTTTATCTGTGAAAGTTGTCACACAACCTTCACCGCCTAACTGCCCTATTGAAATCATATTTTTCTTCGGATCTGGAACATGCCTTACCTCCTTTAATATCCATTGGTTTCCATTCTGCTATTTTACAATAACCTTACCGATTCCAACAATTTTACAGGGTTTATCATCACCCAAACTAACTTGTCCAAAATCTCCTTGAACATAGTCATCAAAATATTTCTTATCAGGTGTGGCATGGAATGAAGCCCCTGAATCTAATACCCATGAATCAATAACATTTTCGAAAGAAAGAATCAAATCATATTGTTACACATCACCTGTCACATTTGATTCATGATTGTTTTCTTTTTGTGTGTCTCCTTCTTTTCCCTTCTAAGATCTACAGTATTTATTTAGGTGTCCTTTCTTTCCACATTTCCAACATACTATCCCCGATCTGGACTTGGATCTACCTTTCCTTTATTTACTACGATATCCCGAGCTCTTTCCTCTTTCCATTTTTCTTCCCTAGTACTTTTCACTCAAAGCATTACCCAATGTCTCACCGGAGCTTTTCCGTCACATTTCCTCGCTAAGGATAGCACCGACAACATTGTCAAACTTTAAAGTACTAGATCCAGAGACAGAGTTACTAATGGCCATAACTAAACCATTCCAGCTTTCTGGCAATGAGCACAGAAATAAAAGAGCCCTAACTTCATCATGAAAGTTTACTTCTACAGAACTTAACTCACTGGTAACAGTATTAAAATAATTTAAATGGTCTGCAATAGATCCACCTTCCGACATCTTCATATTAAATAAACGTTTCATAAGAAATACCTTGTTTGAGGCTGAGGGTTTTTCATATAGTTTCGCCAATGCCTTAATCAAACCCTCTGTTGTTGTTTCCTTTGAAATATTGAAGGCTACCGGTGCCGCGAGGCACAACCGTACTATTCCAAGTGCCTTTCTATTGAGAATCTCCCATTCTATGTCTATCATGGTTGTTGGCTTCTTCTTTTTTTCCGCTCAATGGTAGGTACAGATCTTTCTGATACAGATAATCATCCATCTTCATCTTCCACAGTAGGAAGTTTTGGCCGTTAAATTTCCCGACCCTAAACTTACCATCTTCCGCCATTGCTCCCACTCGAACCAGGAACCCTTCTTTCCTGTGAGTTTATCATCCAAATAGACCTTCGGCTCTAATACCAGTTATTAGAAAATTATATATTACAGAGCAATGAAACACATAAAATATGCAGAAAACATAATCACACAAAACACATAAAATGAGAGAGACACAGATATACGTGGTTCACCCAGTTTGGGCTACGTCCACCCCAAACAACCAGTCCTTCCTTTCTATTATCCAACAAAATGAAGAGACACAACCTACAATAGATCCGCTGTAATATCCTTTGTTCTCTCTCACAATCTCCCTATCTGTCTCTCGCTCTGAGAATACACATACAATACACAACCACAATAAAATACCCTCATAAAAGCGAGGGGTTGCCTTCTAGGGAAAAAAACCCTAAACTAAACATAAATTCTACCGTCAGATCATCCGCCTAATGAACGGCCTAGATTGACTAGAAATTACTATACTTTTACAAGGTAATTTTACATCTATTTTTAGCTTCAGGGGCACTTCCCCCAAAACCCCCGCTAGGCGGGTGGCTCCATAAAATCGTAGCCTCCCTCCCCTCGACTCCCCAGGCAAAATTTAATTACGGGCGGCATTGCCGCCCCATTAAGGTACAGGGGTCCAATGCTGTTATACAAAATAAACAATGTAATCAGGCTCCACACCCAACATACACCATCAAAACATCCTCATATGAAGGCTCTAATTCATCATGTAGCCTCTAATATCGACTATTAATTGATTTGCATATCAAGGCCTCCAATCGAGTTGACATCCTCTCCTTAGATATCTACACAACCTCCAATATATTTGCATAAACCTATAGCATCTCTAAAATCAAATGATAAGGCCAAAACCCCTCTCAACAAGTCATGAACATGAACATGAAGACCCAGAATTTCCAAGCTCCTCAAAATATATTAACACTTTTCCAAGCATCAAGCCACATCAATGCCAACATCCTACATTAATTCCAACATATAGAATAACATGAGGTTGACATCAATGCACCATATATATAATCACAAAGTGTCACAAGGTTGACATCAATGCCAACCCAATTATCTCAATGCCAACATAACCAGTTGTAACAATTCAAGCATAAGCTTGACTAGACATCGATAACACATGCTACAAGGTTGAAATCAATTCCAACACAAACCAACTACAGCTACACAAGCCATAATGTCAACACTAAGAACTATTAAATTTTCCTATCTTTGTTACTAGCATACAAAATGTTAAGGCTTAATTTTTTGGAGGTGGGAGTAAAGCCCCTCTAGGACTAGGAGTAATCCCTAAACAAAAACCAATAGCAATTATCATAACAAAAGGGTTTTTTCTATGAAAAACTACTTTTTTATTTAGTGCATGTCTATTATTCTAAGGAACAAAGGACTGCAAGGTATATTCAATGCTAGAATGTAAACCTATTTTACAACACATTGAATCACACATAAATACGCTACCTGCAATCATATGTTTATTACATGTTGGTGAAGTAATAAATCATATTAACGAAGATAGCACAAATTCCATACCCGCGAAAAAAAATAGAAATATTCACACCATAAAATACATATGAAACGCACAAAAAATATAAATATGTCTTAACTAACAACCTCTCCAAGTTGTCCCTTCCAAACAAGGACTAGTAAATCTTTGTTTTTGAAACTTGAATTAAACAAAAAGAATGATAGCATTTCTATTTCAAAACAAAAAATAAATTATAATCACTATTTTTCATCTCTTTTGACACAGTTGTAAGCAAACTCAAACTTATGATTGTATACCCTAATAGAGTTATAGATTAACATGTTTTCATTAAAATAGGTGTGGATCCTTGCTCAAAAAATGTAGGCTATGAATTAATAGTATTACCCCAAAAATCACTAGTTACCCTTTCATTAGTTAAGGTTTTTTATTGAGGAATATATTTTTGGAGTGCATGATCTTTGTTTGAAACAAGAATAGATATCTGCTTGGAGGACTCATGGAACCATTATTTCTCTCAATTTTTTGCATTAAATGGAAACTATGGATTGGGTAAGAAGCATGCTATTTTTCTCATGGTGCTAGTATTCTCATTAGTTTGTTGCATTCAACATTGTTAGAGTGCATAGCCAACTTCATTCTTCCTCCAACTGGACCATTCAAGAATGCATATTTGCAACCTTAGTTGTTGTTTTTATTAAAGGCCAATAAATTGGATCCCTAATCCTGTTCTAGTGAAGCATTTCCTTCTCCATCACATTGATAAGAGAATATTTTCTTTTCCTTCTTCTAGCAATAGGTAGGATAGATGTCAAAGGTAGGATCAAAGTTGAAAATTAAATAACATTTTCGAAAAACATAGGGGTTAAATATATAGAGAATAAATAGTTTTCAAGCATATCATTAACCATAATCATTAGTAATTAGTCACACTCAAGCATTTTCTGATGTAAAATTCATAAATTGCAACCATGCAAACTATTACTAAACTAGTAATCAACATAATGTCATGGCCTATATAATTGGTTAGTTTAGCAAGTACTAGGTTGAATAATTGATATACCACAAATGTTTTGGGGAAATTAGTTATACAAAATGGATAAAGATGTGCTAATTAAGGATTCCATCACCCATGCATTGAAAAAAAACCATTTTGTGTCTTTGAATCCTTCTCAAGCTCATAGCGGTAAGGATTGGGAAGAGATGGAAATTGTTGTTGACAAATTATAATGAAATACATGCCATGTAATCTGTGGGGTCTCACTAAACCATTTAGGAATAAAATAGTTAGAATTTTTTTTTAATAGTTTCTAATTTGGATGGATTATTTTTGGAAGATGTTAATGTCATTAGGTTTCCCTTAAATTATACCTTACATTATATTTGTCCTAGTGACTATCTTACAATACCTTGTAGAAAGTTAAGCATCAAAGAGAAACCACCTTCATCTCCTAAAAATTGATCTCAAACATTAGTGACAATAATCACAACCCATGCAATTGGTTAATTCAATATATCCATAATTTAGATCACATATTCACAATATATGTGCATTCAATGAAAAATTAATGCCACAATTAAGCTATGGAAATGGATTACTAAATACCTCATTTAAGTGTTATATTTCAAAACTTTAGTGTCCTTGGATGAAAAATTGGGCACAGCCACTCCCTAATTTCCATAGAGAGAACACACGGCCTAGAAAGGCCTCAAGGCTAGACTTGGCTTATCTGATCTCGATAAGTATTTAGGAATTGATTTCATTGTGATGGAAATACTGAGAGGGGGGGTTGAATCAATATTTTTTTACAATTTTCATATTATTCCAGCTAAGATCACTAGTTATATCATAATACAAAATGTACAACAAGAAAATAATTTTATTAATGAAAATGATGAGGACTCTAATCCTCTTACAAACAATCAAGCTCTAACAAGTAAAATAAAATTATAACTCCTATAAGGCTCTAACATTGAATGAGGACTCTAATTCTCAAAAATAAATATAGGCTCTAATCTAGTTTCAATGAGGCTCCAACCTCGTATAAGGACTCCAATCCTCAATTCAAGCACCGACCTAGTCTTAAAGGTTTGCTTCAAGGACTACAATGTTTGCTCCAAAAAATACTCCTGGATTTCTTCAAAATTGCTCCAAATGGTTTGCTTTAAGAATATTCAAATATATTTTAAAAAATATCTCCAAGAAGTTGCTCCAACATCTCCAACAACTGCTTCAAGTTAAACTCCATAAACAATGTCAATATACAGTCAATACTACTCCTTAAATTTAAGTTCATACGTTCTTCAAGATGTTCTCCAAAATATGCATTGGAGTTGACTTCAAGTAAGCCTGAATATGATCTATTTTAAGTCTACTTTAAGGTAAAATTGAAAGTCTCCAAAATATTTGTCTCCAAACCAAATTAATTCTGGTACAAGTGGCCTCAAAGAATACCTTTTTTTTAAATCCATCAAAGACTACTTTTGGGTCTTCACAAAAACCTTCAATTCTTCTGAATCAAATTGTGTCTCCATAATTTCTTAATAATATGCCTCAAAATAAGCTTTAAGCCTCATGAACTTGGGCTTCATTCTTCAAGAATATTCAATTTATTTTGGTCCTTCTCCGTAGGAGATGTGATAAATACCTCATTGGCTTCCACATAGATGTATTATATAGTTTTTTTGGCCTTTAGTACAAAGAAATGGTTGTTGGGAAGTGAAAGAGGTATGAAATTACTATGTATTTACTCATTCTTTTACCATAACTATACTCCTGTTTGCCTTGGAAAGGTAATTTAGCATAAGAATTACAATATAATTGGAAAGTTTTATGTTTAGTATGAAAATATGACTAAAGGTTACTTTTTGATTGACAAACAAGAATCCGAAGAGGTGAACAGTTGTACCAAAGGCGAGGTTGAGAATAATCTAACTGCTGCTCCATCAGCGCTGAACCATATCTAGCCCAAGGCAAGGAGATCTGAACAAATAGCCCAGAAAAGGCAGGGGACAGCTCGACCTCAGTCAGAGTAAACAGAATGATGACTAAATACATAGGAACGAATCCCTTAGGATCTTTCGATCCTGAGGGATCGTTGTTCAAACTCATCTTATTCCTTGATTAGTCCGTCGAGATTTGATATATAAAGCCATGTCCTTTAGTGACAAAGAAAATGAAGATTATTGTTGAAGTTAGGAATTGATCGAAAGACTTTACGTTTTCTCTGTAATTTAATGTTTTATTAACTCTTTGTTTTGAGAGAAACTTCTCTGTAAAACGTTATGTTGGTTTACTATAAGACACGTGTTTCATCAGCATTCTACAATTCTGAATTAGCACAGCAGTATTTCACTGGCGCTAAGGGCCCGGCTCTGGTGGAATCACTTCGTTTTTTGTATTTTAATCCTTGTTTACTGTCGTGTGGAGTGTGTTTAACGTTTGTTTTAATTACAGAATTGGTTTATGGTTGATTGGATCAAATACAGATTCATTGCTATTTCATTCTTCACAAGAAGCACGTTCGTTGTTCGATTATCTTGTTGTTATTATAAAGCTCTGCGGTTCTATATCTGATTTGAGTTGTTGTTCCATTAGTTTATAATTTGTTATAATTTATTGTTGTGTGGTAAGAAACTATCGACGGAATTGAAGCATAGAAATCTAGTGGCTTGAATATGTTAGAATTGTAATTGTTGTTCATTTCACATTTTTGTTCCATTTCTGTTCATTACTTATTCATAGTCTTTGATTAGCAAACAGATGAGTTGTAGTTACATGCTGCTGTTCCTTTCCAGATTGTGTTTCTTTTAATTTGCTTTCATTGAATCTGCTTTCATTTCAATTGCTTTAAGACCTCCAACTGTAGAGGATAGAGGCTTTTTCTTCCAATTCCCCAGATTGGTCATCTTGCATCGATTTCTAAGGGAAAGAGTTACTGCTACTGCATCCTTGATCGATGTTCTGCAAGATTGAAGTAGTTTAATCTTTCCATTCATGTCACTATAATTAGGTTTCTTTCCAAGAATTTGTTACTTTTGCATTTTTTATTCTGTACTACATCTTCCCAGCATTGCTCTTAGACAATTGCAGCCTCAGACAGAGTACACTCTTGAAAAAAAAGACGCTCCCGGATTCATGATTAATGTAGGCTAATTAGGTGTTCAAAAGATACCTTTTTATGATCCAACATTTTGGCACCGTTGCCGGGGAGAGTGTATGCCATTTTAAAGGAGTAATGCACAGTTGATTTTCTTCTGCTTGCGGAGAATTGGGTATTAAATACGGAAGGTAAGAACCTGCGCACTGGGCAAGAAACACACTTGCTCGCAGCCCACTTCACAGCAGAAGTAGGTAAGCTTCTTTCTTTAGGTAGGAATGAAGGTTTTTTTCTTTGAATGAATAAATCAACTAAGCGAAACAAAATTCCTCCTTAAACTGAAAAACCTAAGGGACCGGTGACCCTTGGGCGCACAACCTTTATTGACGAAATCCTTAAAAGAACTGAATCTCAGCCATCATTAGGATTTAAAAGAACTACTTCTAGATAGCCTACTAGTTCCCTTCAAGCTACATAGTCACCATCTGAAGCCTTTGCTGAGATACACAGTCAAACAGAGGGAATTGAGCAGGATTCCCAAGAAATTGAGAATCCTTGCATAAGTTTCCTTCAAGAAGGGAACACTAGCAATCTCCGAGAAGGAGAAGGGGAAACGAGAGAAACCAAAAAATTGAAATCTCCTATTGAAACTTCCCAAACAATAAGCAACCCAGATAAGGGAAGTGTTGTTCAACTTATTCAGAACCAAGGTCCTGAATCACCTTAAACAGTAGGTCGACAGGAAATACTTATTATCCCAGAAAAAGGGAGTGCTGTCAAATCCATTCCTGCCCCTGCTCATCAACCTAGAAATTCCTTGGAAATCCCAGAGGGATATTGGCATATCTTTGATCAAATGGCCCAGAACCAAAATCAGAATCAGCAGCAGACCTCTATGCTGCAATATCCTATAGTAGATACTGCAATCAATGCACCCATGAAAACTATTCCTCTTCAACATATTCCCACATTGCATGGCTTAACATCAGAGGACCCAGATGCATTTTTGTTTGAATTTGATGTGTTGTTCAGAGGATATGATTACACCACCGATGCCCAAAAACTAAAAATATTCCCTTCTACATTAAAATGGGCATCCTTACGATGGTTTATGGGATTAGGTGGGGGTGTCATAACTGATTGGGATCATATGAAGGCTGAATTTTTAAAGAAGTTTCAAGATTATTGCAGGTCTCGGGAATTAAAAGATGAGATATTCCAAATGACAACAAAACCAAATGAAACCTTGGAAGCGTATGTGGAATGGTTCCAATACAATCTTCAGAGATCCCCTTATGCATCTTTACCCTTACCTGATAATGTTTTGAAAACCACATTAATTAGGGGAATGAAAGATCAATGGGTTGAAACATTGAATATTATGGGAAAAGGTGATATATATCAAGAGAGATATCCTAACATCATTGATTTGTGTATCAAGAGTTCGAGGGGCAATACAAGATTGAAATCAACAGAACTTGATATAATTACAAGGGAAAATAATACCTCTAATGAAGGTGTGACTCGTGCAGAGATTGGAAATCTGCTAGAATACTTTAAGACAGACATACTTGGGACTCTAACAATGCAGTTCAATATTATGCAAGCCAAACAGAAATAGGCAGAAGCAGAGCAGAACTTGGAAATATTCTATCCCAGATGTAGAAAGAAGCACAGCCACAAATAATTCCCGTTGGATGTGATTAAAGTCTGCGCCATTTGCACGAAATATCACCCTACAGAGGGATGTCCTTCACTTCCTGGCCTAAAATTAGTTTATAAGGAGGCAGAAGAAGAATCAGAAGTGGTATGTCTGCTTAATCAGCGCCGACAATGGTAGCCACGACCATCAGGTATGCCAAATGATCCATTTTATTTTCAACCTCCTCAATATAATGCTCAAAAATATAGTGGGATGTGGCAGAATCAACCACCTTTCCCTAATTGATCACAATAGCCATTTCCTCCCACATCTTGGCCAAATCAAACAAATCAAAATAATTGGCCTAGATTTCCTTTCTACCCACCTTTATGGCCTACACAATGGCCCCCCTCTACTTCTCAAAGTCAGGCCTGGCAGTCAAACTAGAAAAAACCTACAAATCAGCCAGTTGGATCAATTCCTCTCTCTCAACCTACACTGCCAGCTCCTTATACAAACCCCCAGACCAATTTAACACCACAACTCCCAGCCCAACCCAACCCAAACCCAAACAACAGGCCAGTTTATTCTGTCCAAATAATGGAACCCCCAGAAGTAGAAACTGAACTGAGGGAGTGTAATGATCTTCAATTAAGGTTTGGGTGCATAGTGGAAACAGAGAGAAACAATGATTTCCACATTGAAGATTCGTTACCTATAGAACAAACAGTACAAAGTGAGAAGTAAATTCAACCACAAAACCAACAACGAAGTCAACAACAAGTAACAACTTCCTCTCCACCATTCCCAGAACGATTAATTATACCTCGTCCATTAGAACAACCTAATTTTGATCTTCTAGGAGAATTAAAAAATTTGTGTATAAAAATCCCTCTCCTCTAAGCTATTCAAGATATTCCTATATATGAAAAAACTATTAAGGAATTATGCATAAAGAAGCCAAAGAGGAGAACAAAAATCAATCCTACTGTCCAAATAGTCGGTACCTTATCTGACTTATTATCAGGAATGGAAACACCCATCAAATATGAAGACCCAGGAAATCCTATAGTGATAGTGCAGATCAATGGGCAATCATTTCCAAATGCCTTAGTTGATTTGGGAGCAGCAATCAAAATTTTAACAATCACCACCTGTCAAAAACTTGGCATTACATCACTAGAACCAACAACAACCTTGTTGGAATTGGCTGACTGATCAGTAGTCAAACCAGAAGGTATACTACAAGATGTAATGGTATCTATAGATTCCTGGGAATACCCTGTTGACTTCCTAGTTATCAATCCAAAAAATTGACTAGATGGACACCCGTTAATCCTAGGTAGACCTTGGTTGGCAACTGCCGATGCTTATATTGGATGCCGACCAGGCAACATGACAATTACAAGGGGAAATTATGTCAAGAATTTAGCCCTATATCCCCCAGCCCAGCCAAGTCTATCAATAATCAAAACAAGAAAACCACCTGCATCATATCTTATGGAAAATATGAGATCACCTCTAACTATAGAAAATGCTCTTGATTTTAAAGATCAAATAGAGGATGATATCATTAATAATTTTATTAATAAGTCACAAACCAGATTTCATTTGTAATGTCACATGATCAAATCAGCATTCGATAATAAAGAAGAAGAAGATCCTTTCAAAGATATTCCTGATCAAACAATACCTACTACTTCTGCGAACAATAGCAAGGTTGTAGAAATTGAGCCGGGAAAAACTTTAAATATTAATAGAAATCTCACTGCTGAACAAGAAGAGAAATTGGTCCAATTATTACAAAAAATACAAAGCATCCTTTGCATGGGATTACCCCGATATGAAAGGAATTGATCCTCAATTGTGTACTCACCACATTTACATTGAAAAAGATGCAAGACCCATTTGCCAACCTCAAAGGAGACTAAATACTCACCTTAAAGATATTGTGAAAGCTGAATTACAAAAACTATTGGATGTTAATTTCATCTACCCAATATCTGATAGCAAATGGGTCACCCCATTAGTGGTAGTACCAAAAAAGAACGAAAAGTGGAGGATATGTGTAGATTACCGTGAACTTAATAAGGCAACACAGAAAGACCACTTTCCCTTCCTTTCATTGACCAGGTATTAGACACATTGGCAGGGAAGAAATTATTTTCTTTCCTCAATGGCTTCAGTGGGTACAACCAAATACAAATTGCCCCTGAAGACCAGGATAAAACTACTTTTACCTGTCCATGGGGGACATTTGCCTACCGAGTCCTACCTTTTGGCCTATGCAATGCCCCTGCTACATTCCAAAGGGAAATTCTCAGCATTTTTGCAGACTTAATAAATGAAGGCCTTGAAGTATATATGGATGACTGCACACCCTATGGGGATGACTTTGAGCCTGCATTGGAAAACCTAGAAAAGGTATTGCAGAGATTTATTGACACTATACTTTGCTTAAGCAACGAAAAGTGTCTTATGATGATGACCGAAGGATTTATCTTAGGGCATTATATTTCAGCAGCTGGAATTCAAGTGGACCTGGCTAAAATTCAAATAATCTTGTTAATTCCCACACCCACTACACAAACAGAGGTACGTAGCTTTCTTGGATTTTCTGGTTACTATAGAAGATTTATAGAACATTATTCTCGAATAGCTGCACCATTATATGCACTGACTGGAAATGTTGATTTCATTTGGACAGATAAATGTGACAATGCCTTTAATGATCTGAAAAAGCTCGTTTCAATAGCCCCAGTGCTGAGGGGCCCAAATTGGAATTTTTCGTTCCAAATTTCATCTGATGCCTCAAACACAGCAATTGGAGCAGTACTTGGGTAGGAGGAAGACAAGAAGCCATATGCAATTTACTATATTAGCAAAAATCTATCCCCTGCTGAATTAAATTATACTGTGACTGAGAAAGAATTTTTAGCTGTAGTTCATGCTATAAACAAATTTAGACATTATATAACTGGGTATCCTGTAGTACTATATACTGATCACTCTGCCATTAAATTTTTAGAAAATAAACCTGTTACAAATGGAAGAGTGACAAGATGGTTGATTTTAATGCAGGAATTTGATATCACAATCAGAGATCGACCTGGGAAAGAGAACCTTGTAGCTGACTTTCTATCAAGAATGCCAAAGCCAACAGATATAGAAGTAGTTGAAGACCACTTTCCGGATGAACATCTCTTCGCTGTTACTATCAGAACACCGTGGTATGCTAATATAGCGAACTATTTGGCAATAGGTAAATTACCTAAACATTCGTCCCTTAATGAACGTAAGCAAATAATACATCGTAGTACCCGCTTCTCCTGGATTGGGTGCTACCTATTTCATACAGGTGCAGATATGCAAATAAGAAGATGCGTTAGGGAGGATGAGGTATTTGACATCTTGAAAGCATGCCATGATGGACAGTGTGGCAGAAATTTTGCAGATCGTAGAACTGCCCATAAAGTTTTAGGAACAGGCTATTATTGGCCTACTATCTTTAAAGATGCTAAAAAATTTGTGCAAGCCTGTGATAGCTGCCAAAGGGTAGGTCGCCCTAGGAAGTCTGATGAAATGCCTTTGAACCCTCAACTAGTGATCGAACCGTTTGAACATTGGGCCCTTGAATTTGTTGGTCCTATTAGCCCCCCATCAAACCAAAAAACATATATCCTAGTTGCAACTGAGTATGTCACCAAATGGGTTGAAGCAGAAGCTCTTTCAAAAGCTACAGAGGACTCTGTAATACAGTTTCTTTTCCAAATCTTTGTGCGCTATGGCCTCCCAAGGGACATAATCACAGATGGAGGACCACAGTTTGTAGGTAATAAATTATCTGAAACATTGCAAAACTACCACATTCAGCATAATATTACAACTCCATATCACCCACAAGCCAATGGCCAAGTAGAGAGCACGAAAAAATTAATCGAATCTATATTAACAAAAATCGTTGCCTCTCATAGACGATATTGGGCCTACAGATTTCCAGAAGCATTGTGGGCATATCCAACAACGTGGAGACCTACTACAGGGTATTCACCATACCAATTGGTATTTGAAAAAGAACCCATATTTCCTATAGAATTCGAAATTCAAACATTAAGAACAGCTCAAAAGGTGGGTCTAAATTTGAATGAAGCCCAGGCTAAAAGACTGCAGCAAATTAATGAGTTAGATGAAATTGGGCTCTCTGCTCTTCAGCATAGAGCATTAATTCAGCAAAAAAGAGCCAAATGGCATGACGCCCATATCAAAGAAAAGATCTTCCACGAAGGAGACTGGGCACTCCTATATGATTCTAGGTTTTAGGATTTCCCAGGAAAACTCCAAAAATGATGGCTTGGACCCTATGAAATACAAAAATTACATGATAATGGCACTATTACATTAGTTACCATTGACGGATCTGGAAATTCCTTTAAGGTAAATGGTCATTGAGTACGATTGTATCATAAACCGCTCACCCAGGAATCCTTTTACCAACAGTTACGGGAAGATTCTACCATGGAAATTCTTGCTGAAGGGGAGAACTCCTCCTTGGCACCAGTTTGATAAATCATTTCTTTTTTATTTTGTACATAAAGAATTTTTCCGTTTCTCGATTGTTATTTTATGGAATTTTTTTTTTTAACATTCTGTTAATATTACTTCTTTATTTCTTCATCGTTTGTTTCATGAAATTCAGTTTCTTCAAAAAAAGAGAAAAAGATAAAAAAAAATATGTTTATTTCGTTTGTTTTGTTGTTCCTTTCTCAAGGAACAACACTTCTGTTGTTCCTTTCGAAAGGAACAGCAGTTTCGCAGAGTGCTTTTGATGTTCCTTTCTAAAGAAAAAACACTTCTGCAGAGTATTTTCTTGTTGTTCCTTTTGAAAGGAACAACAGTTCTGCAGATTGTTTTTGTTGTTCTTTTTAAAGGAACAACACTTTTTGAGTGGATTGTTTTTTTTGTTTTAAGCCAGCATTTTGAATTTTTGATTACTTTTATAAAGGAAAATATATCATTTATATACAATCATACAAATTAAAGCTTATTGTAATCAACAAATCAAAAGAAATCGTCATTTTTTAAGAAAATTGTCTAGTAATGATAAGAAAAAAGGAAGAAGGGCATGATCAATAACATAACTTTTCTATTTTTACCATTGAATTAACCTGATCGATTATTTTTATCATTATTGGTTCTTTCCCATATGCTATAATTTTCTTTGATGTTTATCTATAGAATAAGAATAAGGGCATATTTTTTTCTATTGAGATGTTCAGACTTCTTCCACCATCCCTACTCTTAAGGAGTGTTGAGCCATCCCTTATGAATAACTGAGGAAAAATGTTGTGTGAAAAAAGAAGAAAGAAAAAATATTTACATATTTTTAATAATGATTTTGCAGATGGAGGATAGGGGGTCTCACGAAGAGCCATCCTACCATGATCATTGGGAAGGCAGTGAAGTGCCATTCCCATTATGGCCACCAAACCAGGGAAATGGTCCAATAGACAACTGAAAAAATCAAGAAGTCCTTGGAACAGGAGGTCTCATCATGAGCTGGCCTGCCCACCTTTCACTTCTTCCCGGTGAACGACATTGTGGTTTATCTAGTCACCAAGCCAGCACAATGGCCTCTGTCATGATATTCAATAAAAAAGCACTTCCTCAGCATAAATAAATGACAATGGTTCCGTGGGTAAGAAAGCAACTCTGTCAAGGTTATGGACACCTGTGGGCAACAGAGCTCTGCTGATGGTATTGAAGTCACATTTATACACATCAATAGTTATATTTAACCCTTTTCCTATATCTTTATTTAAATGTCAAATGAAAATATGAATCCCTTACCTTTACCTCCGAACCTATTATACATGAAAATCATTACAAATCGATCATATTAGTTCAAAATGGTAAATAACACAATTGTATTTATGTTTATATTATGTTGTCCCTTCTCCTCGTATTTGAATCATTACAAAACGATTTTCTATTTATTAACGATTCATCACATGCATTGATTTCAGTAATTGTTGTAATTTGAGTGAATGTATCATAAATAAGCTTGCTTTTTACTATTGTATTGTTTATGTGCCACACATGCTCCTCTTAATTAACGGTCGAGGGCGACCTTTCATTCATTCGGGGGGCGCGGATGTCTGCATGAAAATCAAACTCCAAGATTTCCTTACCTGTATATGAACTAAATCCCTGCATTTTAGGAAATAACAAATTTTCAACGAACTGTGTTGTGCTGTTTCATTGTGATTACTGTGTGTTGAGAAAATTAACAGAGCGTAGAGATGGGGGGACGACCAATTCGCAGTGAACCACAGGTGTTGATCATCTCTGATGCTGCACGAGCAATTTTAGAAAGACTGGGGTGGATTACATATTTCATGAGGATGCAGCAACCCCATGAAGTAGTGGCCACCAAATTTTTATTGAACCTGCAGGAAGGATCCTCCATGGTCAAAGGGAGGCAGATAGCTATTTCCGAGGAGATAATTGCAGAAGTGACTGGCATTCCCGCGCAAGGGACTATCTGGACTTAGAAGAAGATTAGGATTCGAGAAGCCATGAATATTTTTCAAGATGATGGACAGACGTTAGTTATCAAAGGTAAAGGAGTCTAGCCAGCGTCATTAGGAGAACCATGGACAGAGTTGGCCGAGATTGTGCAGGCTTACATAACATGCGACGGAAGAAAGGATGTGGTAAGACCTCGCCACCTTAAGCTACAAGCTGTATTAAAACAGAAATGCACCATTGATTTGCCTGCATTCTTAAATTCTTTGTTGCATGATACTACTCGTGGTATAAGAAAAGCCCAGCATGCAGATATGGTGGTCAGCCACCATTGTCTAATTCGATTAATAGTGAGTCGTAGCCTCACCCAGCAACAGACCAGCTAGGAAGAATTAATATTTTCCATCAACAGAGGGTTAGCTCTACCCACTCCAAAACGGAAGAGGATGGCCGACTCAATAGCTGAACCTTATACTCACAGACAGTCCCTCCGATTGAAACAAAGTAGGAGGATGGTGGAAGGACTTCCGGGCAGCAGCAACCAGCCCCTAGAATTGCATAGCTCAGAGGAGGAATAGCCTCCACAATTGGAGGGAGTAAGCCCTCGTACTGATGAGGAAGAACAATTGGAAGGAGAAATTTTCTACTCGGACGAAGAAGAAATAAGTCCCCATACCGGTAGTGAAAAACAATCTAGTGCAGAGGAAGGAGATAACAAGGAAGAAGAAATCGAAGGAAATACTGAGGAAGAAGAAGTTGAAGGAGAAATTCGATATTCAGATGAAGAGGAAGGAAGTTATCACACCTGTGAGGAGGATGAGGAAAATCATAGCAGCAATAAGGATGAAACAGAGCTGCCCGAAAATGTTATCGTAATTCCTTTAAAAGAAGACCAATTGGCCCAGATTTTGGCCAATATGAGTGATTATGCACGGCCTCATAGCCCCTTGGACCTCAATAGAGATATTAATCAACTACCAGAGTACTCTGCTATTGATAAAGAAACAGTTGGAGAAAAACTGAATGAAACAGCAAACCCTAGCGAAGCTAGGGTTGCTTCTCTTGAGAGGCGTGAACAGGAGAAAGAGAACGCCGAAACTGGAAGCCCCCAGGAGACTGCAGAGTTAACTGAGAATATGATTCCCGAGGAATTTCACCAAGGGCATATGAATGTAGAAGAAGAACCCCAAGGAGAAGAAAAAGAAGAGAATTTTACTGAAGGCACAGGTGATATAGGCCAAAACCCTGTTGAGCAAACAGGTTCAGATAAAGGAACGATTGTTCCATTAAGAAAGAGGAGGAAAAAAACTGATATTGAGAAGCTTCGCAGGGAACGAATAAAGCTTCATAAACTAGTAGAACAGCTCAGGCAAACCATTAGGGTTCTGAGAATGAGACATATGCCTAAGCGAGCCCCTAAGAGAAGAAGCATTGCTATCAAAAGAGTTTTGAAAAAGAGAAAGGTGACTGCTAATAGGAACCCCCATGTTACAGAAGAAACCATACCTAAGCCTAATTCTGAGAATGCGGAGCAAAAAACGGCTATTCGAACACAAGTTGTTCTAGAGGAACCTGTTCTAAGTGAAAATATGCAATCTAGCAGTCAGCATACTTTCAGTGATCCAACACTGGTCAGACTTCAAGAAGAATTGACACAGGCCCGAATAGAATGACAGATATTGGAGGAAGATATTGTCCCAAGAAAGAGATATCAGGAATTGAAGCAACAAATGAGAATTCTTCATGAAGCTGAAGCTGAAGCTCATGAAAAAATTCGGAAAGCAGAGGTAAAGGATGATAAGGTAATGAACCAACTAAAACTAGCCTACACTCACATGGACACTCTCTGCTCCTTGTATACTGATGTCTTAGCATGTAGATGCCCTGCCAAAAACTATGCTTTTTTTTTACTAGAAAGATATTTACAATTAAAGATCAAGGCAGTTAGGGCAGGGAAATCCATAGAGCTAGAAACCATAGATTGACTTTATATCATGCTGCAAACTTTATGGGATCAAAGTACAGTGCCTTTTGTGTGAATTTTACTTGCATAATCTAATACTTGAAAATGACTGTGAATCAAACCCTAGCCCTTTTATTGGAGATGTTCAGTTTCAGGCATTCATTTCCTTTTATGTAAATCAATTAAAATGGCTTAAATCCTATAACGCCTTTCAAAGGCAGGAAAATGGATTAGATCTGTGGGTCAGAAGTGAACCTCAGGACCCACTTCAATTTTGGGCTAGACAGAAAATTTTGATGACAAAGGAAGGCGTTACCCAAACTCTGGGGCCTATCCACAAATCAATTATTTTGAATGGAACAGACTATTTCTCATCCATTAGAAACCAAGCTTATATAGCAGCCAAGGTCCGGTGGAGAATCTCCAATAAGAATGTGCAAAATAGGGAACCATTTAATTATAGAAACTTTGGGCTAGCTACAGACCACTTCATTTCCTATAGCCATCTCATTTTAAAAGAAGGACCATACTGGTTAGGATGTAGATTCTGCAGCCCTATTGCATGGTACCCTGCTTCGGACTACAAAGCTATTTATGAACTTCTTGAAGGACAGACAGAACGTGTTTTTGAGGAATTAGCTGCACTACGTGGTTTTAGACCTGTTGATGACAAACCTTGTCCGACTTATTCTTTGATTTCTCTCCATGTGAACTATAGTTTTCATGAGGGCATGAAAAAGATTAAGAAGGGGGGTATGTTGGGCAGTGAAAGAGGTATGAAATTACTATGTATTTACTCATTCTTTTACCATAAATATACTCCTATTTTCCATGGAAAGGTAAGTTATCATAAGAATTACAGTAGAATTGGAAAGGTTTATGTTTAGTACGAAAAGATGACTAAAGGTTACTTTTTGATTGACAAACAGGAATCCGAAGAGGTGAACAGCTGTCAAAGGCAGGGTTGAGAATAATCTAACTGCTTCTCCATCAGCACTAAACCATATCCAGCACAAGGCAAGGAGATCTGAATGAATATCCCAGAAAAGGCAGGGGACAGCTCGGCCTCAGTCAGAGTAAACAGAATGATGACTAAACGCAGAGGAGCGAATCCCTCAGGATCTTTCAATCCTGAGGGATCGTTTTTCAAACTCATCTTATTCCTTGATTGGTCCATTGAGATTTTATATATAAAGCCATGTCCTTTAGTGACAAAGAAAATGAATATTATTGTTGAAGTTAGGAATTGGTCGAAAGACTTTACGTTTTCTCTGTAATGCAATATTTTATTAACTCTCTGTTTTGAGAGAAACTTCTATGTAAAACGTTATTTTGGTTTAATATAAGACACGTGTTTCATCTACCTTCTACAGTTCTGAATTAGCCCAGTAGTATTTCACTGGAGCTAAGGGCCCGGCTCTGGTGGAATCACTTCACTGTTTGTATTTTAATCCTTGTTTACTGTCGTGTGGAGTGTGTTTAACGTTTGTTTTAATTACAGAATTGGTTTATTGTTGATTGGATCGAATACAAAGTCATTTCTATTTCATTCTTCACAGGATGCACGTTCGTTGTTCGATTATCTTGTTGTTATTATAAAGCTCTGCTGTTATGTATCTGATTTGAGTTGTTATTCCATTAGTTTATAATATATTATAATTGATTGTTGCGTGGTAAGAATCTGTCGACAGAATTGAAGCATAGAAATCTAGTGGCTTGAATATGTTAGAATTGTAATTGTTGTTCATTTCACGTTGTTGTTCCATTTCTGTTCATTACTTATTCATAGTCTTTGATTACCAAACAGATGAGTTGTAGTTACATGTTGTTGTTCCTTTCCAGATTGTGTTTCTTTTAAGTTGCTTTCATTGAATTTGCTTTCATTTCAATTGCTTTAAGACCTCCAACTGTAGAGGATAGAGGCTTTTTCTTCCAAGTCCCCAGATTGGTCATCTTGCATCGATTTCTAAGGGAAAGAGTTACTGCTACTGCATCCCTGATCGATGTTCTGCAAGATTGAAGTAGTTTAATCTTTCCATTCATGTCACTGTAATTAGGTTTCTTTCCAAGCATTTGTTACTTTTGCATTTGTTATTCTATACTACATCTTCCCAACATTGCTCTTAGACAATTGCAGCCTTAGACAGAGTACACTCTTGAAATAAAAAGACTCTCCCGGATTCATGATTAATGTAGGCTAATTAGGTGTTCAAAAGATACCTTTTTATGACCCAACAATGGCCACAAAAAATCACTCCTTAGAAAACTTGGTCGTTTCCATAGAGATGAACGATACAAAACTTAGTCCCATAGACAAAGATAGGTTTTAGGAATTTGTCTCATTCTCACAAATACTTCACCTCAAGGAGCTCGTCCCTTTCATAGGGATTTTCCACATAATATTTATGCTCAAATGAGTTTTGTTCTATATCAGATAAATGATTTCTTTTGTGGTTTGAATTGCTCCTTTTATTCACCTCAAATCTGAATTTATATTCTATTTTTTGCATCGAGTTCTTGACCAAAATGGAGGATGCATGCCACTTATTTATATTTATGAGTTATTTGAATAGTCACATATTTTTTAGGGGATCCGACATGAACACAAGGAGGTCGACATGGACATAATGATAATTCTCTATTTGATAATTTTTTATTTTCATAAATAAATTATTTTCAATAGCCTAGGGATATGGTGCACATTATTTTTTATCTCTTCCTTACACCTGGGTTTAAATTTGTTGGATTTATACTCTTGTAGGGCTCCTTAAATTTCATTTTATGACCTTCATTCAAGTAAAACCTTTGATCATGAATGGGGCGGAAAATTGAATCAATGGAAACATTTCTACTATGTCTAAAGTATTGGTAGTGTTTTAATAAATAATCCTATAACTTTGGTATGTCCTCTCTCCGGAAAATGTTCCAAAGAGCCCCACCACTTGTGACATCTAAACTATTCTATCAATTTCCAACCCTTCCTTACACCTTTTTTGGTATTGTACCAAGATCCTTCTATTCACTACTATGAGCTTTCCACTCTTCTGAACCATCATATTTTTCTCCAATTATATCCCAATTCTGCTCTTCCAAATAATAAAGAGATTTTTCCCTTAAACTAGATCCAATGTCATTATCATTAAGGCATGAATCAGTAGAGTGATTTGAAAAAAAAATTATGTTTCTTTGAGAGACAAAAACATCAAATGATGTTGCCTCAATTTTAATTGCTTTTCCTCTCTCTTCTTCACCAAAAGAGTTTCCAATAATACCTGAGTCTTCATAAAAAATTTCTGAGTCTAATACCCTCAATGATCTTTGAATTTTATCTACCTTAAGTTGTTTCCACTCTGAGAACTTGACTTCAGCTATATGAGTAAATATATTTACCACACCATGCATATCACAATGCATTTTAAAAAATCACCTTGGCCAAGTTCTCCACTTGTCCCATAAGAAATGTAAGTTATAGGTCTTAGATCGCACTTTAAATAATTATCAGGAAGCTTTGCTGCCAAATTAAGAATTTATCTCTATGACGTGGTAAGTTTTATTTAAAGAAATTTCATGCTGGAAAACCTTTCAGCTTCAACATCAAAGGCCAACCATTTTAATGCATTCTACCCTCTACATACCCTTTGAAGAATTGGTTGATTCTAACTTCAATTTCATACAAATTTAAGTAATTAATGCCATTTATATTTGTCTCCTCATTAAAATTTCCATTCATAGTATTTTGAACAGGCCACAACATGATCATTGGGTCCCATATCATACCTTAAGTGCCTTCAAGAACATTCATCACAATGACCAGTTGACCTTTAATCTAGTGTTTCTGGAAATGATCAAGGCCTTCTTCATAGTATCTTGTATAGTTGGGCAATACAAATAATTGTCATTGTTTTCCTTTCTATGATATTCTTAGTGTAAATTAGTTTCACAATATTGTTGGCTCGAGGGGTGCTGACCCAGGTTCGGATGTTCAAGGTTTGCCAACAAACCCCTATACTACTGGCCCTTTTGGCATTGACCTGCTTGCGCAGGCCAAAGTCTCACCCGAAGTAGTATGGGTGGGTGCTGGAACCAGGTTTCCGCACCCTGGGAGAGGGCAGGTAAGTCGAGCAGAGCTACGTTCACCCTTATAGTGACCATATCTTATATCATAGAGCCTATATCTAAATATTTCCTTCGCATCCATGTGCGCAATAGTAATGATACTCACATAAATCAACAGATCATGAACTCACATAACGATAACGCAGCTATTCTAGATATTATTGTATGAAGTAAAACAGAAAAAACCCAGATCGCGGCATAAATAAGTAACAAAAGTATGTTCGCAGCTTAAATCAATAACACATCAGCATATATTAATTAATAAAACATTATAGATTCATTTCACAGTGATTCCAATGGATTCAAATAGTCAACAATACTTCCGCATTCATTAATATTTCAGATCTACTTACAATACCCCAAAACCCAACCTACGCACATAGTTGTAGGGTCCACACACAGCAGGACAAAGGCCCTCCACACACACAACAGCAGGAGTTCTTACCCAACAACCCTGACTAGATCTATCGATTCGCACTTAGTAGCAATCTCTTATCATTCTTAGCCTATCTTACAACTCAAAAAGGTTCAACTACTTATACTATTTTAGCCTACGCATATAATGGTCTGTAAACCATGGTTTGCGAACTCTTGGTCTACCCTTGACCCATTTACAATGCTTTAGGGGCTTTAACCCACCCCAAAACCCCTGCTCTAAACTAAATATAATCAAAAAATACACAAAATGTACTAGTTTCGAAGCTTGCAGGAGACCCTTTTCCAACAGTCCCCCAACACAATCTTGTGACTCATCCCGAGTCATTGTGATGGGAGCTTCATCATCTGTGGCTGCACAGCTACTCCGACCATATAGTCATTTGGTCCAATATGGTTTAAGCCGACTACCGTTGACAATATCTCGTAGCACATCGCCACACAGGGTGGTCAACCGAATAGCTCCACCATCCGTGATCTTCTTAAAAGTATAGGGGCCAAGCTAGTGCTGCTAGAACTTCCTTGGACGTTTTGCAAACTGGCTATTGTATAAGAGGACCATGTCATTCTTCACGAAGGTCTTTTGGCGAATATGTCAATCATGCCAGGCTTTATCACAGGCCTTCTAAACCTGCTAATGGAAATTAGCCAGGAACCAATCTTCCTCCAAAGCCATAAGATGTGATAATCGCTCCTCCATGATGTCGGGGTCCACCATTTTCATAACTGTTGCGATACGCAGACTAGGAATAATTTACTCCATTGGCATAACGGCCTCCTTGCCATAGACCATCCTAAAAGGAGTTTTCCCAATTAGCTTCTTGCAGGTGATTTGATAAGCCCAAAGAACTGATGAGACACGCACGTCCCAATCGCTGCGATCAACATTTCAGACCTTTGTTAGAGCTTTCTCCAAGATTTTGTTAAAGGCTTCAACCACACCATTTTCCTATGGGTGATACGGTGTGCTTTTTGCATGATGAATTATGAACTCCAAGTTCAAAGATTGGATTTTTTTGTTAACAAAGTGCGTACCCCTGTTGCTCATGAGGATCTTCGAACACCCAAATCTGATCAAGATCTGTTCAAAGATTAAATGCACAAAGATATCTGTAGTACAATCCTTTACTGCTTGTGCTTTGGCCCACCTAGTTACGTAATCAGTGGCAATAATAATGTAGCGCACACCCGTCTTCTTTCCTAGTGGGTTGGTAGGCCCTATGAAATGAATCGCCCACTTATCAAATGATTGTAGAGCCATTTGCGGTTGAAGGGGCATTTCATCCCTGCGGGATTGCCTCCTTGTTCATTGGCATGTATCGTAGGCTTTACAATGATCGTGGGCATCACGATGCAAGGTAGGCCACCATAACCCAACTCTCAAGACCTTTTGTGTTGTTGCTTTCCCTGAGGAGTGACCTCTTGCTACTCCGTCATGAGCCTCTATCAATATAGTGTGCTTTTCATGCTCCAAAACATATCTCCGCAATACTTCATCAGCTCCCATCTTATATAACTTACCTGCAATGATGGTAAAATCTGCTGCTCGAGTGAACAACTCTTTCTTCTGTTGTACTGAATACTCTAGGGGTGCCATTCCAGTAGTCAAGAATTGAATGATATCAACGAAGTGGGCATCTACTACCTTAATAGCAAACAGTTGCACATCAGGCAATCCGTCCTCTAGGTTGTTTGGCTCCTCGCCACTATTTGTTTGTGATAAGTGATCCGGCCCAGCATTCATATTTCCTAGCTTAGCGATGATTTCAAAGTCATACTCCTGAAATATCAGTAACCATCAGCAAATTCCCCCCCCCCAAAACAGGCTTATTTACCAGGTTCTTCAAGGCTAAATGGTTTGTAAACATTTTGAAGTGTCCTCCTAACAAGTAATGCTGATATATATGCAAAGTGAACACCATCGCCAACCCCACCCGCTCTGTAGTGGATTAATTACGTTCGGTGCCAGAGAGTTTCTGACTTGCAAAGGAAACTGGATGATCAATGTCTCCTTCTCCTAGCTGCGTAAGGATAGCCCCGAGAGAAACTCCTGGCATCAACGTGGACATGAAAGACCTTCTCCCAATGAGGAAAGATGAGAATAGGTGCTGAGACCATCTTTTATTTAAGTAACTCAAAGCTCTTTTGACACTCGTCATCCCAAAAAAACAAAACATCCTTTTTGAGCAATTTTTCCATAGGGGCTATGATTAGCGTGTAGCCCTGAATGAATTTTCGATAGTAGCCCATGTACCCAAGGATCGAGCGCAACTGTTTCTCCATCATTGGTACTGGAAAGTTGATGATTACTGCGATTTTTGCAGGATCCACCATCAGCCCTTGTCGACAAACTATATGTCCGAGCAAGATACCAAAGGGTACACAGAAGATACACTTCTTGATATTTAAGGAAATATGGTGCTTTCGGCAGGCATCTAGCATCATACGCAAGTTTGATACGTGTGCCTTCACCAGGCCGAAGACGGTCCAATCATAGAAAAATACTTCTAGGAACTTGTGGATGAATTCTTTGAACACTGCAACCACTACCAGCAAGAGAATAGCAGGGGAATTCTTGAGACCAAACGGCATGACAGTATACTGGAAAGAGCCCCCCTCCATGGAAAACGTGGTTTCGCTATGGTCCTCAGGAGCAATTCTAATCTGATGGTATCCTGAGAATTCGGCCGTAAAGGAGTATGTTTCCTGTCCCCCCACGCTATCCAAAATTTTTTTTGATAATGGTGTAGGGAATGGGTCATGAACACATGCGCCGTTCAAATTGCGCAGGTCCACATAGATCTAAATCTCCCCTTTAGCCTTTTTCTCCTGAACCACCATTGGGTTGACCCAGTCTGACTATTCGACAAGTTCAATGATACCTGCAACGATCATTTTATCAAGTTATTCCTTGACTTTCTGCTTATATTTGGGGTTTAACCTATAGGGTCACTATTTTACGGGCCGCGCTTCCGGTTTGAGAGTGATATTCATGACCCCTAAATCCCCCATGATCCCCTTTAGTTCCAAAAACTTTGTTGGGAATAAGTCCTGGTACTCGATGAGTAACTTGGCCACTTTGCTTACTGTATTTTCATCGCAATAGTCCCCAATATTAGCCAACTTAGGGTGTTATTCCGTTCCAATATTGATTTCACACAACCTCAAAGGCTTAGTGACATCCACCTCTTGTAGCAGGGGTCCTGCAATGAGGCACTCTCCTTGCGACTCCAGGATAGAGATAAACCGTGGGTCTTCTTCACTTTCTTCCCCTGCTAAGCTACGGTAGTTGACAATATCCTGCATCTGTGATTCCCATGTAGGTGCCCCGAATGCTTCAGTGGAGCTAGGTTCCTTGAACAAAAATATATATATACCCTACAAAGCTTTGTTAAGCACTTTCGACCCCCGTATGAGTCCAAATGTCCCTATGAATTCATCCCTTAGAGTTTCCCAGTGGCGAGTGTGTTGATGTAGCTCTGCATCCAGGTACCACGTAGTCGGGATTGGACCTAACGCATGAATGAACAAGTGAACCCATTATTCCATAGCTCGGTCACCCCATGCTTTGATCCAGGCCAGCAAGTGTTTACGCGGGTCCCCTAGGATAAGGAACATCTCGACTCGTACCTTTACCGAAGGCTCAAATCGGAGGAGCATCATGTCCTAACAGTCCTCCCAATCCTCGAACGCCCCTTTATGCATCTCCCACCATCTTGCAGGCGTTGCATACATTGCTAGATTAAGGGCCCATATCCTTCATTCTCTTGGAACCTAGGCTTCGAATTCTCGCAAAAATTCCTTAATGCTACCATAACCATCAAAGTAAGGTAGGTCTCTTACCTCTGAGGAAATGCAACAGAAGTCCCTTGTGACACGAAGACATCGTAGCGCTGAGACATCGTGCAACCGGTTTTTCCAATTCTCCATCTCCCCATCATATTTATAGAAGCATTCACTGCCTTTTTCCTAGCAGAGTACTCATTCTGCCATGGGGTTGATCCAATCTTCGTCCCACACAGTAAACTTGTAAAGGTGATCCACCTCCCCTTCATCGCGCACCAGCTCTATGTATCGTTCACCTTCCGCAGGATCTAATGGTACTATAACCCTTGTACCATTATTCTCAAACACCATGCTTCTATTTTTGAGTTTGATGATACCGCCCATATCTATGGCCCAATCCAGCCCTAACAGCGCAAGGTAGGGGTCTGCATCTTCTACAATTTCCATTACTTCAAAGTCGGCTTGGGCCTTTTCTCCTGCGATATCCACTGTAATTTTAGACAACCTTCCTAGTGGGATGATTTTCTATTGATTTTCCATGCATAGTTGAATAGTGGACCATTCCAACTTAGGATCTCCCATTCGTTTCCAAGTCTGTTTAGGTAACACGTTCGCATCTGACCCTAGGTCCAAGATAACCTGACTCATTTTGTAGTCACCAATCTGCGCAGTCAATCGCATTTCTCTTCCAGTGTGTTTCTTATACCTATATAGCTTGCACATCCTCAATCTCTGGGGTTATATCTGGTCGTGCTGCCTAGCTATATATTATTGCCTGAAGATTCTCCACAACCTTTGGGTTGCGCAACAGCTTCATACATGCCTGCAAAAAGGGATTGACCTCCTCATCTGCCTTGAGGTTCGCAGGTGGCCGAGTAGTAGTTTCCTCTGCATCAGCAAAGTCCTTTCAAGCTATGATAAATGTTTCTTTCCCCTTTTTTAGGTTCAGGCCTTCCTTTTTGATAACTACTTATCGAATCATAGGTTCCATTGCAACCTCCTCTTCAGGCCCCCTGGTGGCCATCCCACTGCGTGTCACCACATTCACACTTGGATCTTTGTCTCGCAGCTCAGCCTTAACTCTCTTCACATTCTACGTAAGTGTCAACTTCTTTTACTTAATTTTTGCTATCAAGATTGGGCAATCTTCAATTGCATGGTCCAGTTGTCTGCAATATCGGCAGGATTGCCTAGTGGGGTTTGGGCAGTCCCTTGCAAAATATCCTTCTTCTCCATATTTATAACAGATTAGCTGACCTCGTCCCCATCCTGCACTTCCACCTTGCCCTCCTCCCCTTCCACTTGATGGGGAGCCACCTATACCTGTGGGGGTTCTCAGTGACGCAAGGTCTGATTGTAATTTGTATAAGTTTCCTCGATCAATCATAAAATCATATGTCTGGCAGTTTTTTCATCTTGACCCACTGATCTGCAGAACCTACACCATTGTTGCTTTACCTCTGGAACGTATGTGGCAAGGTAGGGATAGTGGTTGGTATCGTGCGGCCCTGCAACGTGACAATCATCGCACCATAGCATCCCCCCACTAGGTCCCACAACTTCCCTAGGGTGCAATGGGCTAGGTCCCCCGGCCTGCATATAGTCTACTAACAGAGGGCAATTATCCTTGGTATGGCCATTCACCCAGCATCATATGCACCATCTCTCAGAGCTAGCCTCTGCCTCTCGTTCCTTCTGCAGGTTCTAGATCTCTACGTGCATTTCTTCCAGTTGTCCCTAGATATGTTGGATGCCCAGTTGAGTCTCATCCCAAGGTGCAGCTTCTAACTTCATGGCACCTTCCAAGGCTTTCTCCTGTGATTCGAAAGTTTTGTGCCCCATAGGTATGCACAGGAAAGGTAGCAACATATCAATGAACCATTCTATGTGCTATCTGTCATCATATTGGAATCCCCCTTCTCTGATCACCTTCTTTAGTCATTGATAGGCTTCCCACA
Organism: Pinus albicaulis; assembly: GCA_034641835.2. NCBI lineage: Eukaryota > Viridiplantae > Streptophyta > Pinopsida > Pinales > Pinaceae > Pinus > Pinus albicaulis. The sequence continues at coordinate 663,718,081 of CM076570.1, forward strand.
CAGATTCAAAAGGCCCTTGGTTGAAATCCTTTAGATCAACCCCAATTTGGGAGTAGGACTTAGGTTTCTTGAACTGTTGTTTCAGGGCGTTCTTAATATCTTCAATGGTTGCATTTGTGTTTTGGCCGATGTATCCCATGTACCAGTCCAAATCTCTTCCTTCGAAGGCAAGGGACAGTTGTGCCCTTTTTACCGCATCACTAGCTACGTTCTGCACAGTCCATACCAATCCTGTGAAAAACCAGAATTGGTCCATGTCTTCATCCCCCACACCCTTAAAGGTCGGAAACTTCATCTGTGCAACCATGTCATCTTCTGGTGGCGAAGGTGTAGGTGAATTCTTTCTTCTAGACAGGTTTGAAAGCGGTGTGGCTAGAGGACTCTGCGAAGCTTGTTATCTTACCGAATTGTAGACCAATCTATCTCCTTCTAGGTTGGTTTTGTAGTATTTTCCACTTCGCATTGTGCTCCCATCCAGATCATAGGTCATTCACTCGATATGGCTACACAAAATACTCTTTTCGCATAATAATATCTTGATCAGCAATGGTAAGGTCTTCAGAAACTTACCTTGGAATCCCTTGAAGAATCTTTTCTCTTCTTCAGAGTAGGGGACAAACTGATCATTGGAAAATTCTATCACAAATCCTCCTAACACACTGTCTACCCAATGTTCCACTATCCGAGTGATGGTGTTATCAATCTTTTCTAACTGCTGGATTAGTTCATGGGTCCACTCTATGACCCGCTCATCCTTCCAACACTTCTAAAATTCTACCAGTCTTGCGAGCCACTCCTAGAGCTCGATCGCAATCGTTACAAATAAGGTCTCGTAGATCTATATGAAAATATACTTATTCTTCCACTCTTTGGTGGTCAACCTCTCACTGCGGTTTTCTTTTACGACAAATTCCTGAACTTGTTCAAACCATTCATCAATTTCCTTTCTCTCAGGCTTCCAGTACGGCCTTGGCATTACCTGATCCCTCTCTCAAAATGCTCTAGGTCTCGGCAATGGAACCATTTTTTGGCTCGGGGGGTGCTGACCCAAGTTCGGATGTTCAAGGTTTTCCAACAAACCCCTATACTACTGGCCCTTTTAGCAGTGACCTGCTTGCGCAGGCCAAAGTCTCACCTGAATTAGTATGGGCGAGTGCTGAAACCAGGTTTCTGCACCCTGGGAGAGGGTAGGTAAGTCAAGCAGAGCTGCATTCACCATTATAGTGACCAGATCTTATATCACAGAGCCTATATCTACAGATTCCCTTCGCATCCACGTGCGCAACAGCAATGATACTCACATAACAATAACACAACTATTCCAGATATTCTTGTATGAAGTAAAACAAAAAAAACCCAGATCGCAGCATAAATAAGTAACACAAGTATGTTCGCAGCTTAAATCAATAACACAACAGCATATATTAAGTAATCAAACATCACAGATTCATATCATAGTAATTCCAGTGGATTCAAATAGTCAACAATACTTTTGCATTCATTAATATTTTAGATCTACTTACAATACCCCAAAACCCAACCTGCGCACACAGCAGCAAGGTCTGCACACAACATGACAGAGGCCCTCCACACACACAGCAACAGGAGTCCTTACCCAACAACCCTGACCAGATCTATCGATTCGCACTTAGCAGCAATCTCTTATCATTCTTAGCCTGTCTTACAACTCAAAAAGGTTCAACAACTTATACTATTTTATCTTACGCATCCAATGGTCCGCAAACCATGGTTTGTGGACTCTTGGTATACCCTTGACCCATTACAATTCTTTAGGGGCTTTGATCCACCCCAAAACCCCTGCGCTAGACTAAATATAATCAAAAAATACACAAAATGGACCAGTTTTGCAGCTTGCAGGAGACCCTGTTCCAACAAATATCCATTCTTCCCATGAGAACTAAATTTGAAGTATGAGGTATAGGAATGAGAAATTTTCAAGCCCTCTATAACTTTGAAGTTTTTGGCCATTTCCTTTACCTCTTTTTCAAGTTTTTCAATAATACTAAACAAATTCAATTTCATGTTATGTTTTATTTGTTCCACGGGGGCTTCATTCGATGAACCTCTAACATAGCACGTGTATTTATGGCATACTGAACAATACCCTTAATTTGACTGCATATTGGAAAATACCTCTAAAAAACACTTTATTTAACCCCATACCAATACGAACCCAATACGCATTCCCAATTTAAAAAAACTCTAATTTCACTAGATATAGGTATCCATTTTTTCATTAAAATGTTTTATACCCCTTTATACTTTTTCATTAACTTTGAGCTCCATTTTTTATACACAACATATAAAAACCAATTACCCCCTATTATAGGCTCACTATATTATGTCATTTTTTCCACAATATATATCCCCCAATATGAACACACATGGTATGGTATTGTCCTCAATGAAAATACCTGAAAAATCTACCCCTTAGTCATTGATGGAAACATCCTGGGTAAAACATCTTGCAACCCTTCGTAAACTAATAACTTGTTTTACTTTACTTATTTTCTCCCCTTTTGACATAAATGGAAAATGAAATTATTTGACAACAAACCCCCTATCAATAATGCTTCTACTTTAATCTTGCTTCTTGATATTTCTCCCCCCTTTTTTACTTTATTTTGCAATAATTATTCCTTCATCTTCGATCCTTTCAATTCTATCATCTTGAAAACTTTCTTCTATAGTAATTGACATTTTCATATTTCATTTATAACAGCAAAGGTTTTTACTTCCCAATCTCTCGGATGCATCATTGAACATGAACAAAGTCAAGGGTATATTGGATCTATTGTATTGATAGTCTATTGTTGTTGCACCACTTTGGGCAACTTCTCTACATCCTTAATATAGGGCTCAAACCAACCCCATTGGGATAGAAAAAGAGATGAAGAGTCTGCTTTCCTTGGAATCAACACCTTATATATCATGGACTTATTTCTTTACCAGAGTAAATACTTTTCACTGGTGAATATATGACCACATATGTTATGTGCCTGCTTAGTGTAACAATGTCATTTCATGTTCTTCAGTTACAAATGGTCTATTTTATCTGCCTTTTACCTCAATGGCTTGAGCCAATGATATTTTATATTTCTCTTCATATAGCATGGCATCTTCAAAGTTATATTTATCTTTGATATGTGTAGAGACCAAGGGTACTTCTTCTTTTGTTCTTCTCCAAACCTTGGTAGGATTTTTAGATAATTTTGTATCTTTAATTTTCTTAGGATCCAAATTCATGCCACTTGTGCAACCTCACACCATATGTCCAAAATTGTGACATTTATAGAATTCTATATTGATCCTAAATACTATATAATTTTAACTGCGATAAATTTTGTGGATTATTTATTTTATGCTTGCAATCTTCCTTCTAGGGTATTGATGATAACTTCTCCAATGATCCTTGTAGTATGTTTTACAATCTCTAGCTTTATGGCTAAAATTAGTGCAAGAATAACAATAACTAGATAAAATCCTTATGTACATGGATGAATAGCATTCTCTTTATGATTTTTTTATTTTTATCTTGCTTAGAAGAGGCTTATCCCTTTTTTTATCCTTACTGTAGCTTGCATTATGTATGAAACCATAGAAATCATTTTCATATCTTTTTGGTGAAGTGGTTCTTCCATATTCCTCTAAATTTCCTTTACTGGGACTAGAGTTCTAAAGGATATGGTTCTCATATATTTTAGGTGACTTAAGGCTTTCATCATTTTTGCATGATCAAGTCCTGATTTTTCAAATGGTGACCTTTGGGAGCTGAGGATGTTATCTAGTACTTGAAAAAATTTCAAGTTCTTATTGAGCTTGTCAACTTCATTTCTCAAGGAAAAAATATCTTCTTCAAACCTCTCACAATATTATTCTTCTTTTATCATGATTTGAACCTTCATTACTTATTTTTCTCTCTTTTCATATTCTAGTTGAATTTTTAGGAAGTTGATTTATTCTTCTTGTCTCTTTTCGTATTGATGAAATTATACTTCAAGATTGCTAAATTCCTTGGTTCTATATTTTGTTAATATCGTTAAGAGAATGAATTCTTCCTTTGTATGGTCAAGTTATTGATTCTTCTATTCAAGCTCTTTATTTTCTTTTTTCAATCTACTAATTTATTTTAGAGCAACCATTAGTTCTTCTTCAAGTGTTATGGTGGACTAATTTCTTATGCAGACAAAAGAAATAACCCTAGATTCAATGACTAACTCTAGTAACAAACAGAAATACTAGTAGATATTTCCCTGAGTTTATTCCTATTGAATCCTAAGTAAGAACGATAAAATATAAGATGCATAACTTTCAAACAAAATCCCTGATGAACATCCTCGCTATGGTTTGATGCAGCTCCTCAATGCTTAGAATCCATACCTGAAAATATAGTATCATCAAAATATCAAAGGCATGTGATAGATAAAGTACTCAATACAACACATACTGGTGATCAAGGAAGCTAGTACCTAATATCATTATCAATGGAAAAATGGAAGAAAATACACAATACATTAACTCCATTGAACAATATAGTGGGAAGAAAAACTCTTTTGCATTAATCTCAAGAATGAAGGATTAACACAACCTTAGCATTTATGAAGTATGACTCCTTCCAATGATCTCCAATATTCTCCTTAGATGACAAGCCTTTTAGCCCTGTTTTAGCAGCATAATTTTACCTTAAGTAGTCCCCTCTAACCCTCTGGCCTGTGTTTTATTTATAGGCCAAGAGGAGGAGATTTGAAATCCTCTTCCTAAGGGATGAGATCCTCAAAAGGTGGGATTAGGGTTCCACGAGGAAAGGGAATTATCTCCATGAAAAGAGGGATAAAGCTTGAGCAAGCATCAACTTGAAGCTTTCAGTTGGGAAATATTCTCCCAACAAAGCTTCTAGATTTCACTTTTTTATTTTTATTTTCGTTGAGTCATGTGCGCATTTTACTGTGGAAGACAAAGTTCATTGTTTCCCTAGGTATAATGTTCAAATATATGTACGTTCTAAATTTGGAAAGGAAACCGCGCAAGTACTCAAAAATAGGTTTTTTTACCTTGTAATCCAGAATTATCATTTTCTTTGGGATTTTTTAGCTTCTAACCTTGCAAGGGAATGCTTTGGAACACTTTGGTGGATAGAAAAAGATATATATTGACAATCATTTTCCTTGGTGAAAAAACGACGTGTAACATATTTCCCCCTAAAGTGCAAAGTCAGAAAATATGTTTGAGTATTGAAGTGCTTTATCATGCCAAATTTTAGATTAGAGACCAAAATTGGAGACCTAAAACAATAAATCAAGGGTTACAATACAATATATAATCATCACTAAGCTAGGAATTCCCATACTCAACGTATAAATAACTCAATGAATGAGTAGGGAAATACACAAAGATCCATGTCAATAGTAGACACAATATGGATACAGCCATCAAATATGGATCTATCTGTGCAATCATGAATACATAACTCCACGCATCCTAGATGGATGAAACTAGATCTAGGGTCTTGATCTCCATCTCTATCAATCCATAGTATGAATCTAACCATGCGATTGAATGTCTTGAAGTCAAATATGGTAGAAACCACTTGATTACCAATCAATGATGTGAACGGTTAACAAGTGCGAAAGAAATTACCAATAATGAAAATGTTTCTTAAGGTACTTCCAGTACAATCTATAAAGTGTGAAAGGATTTACTGAAGTTCAACACTTATAGAATCATTCAATCAAAGGTCAATGATGAGAACCTATCATCAAATTCAAAAAACCTTCCATTAAGGAATGTAGGCTTCAAGGTATTTGTTATCACTCTAATAATTCTCAAAGTTGTGATATTTTTGTTTATAGTTTAAAGAATATCATAGGTAACCACAAACCTATTGTCGAGCTTTAGGATCTAGCCTTCCTATTTCTCAGAGAGGGCTCTCTCTATGAGATTTAACTTTGTTGATAATATTTGATTAGGCTAGTTGTATGGGGAAAATTGGTTTTGGGGATTTGATTTGGTTTGGTGGTAAAATCACTTACTCAGATGGATAGCTATAGATCTGTTTTCCATTGGGTAGATGGAATGAATGTGTCAAGCAATTAGATCAAGATCAACATCTAAAATTAAATGTTCACATGGCAAGATAGCAGAGTCACTCCAGATCTTTAAAGGTTGATTGGTGAAATGGTTTTAATCAGGATAAATAGCAATTAAGGGTTCTTAAATCCGGATAAGGAGTGAAAAGGTAGAGGTCAATCAAAATCAAGGAGAAATTAAGGGTTCCCTGGTCTAGATATCAGTAGAAAACATTTAAATGAAAATCAATCAATAACAAAGTGCTTTTAACAAATTCTGAAAGAACAATTCCTGATTTCACATAAAAATTTAGAACACATTCATGAATGGATGAAAAACATAATATAATTGACAAAATTACAAGTGAAATACTTCACCACAGTGGCCCAACACATGAATCCTGTAATATGATGCTTTATTTCCTATGATCCAGTCTGTTGACTTGAACTTGATACAAAAAAACCTTGGGTTCAGAATATTACAGCTACAGAAATGTTTAGCAATTAATCCACCCTCAATACTTCAAATGATGAAGTATTTATACAAAAATTAGTACAAAATATCCTAGAATAATCTTGGGAATTTTTCTTGGAAAATAAAATATCCTCATGCAAGAAGATAGTGACAAATGCCTAACTAATTGTTAGTTGTCCTATTTATTGAAATTAAATAGCTTGTTGTTTGGATTTGGGCTGCAGCTGGACAACTGAGGTGTCCCTCACGCTGGCAGTGTTATATTAAATCTGTTTTGATCTTCATTTTTCATCTGATACACTTTTTAACTGATACACTGACTGCTGAAAAAAAATTTACACCTGAAAACTGTGTACTGCTGATGTAAAAACAACAACTCTGTTTTTTACCTTTCATGCTCTACCTTCACTGTAATTTAATTTTACATTAAATCTGTTAACTTCTCCTAGAACTCAGCTTCTGACACTTTGATATTCTTTAGCATTATGAAGATTTCAACAGCTTCAGTGTATTTTACAAATGTTGGGTTGATCACAAAAAGGTGTTTTACTTCATGCTGGAAGTAAAACAAATTTTCAATACTCTTGTGCAAAACTTTCCATATTGGAACTCCCTACCAATCTGATTTATTTACCTATTCTTTAGCAAATTCTCTTATATTTTTGTTGTAATCTTCTTGTTTCATCAATTTTCATTGATTACTAGAAGCTTTGGAAGGCCTTTTTTCCTCAAGACATCAAATTTTACCATGAATCTTATGATTTCCATATCCATGTTTTGGCACTTTTCTTCTAATTGTTTCATCAAGTTCTTCTTGGAAATTACCTTTATTACCTCAATTATGGTTTATGTTATGTCTGTTATTCCAATTTCATATAATTCTTGCTTGTTTTTGGAATTGAGGAATTTAATAATTTCCAATGCCTCTTCAGGTTTTGTACCTAGCTCCACTTTAGTCTTTTGTATTTCTTCTTTTGCTATTTTCAATAAATTCTTATGTTCATAAATTACCTATATAGATGGCCAAGTATCATTGATTGCCTCAATGATATTGGACCATAATTGGTTTTTCACATGTGCCATAGGTTCTTTCAAAGTCAATGATGTTTCCATTTTCTTGAATTGTTCACTCAACCTTTTAGCCTTTTTCTCTTCATCTTTGGCATTGATCTGTGAAATATTTTTAACATCTTCCAGACTTTTGATTTGTTCCTTTAACCTGTTGATTTCATTGGTTTGTATGGAAATGTCCTACATTTCCTTTACCAATTTACTAGCCTCATCTGATTGTTGGACTGATGTAGTAGAAGACTCAGTGGCAGAAGTTGTTGATGAAGTTACAGGCACTGTTGTGTCCAATGGAACTTTTGGAGCTAGTTCTTCTGCTAGAGTAGATGGCACTGCTGTATTCACCATATGAATTGCAATAGCAGGGAATTCCTATGCTTTGGTGGCTTATTTTTCTTGGACTAATTTTTCCATCTCAATCTCCGTCTCTTTAATTTGGGCTGTCAACTGCAATATGAGACTCATCATCTCATCCCTTTGATTGTATTCCTGTAAAATCTCCTTGGCCCGTGGATGCTCCGTGGGAGGTAATTTCAACTATTTTCTAAGTTCAACAATATCAAAATTTTTATTTTTTATTAGTTCCTCAATATATTTTACATTTTTAGGGTAATAAACCACCTCAATCACTAACTCTTCCAAGGATTTGATTCTAATATCCTTGGCATATGATGACGCTTTCTCAACTTTAAGTTGTTCTCTCACATTTATCAAAGTATTCTGAAGCTTTTGAGCACTCATTTCTTTTGTATTCGTTGTGGAATAAAGCATATTTGAACTCTGTTTATGGAATTCAATTTGGTCCAAGGGATGAATTTCCAGAACTGGAACTTCAAAATCAAGCTTTTTGTAATCAGCTGTTGTTGTAGGATTTGGCACTATGGTTTGAAGCACTGTCATCAGTATTTTCTTGTTTTTGTAATCAAAGGCTGAAAGCAGCCTGTTTTTTATGTTGGGGGTCTAATTTAAGTATTGAGAATAAATTTCATTCTTTATTTCCTCATTTTTAGCTTTAATCTCTTTATACTTTTCCTTGATGTCCATATATTTTTCCTCTGTATGCTTTGATGATGACACTTCTATACAATGTTGTTTTTGGATCAACTATGTATTAGAAGTGGTTGGTTGTTGTTCATTTTCAATTACTATGGGAGGTACAATGTCTTTTTCTGGAATCTCTCTATCCATGACCTCAATTGTCTCTTTATCTTTATCTGTAGGATTAATCTTTGGCTTCTTGTTGTACCTGAGTCTGAACTTTTTTATGTAGTGGTCTCAGCAGTGTATGACCCTTCTTCCCTATTTATTTTCATGCTTCTATCTTACTAAGCTGAAGTCTGCAAAATGTGACTAGTATCACTCTTCTTATCAGTTTCTACTAGTGTATTTTCTAACCATTCTGTTTGGTTTGAAAATTTCTCAATATCAGGCTTCTTATCATGAATGTATGGAGTTAACTTACATTTATATCTCATTTTTCTGATTATATCATAAGGATCATAATACCAAAGAAAATTTTTGCTAAATTTGTACTTTAACAACTGCTTTTCTACCCCTACACCTGCTTCTTTGTTATTACATATGAAGGGACCCACTTGGTTCTTCAATTAAACTGGGTTTTATTCTTAGCAGCCAAGAAATATACAAAATCTAAGTTCAAAATATATCTTATATACTCTAAAGAAAACAACCTCATAGGTATATACTTTGGAAATTTGTAAGGAAAGAGGGTTGCCCATAAACTCTGATTTCAGTGTGATTTTGGTATAAATACCAATCACCTGTCCTACTCTGTTCAGAAAACTGTAAAAAATTCTTGATTTCATCCCTAATCGTAGGTTGCACACTGTTTATAAGCATATTTACCAATGGATGGATAAAGAAATCTGTATACTCAGCATAAGAAAACTCAGTTGACTCCTTTTTTATCAAGGAAGTCCAAAATATAATAGATTGTGGATTTCCTTCCACATCCATCTTTTGAAGAGTTATGGGGAGCTTTTTAGACTGAAAATATAGAAACATATGGAAAATAAATGAAGTATATCTAAAGACACCTTTAGTAGGTAATTTGAGAAATTGTTCATGTATGCTATCAGAAATATACTGGGAAAAAATTTCGATGACTGCAGGGGGTTGACCAAGTACAAAAATGGATAGGAAACCAAGTATTGATGCATCAGTATGTTCATCTGTGAAATATCCAAGTATAAAAGACAACATGGAAACAATGTGTCTGGTTCCTTCTTGAAATTTAGAATAGGATTATGGAGGGTTGAGCTTGGGGATTTCCACATAGGAGGGAAAGAATGTTTGAAAATTTTGGAATCTCTTGGGAAAATCTAATCCAAATATAATTTAGTGAGTGCTTCAATTGATAAAGGGACTGCATTGGGCTCAGGCTGCAACTGAAACATTTGGTTTATAGATTCGGCTGTTATGGTAAACAATATTTCTTTTCAGAATTAACAATGGCTCTTTGATCTAGAGAATAATGTGATTGGCATAATCTGATAGCTTTTGGGCACTGATGAGTGTGAGGGACAACATACTTACGCAAATTTGATTCCCAAATAATCACATCATCTACTTCTCTAGAGATTTCTCTTGGCTCCAGCAGTGGAGCTCAAGGCGGTTAAACTCTGTTACTGAATCTGTGATTTTAAAATCTAAATCTGCCAAGGGAGTATGTTCTACATCTACAACAAGAGGTTGTAGAGGATTGATTACAATTGTGCTTTTGGATGCCATTGATAAGTTTGATTTATCAGTTTAAAACACTCTCAACCTTTAAAACTTTGTTTTTAGGCCTGTGACACACTTCTGTAAGATTAAATTGTTTACATAAGGATTTTAAATATAACGTAGGTTCTATCTTGGATTGAAAAAGGTTACTTTTGATCACTCTGACTCAAAAACTGTCAATTCTGTATAAAAAAACAATTTCGTAACTTTTATAGCCTCAACAAATGATATTAAGGGTTTATAGTCAAATTTCTGTGATGAAACAATCCTAAAACATAAAAAATTGTGCAAAAAGGGTTTTTGAGTAATGTAGGAAGGTTTTTGATGTCTTCAGAGGGTTTTTTAAGTCTGCAGATGACTAAATTTCACTTGAAAATTGTTTTAAAACAAGTCACAACTTCTAGAAACTAAAAATATTCATGGTTTTGCATTTTCTGAGGAATTTCTAAAAGAAAGGGGCATTCTTTAAGGTCATACAGGCTTATAAGGCTTTTAATTAACAGTATAATTCTTTCAGATGGATGGATATGTCTCTTTTTCTGAAGAATACCTGTGAATATTCAAAAAATTGTTGCGGAAAAGGGTTTGTTGGGTTTTGAAAGCTTTCAAAAGCTTTTTATGGCCTTTATATGCAGTCTGTAGCCTTCTCAGTGATTGTAGCAGAGGATTCAAATGAATTTTGTTGGTTTATAAGCTTAAACAGAGGCGTCAACATGATTTTCTCATTCTGGAGAGGTTTAAGCACATAAAATAGTAAGAGAGGTTTGAAATGAATGTATTTCGGGCGTTTATAAATAGTTTTAATGAATATTAATCACATTAAACACATGTCTTTTCAAATTATTGGTCATTTAGGCATGGAGAAGGATATCACTTCCAGGCAATTTTCGCAACAACGAAAGGTGGGAAATGGTTTTCACTGAATCGATGCGATCCAACAAAACGGAAACACATGGAGGAGAGATAAATGTTAAAAAAAACCTTTATCGCAAGCTTCAATTTGGTTATTGATCACACAATATAATTTTTGATGGGAGTTTTGGACCATCATATCTGATGAAATGAAGTGAATGGTTGAGATTTAATGATGAAGCTGCGGGGTAATGGGTGTGGGGCCCAGGATTATTTATGCGACAGAAGTGGATTATATATTAAAACATAGTTTTAATATATAGTTTATATATGAAATATGATAGACAGGCTAAGGTTATACATAACAAATGGAATATGTATATGTGTAATGTTTAGCATGGCGGGTTTAATATACAAGGGATAATTTTAACCTATGGGGACCGGGGATAATAATCACGTGGGTAATAATAAACCATAGGTTAAAGTAAAATATGGGTTTGGGATACTATTAAAAGGATTTAATATATCACGGGCTAGAAATGTTAATAAGGAGTTAATACATAAGTTATTTGTGTTAATAAAAAATAAGCTAAGTTTAATTTAAAACATAATAAAGGATAATTTGTTTAAAATTCCCAATATAATATTTTTTTATTTAAACTTAGGATAAAATGTTTTTATGGGGTTTTTGGGTATTTTTTGGGTTAAAAGGGGAATTAGTCAAAGTTTTACTTTCCTTAAGTAGAATGATTTTTACACCTAAGGAAAGGGTATTTTTAGGAGTGAAACTGAATGATGATGGGAAAAAAGGAAAAATTAAACGGAGATAATAACAATTAGGGGATGAAGTATTTTTACAAGGGAGGTGACTATTTTAAGGAAGTTAGTGAATGAATTGACCAAGTTCTGCTTTTCCATGATTGTAAAAACTGCTTCTACCTACCCTTATGCTACCCTAACATTTTTTCTTCATTTACCTTGGGTGCATTTGTGCTTGCAAACCCTTGTTCATTTTTCTTTTAAAACAACAAACTAAGTAATTATATCCTTATTTCTTCCAAGGGCTCAGAGTAAATTGTCAAGCTCCTTATTTATTCTCTACCTAACTACTAATTTGCCAAGATTAAATTGTTTGGCAAGATCTTTATTCTCTATCTATCAACATGAAATTTAAAGCATGATAAGTTAATATTAAACCATTTAACTCATCATGGATTATGGCATTTTGAACAAGTTGCACATAATCACTTATTTTACGGTGAAAAGTAACAGTAATGGCATTTTTACTTGCATAACTTTCATGTCTTATTCTTATCTCTTTTTTTGGGGGGTCCATTTTTTCTACTCTTTTTGATATTTTTCTTTTCAAGTCCTTTGATTTTTCTTAGGACTTTTACCCTCTTTAAATTTTTATTTTATTCTTCTTATATGGGAAAACAATTTGCAGAAATCAAAGATTGTACATATTACAAGACTAATTAAAGTCAATTCAAAAATTATGAATCCTATTATTATAGGACCCTAATAGTGGCTCCACATAGGGATGGCATTTCCTAGTGAAATTTCAAGAACTTTGAGACTAGTAGCCTTTGAATTTTAACTGTGCTGGCCTTGGAATTTATTTTCTGAGCTCTTCAATTATTCATACTTATGATATTTTATCCTTCAAAGCTTATGGCCTTCTCTCTGGGCTTCAACTTTGCTAGGAAAAACATCCAATCCAATCTAAAATCTGCAATGTTATGTACAATGAGTAAAATAAACTAAGTTAACTATTTGTTATTTCTGAGGAGTAGTAATTCTTTAGCATTCTACCATTGACAGGTCCACCTAGCAGATCTAATCCATCCATCTCCTTCAAAAATAAAGCATTGTTACATCTGTAACCATAAATAACATAAGGTCTTTTCCATAAGAAATCAAATTTCCCATGTTTACCTTTCTCTTCTCTCCTTGAATCCCACTTTAGAACTTTGTCACCTATACAGAAATCATCCTCCTTAGTCTTCTTGTCAAATAACTTTTTAATATTGTCTTGGATAACTTGAGACTTAAGATAGGCCTCTTCTCTGGTTTGCTACAAGTGTATGGTTTGGTTAATCCTTCTTTGAATATCATTGGTTTCAACTTGCAATTCTTGGATTATCTTCATTACTGGTACTCCTAAAGAAGATGGAAAAACAACATCCATCCCATAAAAAAGCTGGTAAGGCGATGTACCAATAAATTTCTTAGTGGTAAGTCTATTTTCCCATAAGGCATTAACTAACCTCTTGTTTCGAGTTTTTTTGTTGTCTTCTAGTAGTTTCTTGATGATTTTCACAAGGCTTTTACTGGAGGATTCAGCAAGGCCATTACCTTGAGGGTAATACGTAGTATAATGGCCAAGGGTAATATGGTATTTATGACAGAAGTCAATCATATTTTTGGATTTGAATGCAGCTGCATTGTCAGTGATAATATTTTGGGGGAATCCAAATCTTGAGAGTATGTTGTTTTCTAAAAATGAGATTATGACAGTGTCGGTGGCTTGCCTGGAAGGTATGGCTTCTATCCACTTAGTGAAATATTCTGTAGCTGTCAAAATCCACTTGTGTTGGGCCAAGGATGGAGGGTGAATTTCACCAATGAAGTCAATACCCCATTATTGAAAAGGAATTTCTGTTGAGATGGGTTTTAAGGGCAAAGGTAGCAGCTTTTTCTTTCCTTCAAATATTTGGCACTTGTGACAAGAGGTCACATACTTTTTTACATCTGCAAACAAGGTAGGCCAATAAAAACCAGCTCTCAAGATTTTTTCTGCAGTATTCTTCCAGTAGAGATGTCCTCCACAGTCACCTGCATGAAACTCTTCCAAAATTTTGTCAGCTTCTTCTTTAAGAAAACAATTCAACAAAATTCCACCATGATCTTTCCAAAATAGTGCATTTTCTATGATACAAAATCTTATTTCCTTTAAATTAAAAAAATATAGCTTTAGTTCTTGATAATCCAGGAGGAGCTTGTAAATTTAGTAATACAAATATAATATCTACATACTATGGTGAGTCTGAAAAGGATTCACTGATCTCTGGAGTCGCCATCTCTTCCTGATCATCTATTTGGGAAATAAAATTAATATCTAAAGCATGAAAATTTGATTCAGCCATGAGTTTGGCTAAACCTTGACCTTTAATAAGTTTGGTGGGTTTGATTTATATGTCATATTCCAAAATGGTGGAAATCCACTTGCCTCTTTTACCATCGGGCCCATTCTGTGTCAGAATGTCCTTTATAACTACATTTGGAACATAAGAAATGATATGTGAATAAAGAATGTACACTCTAAAGTCTTTGATGGCTTTCACTAATGCTAGTGCCTGCCTTTCCATTATATTATACTTTAAAGTGGCATCTCTGAGTGATTTTCTAAAGAAAGAAATGGGCTGCTCATAGCCCTGATGGTTTTTCTGTAGTAAAACTGCAGCAATTGTGTGTTCTGAAGAAAAGGAAAAAATAATTAAATATTTTTTAAAGTCAAGAATTATAAGGACTGGTGTTTTTGTTAAGGCTTGTTTAATTGGTTCAAATGATTGCTTGGCCTCAACAGTCCATTTAAGCACTAAGTATTTTTCAACATATTGTTAAGTTCTCTAATTATTTCAGCTAGATTTGAGATGAATCTTCTAAGAAACTTAATTTTACTTAGGAAAGCTTGTAATTCTTTAATGTTCCTAGGAGGAATAATGTTTAGAATGGCCTCTATTCTAGCTGGGTCTATCCTAATTCCCTCTTTAGATATGATATTTCCTAATAATTTACCTTCTTCCAATCCAAATAAAGTCTTTTTAGGATTTAGTGAGATGCCAAATTTCCTGCATTTAAGAAAGACTTTTCTAAGATGATCCAAATGTTCATTATCAGTCTTTGAAAATACAGTGATGTCATCTAAGTAAATCAAAAGGAATTCATGAATCTCTTTAGCAAATTCTATATCCATAGCTCTTTTAAAAGTTGCCCCTGCATTCATTAGCCCAAAAGCCATTTTCACATACATGAAAGTGCCCCATGGAGTAGTAAAAGCAGTTTTAGCTTGGTCTTCTTGTTGGACTAGAATCTGGTTATATCCAAAGAATCCATCTAACAATGAAATTCTGGAAGAACCAACCACCCTCTATAGAATGTGATCCATCTTTGGTAGGGGGTAGTTTTCTTTTAAGGACACTTTATTTAAATTTATGAAATCAATACACAGTCTAATTTCTCCTATCTTTTTCTTGGTGGGAACTAGATTAGAAACCCAATCAGAATATCTTATTGGTGCAAATATTTAGGCTTCATACATTCTCTTGACCTCTTTCTCAATTAAAGGCATCAAAATAGGATTGATCCTTTTAAACTTATGTTTAAAAGGTTTTTGGTCTTCTTTTATAGGTATTTTATGTTGTATTATGCTAGTGTCATAGGATTTTAAGTCCTCATAACTCCATGCAAATACATCCTCAAATTCTTTAAACAAAGCAATGTATTTTACTTTTTCTTCATGTGGTAAGGCTTTTGAAGTTTTAAACATCTTAAGTTTTAACTCTGTACCTATATTACGCTCCCCAATATCAGATCTCAGTGGCTCCATCTTAGGTTTCCTTACAACATCATTGAAGTTAAACAGATCTTCTAAAAGGGCTAATCCTTTAGATAAAAATTTGTCTTTGAGATTTAAAATATCAGATTCATCATCTACTAACTCATCAATCTCTACTTTCTATAAATTATCTATGTCTACTTGACCAAATTTAGTGGGTTTAGCAAAATTTAAGTTATTTACATCTACCTTGTTTATATCAATCTCACTATCTAAATTTTGATCTATTGTACAGTCTGTGTCTATATTACAACCCTGAAATTCTCCTTCATTGTTCATGAAATGATAAATCTGTTCATCCTGTGAAAATATTTGCCAATATTTAAGATTGTTTGGAATTGTAGGCCTATGTTTAACTTCTGCATTATATCTATGATTTGGTTGAAATGGTAGATTACAGGTACTAGCAAAAGTTGCTAAGCTATGGGCCTGTATATTCTATTTTCATGGTATTGTCGAAAAGTCACATTCTAGCATTTCCTTAATCAAATCTAAAACAGTATCTCTATATCGGCTTAACCTTGTATTATAGACAGAATATTTTCCATTTATCTGTTTCACAATTAACTCTGAGTCTCCCATAATTGACACTCTTTTAGCTCCTAAATTTCTAACAATATGCAGTCCTAAAATAAGAGCTTCATATTCATCCATATTGTTTGTATATTTAAAATTCAGTCTAAAAGCAAGACCTTCTGCATGATTTTTTTCCATATTGCGTATCCAAACTCCTACTCTTGCTCCTAATTTATTGACTGATCCATCAAAATCTAAGTTTCATAATGATTCATGAAAAATGTTTTCACTATCTGGTGCTTTGTTTTTCTCTTCTAATTCAGTATTGTTTTCAATTCCAGTTTCAGAATTACATAAAATGAATGAGTCCATGTCAAATGGTGTAGCGTAAATAGGATAATTTCTTGGTCTTTCTACACTACTAACCATGTACTTCATTAATGTTTCTCTGTAAAGTTTCTTTGGTTGGCCAAAAACTGATATTGTTGCCTAAGACATATCAAGTTGTAGAGAACCCTGCAATTTAGCTCCCCATGAGTGAGATAAGAGCATTCCATATTGGGAGGGATGTCAGCTACTACAATATTGCCCATGACTATGCTTTTTCCAGGATATTGAACTAAAGTAGCACATAAATATTTATTCAAACCTAAAAATTTCACTTTTCTAGAGTCAAATGAGAAAAGATCTTTGTAAGGCATAGTGATGTCTAAATTTAGGGTTTCCATTATTGATTTTGGCATCAAATTGTGTGAGGTCCCTAAGTCTAGCATTGCATTATGTAAAATATGATCATGAATATTTAAGCTAATGTAGAATGGTGGAACTGCTCCATCTTGGTGTTTCCCATTAACATCAGGACCAAAAATTAATCCAGGTTGATCATCACTCAAGTTTACTGCATCTTCTCCATCATTCATGTTCAAATTCTTAGTGATAGGTGTTTTGTATAGGTCATGTTTACCAATTCTGTCAAAAGAATTGGTATCTTTAATTTGGAAATTTCAGCTTGGATATTAAATGGAGCTTGTGATTTTCCTAGCTAAATTATGTCTTCTTTTGTAACTGTAGTTTGAGTAGGTTTTTCTTATTTTTCTACAGTTGGTTTCTCATTCTCTACTTATGTTTATACTGTCTTACTGTTTTTTATTTTCTTTTCAGGGACAGTTTGAGAAGAAGTAGATGTCTTTGCAAATTTTGTATTTTCAGTAGTTGTTTTTGCAGTGGCTACTTTAGGATCAGCTAATTTTGGATTCGTCGTAGTTTTTTTTTAGTCTGAGATTTTTGTTTTAGCAGAATTTGTTTTTTTAACAGAAACATATTTTTTAGGATCTGTTTTTTTTTAGACAACATCATCTATCATGTCAAAAATTTTCGGACTAGATGAAATTTTGGGACTTGAAACTTTCTGAGTTGAACTACATTTTTGCTTGGTTTCCCTAGGGAGAATTTACAGAACTTTAGATGTAGGAGCCTCTATTGTTTTCTTTGTTTGTGTTTGAGAAAATTTCTTAATAGAAGGCTCTACATTTTTCTTGCTCCTAAGATTATATTTCTTATGGACTTCATTGATTGCAAACTCATAACCTTTCTTGTAAATAAAAGATTCACCAAAATCTAATTGTAGCTGTTGTAATTCATACAACTCGTGTTCTTCTTGTGTAAGAAAAATTGTGTTATCATCATTGATTCCCATTAGATTAATGGTATCTTCATCATCTTCATTTTGATGAGAACTTTCAGCATAGTTCTCCTGGAAATGTGGCCTTATTGTTTGGTCAGGTGTTGATTCTCTAGATTTTACAGTGTTGGTATTTTTCCTGAAATCGGGATTTCTAATTTGAGGTCCTTGTTGTTGATTATCCCATTGTGGCTTCCTTTCCATATTATCTAACCTATCTGTCATTCTCTCTAATGTTTTTCTAATTGATCTATTTTCAAATCTGAACTAGATGTTTCTTCTTTTATTGTCACTCTCCTTTCATTTCTTAATCTAGCTTTCTTTGCTAATAAGTTTACCTCTACACTAACAAAATTACTTTGCATCTACTCTAAGGTATCTAGATTTCTCTCTCTTATTTGATAAGCTATATCTGTATCATATACATCAAGGAATCTGATAAGGACAGAGTCTAGAGGAGGTTTAATATTTGCAGGAATTGCATTATAAATAATGTTATATCTAGTACAATAATCTTGAATCGTTTCATTTGGTGCTCTTTTAATACTTTCAAATTCAGATAAGATTTGTAGTGGATTTTTCTTTTTCTCCCATATATTAAGAAATAATCTATGAAAAACTGCTAAATCAGCAATACTAACAGCATTCAAACCTTTAAACCAATTTTTTACCTCACCAGTTGAAGTTTGAGCGAAAAGTATGTAATGTCCCAAATCAGAAAATGCCCATGAATCCGGCAAATGAAAATCCTTTTTTCAAGAAAGCATTAACAATCAACAATTGGATCTATTATAGAGATTGACTACAGGGGCATTTACTGGATATGTCACCTCTGAAAAGAGGGTGATATCCAGAGGCTAGCTGGCCCTCTAGCAGACTCTGTCTATAGAACTATGTCGAAGGCTAATATTTCCTTTTCAGGACTATTTACAAGCATCTCAAGGAAAACGTTGTGTAAGAAAAACCATGCAACATAAATGCAGGTTAATGCTTGTTTCCTCTCATATAGGTTTTATTTGACTTATGTATGGAATTACAGCTGAAAAAAATGAACTTAGAGACCTTAAACAGATCTCCCACAAATTAGACTAGATGAAAACTGTCGAAAGAGGAAAGTTGCAGCAAAGGGAAAATCCTTCTACAGAATTGCATAATTTCTTCATAAAATCAAGAGGAAACATAAAATTATCATATCAAAGGTTATATCAGATGCATATCTCATTATTTGACAAAAGCTACAGCAAACATTCCTTCCGAAAAACACCCAAGTGGGGAAAAGCACCACTAGTGACCCAGAAACGATCTTTTTTTGAGTATTAAGCTACAGCAATATAAAATAACGAATTTTTCCCTTATATTAGGCAATATAGGATCTTTATGCAAGAGGATATCGGAAACAAATACCAACAGCAAGGTTAAACAGGCCTCCCATACTCAAATAGCTGAAAAATGGACAAAAACCCCAAAACATGCAAATGCCGGAGCTGTTGCAAAAGACACTGCGCAGTATATGGAAGTAAATACTTATAAAATGGAGAAATAAATCTGATATTCATATTATATTACTCAATAAGGTAAAGAAACAGAGATCTAATCTCCTTACAATGAAATTATGATCACCCGACAAGGGTTTTCCCACATGCAATCAAAATACAAGGAAGTAGCTGCAGATATAAACTGAAATAACGTAGTATGAATATAGATCTGCATGAAATGAGTGAATATACATGATAAATGGCATCAATACTATTAATCAGCTCCCGAAAGAATAATTTAGCTTCCCCTTGGGAAACTAGCTCAAAAACAATGGGGTTTTAACCCCTTCCACTGCACCTCTAAACAATAACGCAAAATCCTCAAGGGACTACGCAGATATGGAGTCCAAGTGCTTGGCCTAAGACCTAAAAGTGGAAATTTCAGATCATAAGCTTCCCTTAGATCTCTTGCTAAAAGATCTCCAAGAAAAAGCAGGGCATTCTCGCATGAGAAAACCCTTGCACTAAGAAGTGTAGCAACTTAGCTAAACAACTAAGTAAGCAAAATTCTAAGTAGACCTCATGAAATTATGATCTCCAATATAAACCAAAATGGTTTCCCTTCCTTCATTATATATAAAATGTGCTTCTCCTCCAAGGGCCCCACTCCACTAGGGTTTTCTTACTTGCCAAGCTTCCCTCCTCTAGGATTACGCTGTCTCATTAAATGGGAATCTTCTAGATGTTGCGTGGTTGGATTTTAGGCTAGTAAATATTCTTGGAACCTTCCTTTATTGAGCCTCCATGCCTTGTCCCTTTTCATACTCAAGGAATATTCAAATGGTGTTGCCCTCTATTCACATTGAGATATATTATTTATGGATCCATTCTTTTAAAGACAAGTTGAGTTGACTTGGTCAACTTAACCTTGTTCACACATGTGGGTGCTTAAGCTGGTTATTTCATGGCCCCTTTTCACATTGTGAGGGGTTTTTATTCATGATTGAGTATTTGTATGAGCCTCCTTGCTCAATTATTCATGCATTTGAATTTATTGACAAAAATTAACATTCCACTTAGTTATGAGCCAAGTTGGGAACATTACAGTCTCCCTCTCCCAAATGTTGCTTGTCCTTAAGAAACTGCAAGGGGGCTGCAAAATTTATTCTCCTTCCTTTGTGGCCTTCTCATCCATAGCCTCCATCCCTGCATCAGATTTTCTACCAAAGTGTTTGTCTTCCAATGGTTCTTCCCAAGTGTACAAGTTGGCTTGTGGTGAATAAGCCCAATGGCTCTTGTCATGGAAGAATGGAAGGCTGATGTGGGAACTTCCTTGTTGATCCAAGACCTCCTCAATATAGGAGTGGTGACAATCATGGAGCACTTCATCATCAACGAAAGACTCTCCTCCCCATGCTATCATCCAAGCAATTTTTTTTGCCTCCCAAGATGGAAACTCATGGCAAATATTCTCCACCTTGAGCTCTTGCAAAGAAGGTGGGATGAATGGCTGAACATGATAGGAAAAATGGCCTACCCCATGCTGTCTCCCT
Organism: Pinus albicaulis; assembly: GCA_034641835.2. Classification (NCBI taxonomy): domain Eukaryota; kingdom Viridiplantae; phylum Streptophyta; class Pinopsida; order Pinales; family Pinaceae; genus Pinus; species Pinus albicaulis. The sequence continues at coordinate 663,739,153 of CM076570.1, forward strand.
CTCCACTCATGGCAAGAGTAGAGCACATACTAATTTTGGGCTGAAATAAGGGTGTCCTTTGATGGAAAAAGAAGGGTTGGATCTCCAAATATCCTCCCTCCAAAGTCATGGATCATGATGACCCACATCATTCCATTCAAAGTGAATGGCACATCACCACCATATGTCATCCAAATATGAAAGTTTATGAATTTTATGTGCAAGTGAAGATGATACATATGGCTTCCATGGTGGGTATTGTTATGGCCTAAATCTACCTCAGGCTGAGAAAGGAAGAATCTAGGGTAACATCAAACCATGCTTAACCTGGTAGCTAGCCCTACCAGATCGGGAGAGGGCTCTCTCCTTGTCAATCTCAGCAAAAAATGATCAATGAGACTTGAGATGACTTGATGTGAAGACTGATTTTAGGCTAGGTATGTGTGCAAAAGATTTTGATTGAATTTAAGGATGTTTTGTTGGCTCAAATGGAAAGGCAAATTTTGGGTCTAGGGAATGAGGCTCAGTTTTGCAAAGATCTCAATGGGGTGAGGTAGGAAATTGATTTGACACTTCAATTTGAATGAAATGGAGAGCTTTAGATAGGTGAGGAGTTGAAGAGGGCAAGAAACCTTCAAGGATCCTCTTCAAACAGCTGAAAACATAAATAACTAAACAAACCCTAGGTAGAGCACTGCAATTTCAATGGATTCTACCTTTATCCTTGTTTGTTTTAGTTAAGAAGAAATGAGAGAGTGAATGGTATACATAAAACACCAGTAAACTTACATTTACAGAGAGAAACACAATATCAAAGCAAAATGCCACATGAATCCCATAGAGTGCTGCAAACCCTAGTCTATTCCTTTGCCAAATTGCAGAGATGAATGTACAATGATGCTAAAAGCTTTCCCAAAAGTCCAACCTATGCTAATGATTGATAAAAAATAAGATATAGGAAAAAAAAAACTCATCCTATCCTCTAGGGGTCGAGCTCATAATATTAGGAGTTGTTCCAACAAAATCTAAACTGAGAACTAAAAAGTAGGCAGTGGAACAACTTGCCTCTAAAAACTAGGAAACTGATTCATTCAATTGCAAACTACCTTTTGATGGATGAATCTACCTCTATGAGTGAAAATTTAGCAAAATTATATCAAAATCGATCATGTCACATTAAATTACATCATGAGTTTGAAAACTATAAGGAAAAAAGTCAAACTGTGAAAAAACTAGGCGAAAAACAGAGTTTTTGACCAAAAATGAGCAAAATTCCTCCAATGCGTCGCGCCTGATTTCGCTATGTGTAGCGCCTGTTTGCAGCTGATTTTTGGAGGCCTTCCCAATGTCCAAATTTTCTCCAAGTGATATTTTTGGAAATTTATTCTTGTCTACTTTCCAGCACAAGTGGAATTTTTGAATTTGGCCTCCATTTTCCCCTCCAAAATTGAGTTCTCCCAACACTGCTTCCTATGTGTCCAAAAAGGGGCAGAAAGGTCATTTTTGGGGTGTTTTTGACCTTTTTGGGGGCTCAAAACCTGTCAAAATTTCTTGGCCATTAGTAGGCATGCATATTTTTCCATGAAAAATTCAAAAATTTTGAGTTTTCATCAAAAGGACTCCCCCATCAAAAGCAAGCGCCACGTGGCACGGCGCATAGAGCAGAAAAGTCTGTTTTTTGAGCCAAAATTTTAAAAATTGAAAAAAGTGTCCCAAATTTTTTGAAATTTGGCCTGAGTGTCCTCCATCAAATGTTTTTTTGGGCCAAGGAAGCCTCAGCCAAGATCTGAATTCTATCATGCTTTTTCGCCTTTTTGATACCTTCTTTAATTTGGCCTTCAAGTTCCTGATTCTTGCTTTGCACACCTTGTTCTTCATGAAGTAGTGGTATGCCATGTTCCTCAACATATTTTTCTCATTGTTGGCCTTCTCCAGCATCCTTTCCCAAGTGCAATTTTTTTCTCTCAAGCACAGATTCCCGGTCATGTTCAACCTCTTGCTCATACCCATGATCACTGTCTCTTTACATTGTTTTCCTTTGGTTTTGAAAAATGTGGTTGTACATGGATGATTTTGTGGATAACAATGTGAAAATATGGTGGAGGAGTGAAATGGGTAGATTGTATGGAAGAGAGTGTAAAAATTTATGTGTGAACAGAGTTTAGGGATGGGAGTAAGAGTTTTAGGGATGTGAGTAGGGTTTGGGGATTTTGTAGTTAGGATTTGGGAAAATGGGAATTGGGGATAGGGGTGAATGATTTTTTAGGAATATGGAAATTAAGAAATGAGTGGATGAAACTAAAAAATAAATGGAGGATTCAAAGACTAAGGGAGTGATGGAATATACTTGGTAGCAAAACATAAATACAAACCCTAGGCAATTGTTTTTGAGCAAAATTGCAAAGAGGTAGGGTTTGAGATTTTACACACTAAACCACCATAAATTCTAAGAAAAACTCTTTCACTAGCAAGGGAAGAACTCTTAACTTACTTGCACACCACGGATTTGAGAAAATTTGGAAATTTTGGGGAAGTTTATGGTGAAATTGGGCTTGCATCTCTATGCATCGCGCCGCGCATGCTCAATGCGTCACGCCAGTGTATTTTTTACACTGTGGAGGCCAGCCAAATGCGCCGCGCTTCTCACCCAATGCACCGCGCCCTTGAACTTTGCCCAGTTTTCATTCAAACTTGCTCCTTATCTCCAACACAACCCTCTCCTGCTCATTTTTTCTCCTTTGAATGAAAATAAGCTTTTTGAACATGACCAATGAGTTTATATACATATAAACCCACCTTTATAATGTTTTCCTTGTAACTTACTTTTTCAACTCTGTTTTTGGGCAGTTTACTTCATTGTGCCTTTGATGAACTGAATGACTTGATTTTTATTTTCCTTGCAGGGGATGGAGCTGTTGAAGCTTGGCAAGGTGACCAGGGTTGCCACTGAAGTTATTTACATATGAGAGAACTGAAATTACATCAATTTATACAATAAAAACCTAAAATACTCTGTTTTTCCTCAAAACAGGGTTTTGAGGAAAAATACATTTCTGAGCATGCGATTATGAAATTTATTAGTACTGGAACTTTATTCAACCTCCTCATGCACCTGCTAACATTTATTGGACCCTAGACCTAATGAAACTGAAACCCTAGAAAAGACTCTTGCGAATTTAAAGATAAAAAGTGAATGCAGATGATCTTGATGAATGGAAATGGGCCAGCAGGTAAAGCACATGAGGGAAAATATACAACAAGCCACTACCGTCAGATGATCTATGCTCCTAATGGAATACAACTGACTGAGTGAGACACCTAATATGAAATGAAAAAAGAGAATTTGATCACTGACGGAGGGATGAAGATACCAACACTAACAGGTATAACGCAGTTTTCCTAACTGCTGATTTAAAACATCAAGTGGCAAGTTGCCTCCGAAAGAATTTTTAGCCATGCATGTCAACTCATCTACTAGAAAGTAGTGAGAACCAACAATATATACCAGCTGCATACAATCAAGACAACAAAGCACTTGCTCCAATTCATGTAGATATGGGTTAACATCATTACAAAATGTGGCCCTAAAGTGACCATAACACCCATGAATAATCTTGCTCTCTTGCAGAGCAATGCATTGCTTACAATTGGTGAGAAGATACAAATTATTAATGGAATAATCAATAGGCACATAAATGTATTTCTTACCATGCCTCATGTGTGAGCTGAAGATGTGATCCATGAGTGAGCCCTCCCACAACAATCTTCTCATAACTTTATGCAAGATGAAAGGATGCACACTTCTTTGGAAATACTCCATCATCAGAAACTTTCTCTTAGTGGACAGCGCTGTAGGCTTAAGTAGCAATGCTTTTGTCACTCCATGACTCTTCCCCTTGACATTCCACATGCCAAAACCATTCACCCTTGTGCTGCTATGTGAGAGGATCTCCCTCCCTTCCATCATTGCTGAAAGGTAGCCTTCTTGCTCTTGGGATGTGCCATGCATTCCTCTTGGAATGTTGTGTTGAGTATGAAGATTTTTCAGCCCACACTCTCCCAAAAATAACCATAGCAACAAGGGCTCTTGTTGCTTCCTTACATTATCAATGTGTGGATCATGGAGCAATGATGTAATGATGGACATGTGGGATGCTCCATCAACATAGTGCAAGCTAGCTCTCCCATTCCACACCATATGGGAGTTGTTCCTCCTCCCAAATCAAGATACATACTTGAAGTACATCTCAACCCAAAATACATGTGAATGCATGAGACATACCTCAAACATGGGTAAGTATTTGGACATAAGATTCAGCATATAGTGTCCAAACCCTCCTTGTGACAGCCATAAAAACCATGCCTTCCCATTATGCAACCTTCTCTTGGAGTATGAGGCATGAGTCATGAGAATCAGAAATTTTGGGGAGTATCCACACTCACCCAACAGAACCCAGCGCAGGTTTCCTTCTCCCTGCTTCATAGCAATAAATGGTAAGTGGTTTGCATGCCACTTACTTGCTGCTCTTATCACTTCACCATGGCTGAAGGTGAAATGTATATTTGGGGCTTTAGGGAAGCACCCATCATAGTGAATCACCCCCTTGAACTCATCAAGGAGGTGGCCATATTTGAAAACAATCTTGGCCCATAGTTTTCCATGAAGCTTATCAGGTAGAACACTCTGTTGAACCCTTAGTTAAACTGAGAGGGGGGGGTGAATCGGTTTAACACATTCATGGACTTTTAAAACTTTTCATTAAACCTTATTTACACCTTCATTTCATGTCCAACTTAATATGTGAGTAATCTTAGAATGTGAGCAGCAAGTATTAATACAATATAACAGTAGACTTAATATGAGAGCAGCAGGTATTAAGCAGATGATATAAATCAAATCAACACATAATAACATGCAGAGACACCGAGATATAGTGGAAACCCATAAAGGGAAAACACATCTTATTATTGTTGTGATGCAAAGAGCAGCTCAAACTCCTCTCACCATTTGTTTTCATGACGCAACCTGTAAAGGAACTCAACCTCAATTTTGCAACTCACAACTTGCAAAGAAGCACCAACTCCCTTCAATTTTAACAGCACCAACCTGGGAGGCTCCAACCTCGATCGACTCGGCCAGCCGGCTATCAATTTGCAACAGTAGAGAGCTCCAACTTCCTCAATTTATTAAACTGAATGTTTGTTGATTTACCTCAGATATCAGCTCTGTTCTGTAGCATCTCTTTCTTCTCTTCTTTTCTTAATCTTCTCTGCCTCACTCTTATATACTCTGCTTCTCTATATTTACTCTCTCTCTAACTCTTTTATGCATATCCATTTGATATTATATATAGAGTTCCTCACATGACTTTTTGTATTTCACTAGGAATTTGGAGTGAACAGTCATGACTCTTTGGCTTCTGTCTTCTCATTCCTTTTATCTGCTCATTCAGAAAATATAACTGTAGGTATCAATTTAACATTACAGTGGGATATTTTTTCTCTTCCGGAGACTTGCCAATGCATCACAACAATATAAATTAATTAAAAACATTTACAATCAATTACAATGAAAACTTCAGCTCACTTATTCAGCCTCTTGGATCACTGCGCTTGTCTTTTCTGTGACTATGTTGTATTTGGCTTTTCTGTGATTGTGCTGTATTTGGATTTTCTGCTTACTTTCGTAGTGTAACTGCCATACCTATGTAACTGCCCTTTTAATACATCACAATTTAACTTTCGGCATGATAAGAATTGATTTTAACATCTAGACTGCTATTTTATATAACATATGTAACTTATGACTTTAAATCTGGGCGAATTCCAACACTTTACCCATAGCAAGTGTCTTGTTGATGTGGTGAGTTCTACAAGCGGAACATACGCACACCACGCCTTTGTTTTATGGCCCGATGCGATTGCACACATCACAATCGTATTCTATTAATAATCGCCCTCCACCTTAAGCCGAGGCCCATGGGTCCTCAGACCACGCGGCACATTTCAATACAATCGCAACAACGTTTTATATATATAATAGTGCCTTTTATATATATAACCCAATTTCATTTCTCAGCATAATTATACAGAGTTTAATCATGCAAGCTTCCTTTTTAATACGCCTTAAATCAACTCTCGGCGTAAATAATAAAACCTGTTTAAACATATAAAAATCCCTTTCGGGCCCACCTACCATGTTTTCCAATGCGATATACTACTCCTCCAGCGATTTCCGATTGCGATTGATCGCAATCGCAAACTTCATTAACTTGCTCCGTTGTGCTGCCTTGCTCCGATGCAATTGCTTTGATGCGATGCGATTACTCTGATTGTGATCAATCGCAATTGCAACTTTTAGTTGCAAGTCCCGCTTCCTTGCTTTCATTCTGATGTGATTGACCACTGTTAAGTTCTTTCGATTGCGATTAATCGCAATCGCAACTTACGTTTGCATGTTCTGATGCCCATACTCCGATACTCCGATGCAATTAGGCCGGAATTCAAATACATTTGAATCATATTTCATATATCCATCGGGTCCGGAACTCAATCGGAACTCTCGTCAATATGTTCCTCAGTTTTTCTCCGATGCGATTGGGAAAGGGTCCCACCATATAAAACTTTGTTTGTTTTAAAACCAAGCGTTAAGACCTTTGGTTCTTTGTCCACAAAGAGCTCCATATAAATATATATATATATATATATATATATATATATATATATATATATATATAAGCTTTGAGCTGATGCGATTAAGCCGGAATTAAAACCTATCAAGACACAGTTTATATGCCCATCGGGTCCGGGCTTCAATCGTAATCACAACTTTCTGTTGATAACCTGTTCCGCTACCCTTATATTCTCCGATGCGATTGGGTGAGGGTCCCACCTTATGGCACTTTGATTCTTTGTTAAAAAGGCGCTCCATATAGATTAATATATATGCTTTGGACCTTTGTGTATAAGGCACAATATATGTAAATACGTTGCATATATACTCCATCGTGGGTAACGATTCCTGGAATGAGATTTATATATATAATTTGCTGCTTGGGTTATACGATTCCTGGAATTGTGTTTATGTATCATCCAGCTGGGGTAGCGATTCTCGGAATTTGTTTGTATATATATACCTGCCGCTTGGGTTAAGATTCCCGGAATTTATGTATGAAATTGCTCTGCCTCTGCTGTGCTAACGGCTCTACCTCTGCTGTGATAGCGGCTCTGCCTCTGCCTCCACGACTCTGCCTCTGCCTCCGCAGTGATAACGGCTCTGCCTCTATTCATCTCTTCCTTTGTATTCGTTGTTTTCCAGCTGGGCTCTGCCTCTGCCTTTGTTGTGCTTCTTTCTCTGTATCTACCATCGCTTCTTTCGCTGCTTCTACTATTTTACTGTTACATTTCGACAGTATTCTTCCGCCTGTCTCATTTGTCTGTCTCTGTCTTTGCTGCCTCCTTTGCCATCAATGAAAACATTTCCAATAGTCTCCCCCTTTGGAATTGATGGCAATACACTTCCTCTGCTTGCCTGTTAGGATCATTTCTCTTGTTGCTTGCTCTTCCTCCCCCTTTGACATCAATGGCAAGGGGTTTGAATTCTTAGTGTAGCTTCTATTCTTTGATCCTGTGATTTTATCTTTTTTCAATATTTCGTGCATTTCCTCTCTTTGAAATTTTATGACTTTGTACGCTGCTGGTTCAACCTTTGGATTATATTCACGTTGGGTTCACTACTCTTCCGTGTTCGGTTCACGTCGGGTTCACTACTCTTCCGCTGCACCACTAACCCTTTCGCCCTTTTATTGATTCTTTTATGCTGAATGTATTCTTGCCATAGTCCTTTTGATTCTGAGGACCTGTTTTCATGCTTCCCTTGCTAGTTGATCTCCCCCTAAGATGATATTTTCGTTTCTGTTCTCCCCCTGAAACTGTTCTTCATCTTCATATTAGAGAGTAGCATCTACAGATACTACCCCTAGTCTGTCTCACAAATATTCAAATGGTTCTCTGGCAAGCGTTTTAGTAAATATATTTGTTGTCTGTTCTTTTGTTGGTACATACTCCAGTTTTACTATCTTCTGAGCCACTTGTTCTTGGAGAAAATGATACTTGATTGGGATCTGTTTAGTTTTTGAGTGAAGCACGGGATTTTTAGATATACTTATAGCACTTGTATTATCACATTTGATTGAGATAGGTTCATCAATGCTTACCTTCATGTCTTGGAGGGTTTGCTTCATCCACATGACTTGTGTACAACATGTTGTTGCTGCTATATATTCTGATTCTACTGTAGACAGAGAGATAGATGTTTTTTCTTGTTTAACCATGCCACCAGACTTTCTCCTAGATAGAAAGCACCTCCACTTGTGCTTTTCCTGTCATCTACATAGCTGGCCCAATCTTCATCTGTGTATGCTTTCAAAGTGAAGCTTTTGCCTTTAGGATACCAAAGTCCATACTTTGTTGTTCCTTGTAGGTATCTAAATATTCTTTTGACTGCAAGAAGGCGGTTTTGTTTAGGTGTTGCTTGATATCTAGCCACTAGTCCTACTACTAGCATGATGTCTGGTCTTGATGCTGTCAAATAAAATAGAATTCCTATCATGGATCTGTAGTGTTTTTGATCTATATCTACAGACCCATCATCAGCACATAGCTTGCATCCCGTGATCATGGGAGTTGACACAGGTTTGCAGTCCTCCATTTTGAACTTTTTCAACATTTCTTTTAAGTATTTTTCTTGTGAGATGAATGTACCTGTGTTCTTTTGCTGAATTTGAAGTCCTAAGTAGAAACTGAGCTCTCCAATCATAGACATCTCAAACTATGTTTTCATCTCATCAGCAAACCCTTTTGCTAGTTCTTCTCTGTTGCTTCCAAACATAATGTCATCAACATATACTACAACAATCAGGAGTTCATTTTCATGGGCTTTTATGTATAGATTGTTGTCTACTCCACCTCTCTTAAAGCCTTGTTTTTGCAAATATTTATCTAGTCTTGAGTTCCAAGCACGAGGAGCCTGTTTCAGTCTATAAAGAGCCTTCTTCAGTCTGCATACATAGTCTTCTTTGTTTGTTAATGAGAATCATTCTGGTTTTTCCATGTAGACTTCTTCTTCTAAGTCTCCATTCAGAAATGCAGATTTTACATCCATTTGATATACCTTGAAGTTTTGGTAGCATGAAAATGCCAGGAACATTCTGATAGCTTCCATTCTGGATACAGGGGCAAATGTTTCATCGTAATCAAGTCCTTCAATTTGTGAGTATCCTTTGCAGACAAGTTTGGCTTTATTTCTGATTACCTGTCCTTCCTCATTCATTTTATTTTTGAATACCCATTTTGAGCCTATGACATTTTTCTCAGTGGGTCTAGGAACTAGTTCCCACATATTGTTCTTCTCAATTTGGTCCAATTCTTCATTCATAGCATTCAACCAATATTTGTCCTTACTGGCTTCTTCAAATCTCTTTGGCTCTATTTGTGATAACATGGCTATGTATACCTCTTCTATCTGTTCAGTTAACTGCCTTCTAGTTTTGACCCCTACTCTCTTATCTCCAATGATCTGATCTTCAGGATGGTTCTTCTGAGTATATCTTGAGGGAGCTTTAGAACTCAGCTCTGTATCTTCTATTGTCTTGCTTGTTTCCTCATCATCTTGGTTTTCTTCTTCATGGTTGTCTGATGGATTGCAGCAGTCTGTATCTCTTGTATTGTTTGGAAGTTCTTCATCAAATCTCATGTCAATGCTTTCTACTATTTTTTGAAGAGTCTTGTTGTAGCACCTGTACCCTTTAATTTTGGAAGCATATCCTAGAAAAATCCCTTCATCTGCTCTTGCATCAAATTTCCCAAGATTTTCATCATTATTCTTTATGTAACACTTGCTTCCAAAGATTCTAAAATGTTTAATTGAAGCTGGTTTTCCATGCCATAGTTCATATGGATTCTTATCACTGCTTGGTCTTAAGTGGGCTTTATTAAGGATATGCACCATTGTCTGTACTGCTTCTGCCCAGAAGGTTTGAGGAATATTACTCTCTTGCAACATGGCTCTGGCAATTTGTTGAACAGATCTGTTTTGTCTCTCTGCTACTCCATTCTACTGAGGTGTCCCTGCAATAGTAAATTTGTGTTTTATGCCATATTCATTGCATAGATCTGCAAAGTCATAATCTGTGAATTCACCTCCTCTGTCCGATCTGATGCATTTTAGCTTGCATCATGTCTGATTTTCTGCTAATGCTTTGAATATTTTGAATTTTTCCAGAGCTTTTGATTTATTCTTGAGAAATGCAACCCATGTCATTCTGGAGAAATCATCTATTATCAACATGAAGTAGGATTCTCCACTTGGTGCTTTAGTTCTTGCAGGTCCACACAAATCCATGTGCACAAGCTGGAGTGGTCTTCTTGTTGATAACTCATCTTTGGCCTTGAAGGATGTTTGAGTCTGTTTGCCTAATTGACATGATTTGCATATGGTATTAGAAGGCCTCTTTATTTCTGGCATGTCTCTGACAGCTTTCTTCTTGCTTAGTATGATGATGTGATCGAAGCTGAGATGTCCCAATATTTTATGCCATAACCATGACTCCTAAAGTTTGCTAAGATTACATGCTTCATCTTCCTCTTTCACAATGTAAACATTACTCTCTGTTCGAACTCCTTTGAGAAGAGTCTTACCTGTGGTGCTTGATCTGACTTCACAATCTTGTGCTCTAAAAATAACTTCGCATCCTTTGTCACACATTTGACTGACACTTAGCAAATTTTCTTTTAGCCCATCTACAAATAATACATCTTGGGCCTTTCCTCTGCCATTTTCTATGTTGACTGAGCCTTTTCCTTTTATTTTTCCTTATTTATCATTGCCAAAGGTAACATTGCCAGATTTATTTTCATCAAGAGTTATAAACTTGCTTCTATCTCCAGTCATGTGTTTTGAGCAGCCACTATCCAAATACCACTGGCTTTTTAGGTCTTGAGCAGTTAGATCCAAGTCACATTTATTCACCTTCTTTATCCACTGGAGGCACCCTTTGTCTTGGTATCTTTTGTGAGGTGATGAACTACATCTTCTGAGAGAACATTTGGAAGGCATATGTCCAACTTGATTGCATACACAGCATTTGATCATATTTTTTGCAGAATTATGAGTATGAACAAAATTTCTTTAATTCATAAACCTCCTTGAGGTGTTGAACATCAATCTTTGTCCATACTTTCTACACTCAATGATTTTATGGCCAAATTCCTTACAATAAAAACAGTAACCATAGAAACTATTTTCATACATGATGTAAGGTTGTCTTTTCCATTTGTTTGCTTGAGGTAGTCTCTTCAATGTTTGCATATTTTGCTGGTTTGAATTACTCCTCCTTGCATGACAATATGCAGCAATGTGTCCCAGCTTGTGGTAGACATAACATGTGGCATTCTTCATAAGAGGGAAGAATCCCCTTTGATGGCTTCCAAATTTGACATACTCAGGGGCATATGATCTTTTTTCTGTTGTATTAGTGTTTACAGCATTCTTTGTTACTGGAGGTTTCTTCTGATCTCTGTCTTCCTCATTACATGTTTCTTCTTTTGTAGGAATTGTTTGAGCTGCTTCATCATCCTTCTTTGCTTTTACAAAAATAATCTCTTTATTTTCCTTTTCTTTGTTTTTACTTGATTCTCCTTCATAGCCTATTCTAGTTTTTATCATAGGAGATCTTTGAGCAACCATAATTTCATTCAACTTACTAGAGCTTGTTGTTTGAGAAGAATTTAGAGCCACTTTCCTTTGAGCATTTTCTAATTTCTTCCTGAGACATACTACTTCTTCTTCCAACTTCTCTTGTTCCTGATTTTTCTCCTTGGTTTGCTTAAGTGACATGTCCTCTATCTTATTGGCTTCTTCAAGTTCTATTTTTAGCTGCATAAGGACTTCTGAATTTTGTTCTTCTCGTACATACTTAAGGAGAATGTCCTTTGTTTTCATCATTTCAGCTTGAGTCTATCAATCTCTTCCAGAGCACTTCTTAGCTCCCCCTCAAGGTCGACTTCACCTTCTTCTTCTTCATCTTCTAGCAGGAGACCTTCAATTTCTTCTATGGCCATCAATAAAAATTCAGAGGTTCCTTCTTCACTTGAAGGTTCATATAAGTCTTCAGATGTACTATTGTCTTGTTGAGCATAGAAGGATTTGCTGCTGAACTTCTTTCCTTTCTTCCAGTTCTTTGATGTATTTTTCTCTGATTCTTGAGCCTGATTCTTTACTTTCTTGTGAGGACACTTAGCAGCATAGTGTCCAACTCTTCCACATTTAAAGCATTTGAAATGAAGTTTACCTTTGTATTTACCTGAACCTCTATCCATTTTCTTGACAAAATTTGCCTCTTCTTGATCCGAGCAAGAGCATATGTCTTCCTCTTCTTCTTTCTTCTTTTCTGTTTTAAAGGTTGCCTCCCTCGTACTTGGCTTCTTCTATGGGATCCTCATCTCATATGCTGTTAAATTTCCAAGTAGCTGGTTCATGGTCAAGGTTTCCCAATCAGCTGTTTCTTCTATTGCAGACACCTTGGGATTAAACCTGGATGGAAGAGATATTAGAATATTTTTCACAATTATACTTTCTGGCATCGTTTCTCCAAGAGCTTTCATATTGTTAACAATTTATGCAAATTTTAGGAAGAAATTGTCAATGTCTTCATCATCATTCATTTTTAAGTTCTCAAACTGGGCTCTATAGACTTGAAGTTTGGCGGTCTTTACTTTCTTGTCTCCTTCATGGATGTTCTCCAGAGTATCCCACATCTCTTTGGCAGTGTCTTTGTGCATTACTTTGATAAAATATGCTTCACACAATCCATTCAAGATGGCATTCATGGCTTTTGTGTTAGCTACAAAATCTTGTTTGGATTCTTTCTCTGAGTCAGTTTCTTTTGGGGCATATCCTAATTCCACAGCACCCCAAACTTCTATTCCTAGAGACATTATGTATGTCCTCATCCTGATTTTCCAGAAGGCATAATTTTCACCTGTAAAGAAAGGGGCTTTATTGGTTGAGCATCCTTCTTTACTAGTCATCATGAGAACCTAGAATCTCCTTTCAGTTGTTAAACTTGTACAAAGGAACCTACTCTGATACCAATTGTTGAACCCTTAGTTAATTGTTTGAATCAGTTTAACACATTCATGGACTTTTAAAAAATTTCATTAAACCTTATTTAGACCTTCATTTCATGTCCAACTTAATATGTGAGTAATCTTAGAATGTGAGCAGCAAGTATTAATACAATATAATAGTAGACTTCATATATGAGGCAACGAAGTATTAGCGGATGATATAAATGAATCAACACATAAACATCATGCCTGGAGAACTGAGATAGTGAAAACCCATAAAGGAGAAAAACCAGATCTGTGTGTCATGATGCAATATGCAGAGGCAAACTCCAACTCCCTCTCACCACTTTGTTTTCACGAGCACCAACCTACGAGGAGGCTCCAGCCTCAGTGCAACAGCTACAACTTGCAAAGAAGCACCAACTCCCTTGATTGCTGCAGGCACCAACCTACAGGAGGCTCCAACCTGAGTCAACTACAACTGACAGCTATCAAGCTACAACTTGATAGGGAAGCTCCAACTTCCTCAATTTATCAAACTGAATGTTTGTTGATTTACCTCAGATATCAGCTCTGTTCTGTAGCATCTCCTTCTGCTCTTCTTTTCTTAATCTTCTCTGCCTCACTCTTCTATACTCTACTTCTCTATATTTACTCTCTCTCTAACTCTTTTATGCATATCTAGTTGATATTATATATAGAGTTCCTCACATGACTTTTTGTATTTCACTAGGAATTTGGAGTGAACAGTCATGACTCTTTGGCTTTTGTCTTCTCATTCCTTTTATCTGCTCATTTAGAAAATATAACTGTAGGTATCAATTTAACATTACAGTGGGATATTTGTTCTCTTCCGGAGACTTTCCAATGCATCACAACAATATAAATTAATTAAAAACATTTACAATCAATTACAATGAAAAGTTCAGCTCACTTATTCAGCCTCTTCGATCACCTGCGCTTGTCTTTTCTGTGACTGTGTTGTATTTGGCTTTTCTGTGACTGTGCTGTATTTGGATTTTCTGCTTACTGTCGTAGTGTAACTGCCATACCTATGTAACTGCCCTTTTTATACATCACAATTTAACTCTCGGCACGATAAGAATTGATTTTAACATCTAGACTGTTGTTTTATATAACATATGTAACTTCTGACTTTAAATCTGGGCGAATTCCAATGCTTTACCCACAGCAAGTGTCTTGTTGATGTGGTGAGTTCTGCAAGCGGAACATACACACACCACACCTTTGTTTTATGGCCCGATGTGATTGCACACATCGCAATCGTATTCTATTAATAATCGCCCTCCACCTTAAGCCGAGGCTCGTGGGTCCTCAGACCACGCGGCACATTTCAATACAATCGCAACAACATTTTATATATATAACAACGCCTTTTATATATATAACCCAATTTCATTTCTCAACATAATTATACAGAGTTTAATCATACAAGCTTCCTTTTTAATACGCCTTAAATCAACTCTCGACGTAAATAATAAAACCTATTTAAACATATAAAAACCCCTTTCAGGCCCACCTGCCACGTTTTCCAATGCGATATACTACTCCTCCGGCGATTTTCGATTGCGATTGATCACAATCGCAAACTTCATTAACTTGCTCCGCTGTGCTGCCTTGCTCCGATGCGATTGTTTAATTGCGATGCGATTACTCTGATTGCGATCAATCGCAATCGCAATTTTTAGTTACAAGTCCCGCTGCCCTGCTTTCACTCCGATGCGATTGACCACTGTTAAGTTCTTCCGATTGCAATTAATCGCAATCGCAACTTGCGTTTGCATGTTCCGATGTCCATACTCCGATACTCCGATGCGATTAGGCTGGAATTCAAATACATTTGAATCACAGTTCATATATCCATCGGGTCCAGAACTCAATCGGAACTCTCGTCGATATGTTCCGCTACTCAATTTTTCTTTGATGCGATTGGGAAAGGGTCCCACCATATAAAACTTTGTTTGTTTTAAAACCAAGCGTTAAGACCTTTGGTTATTTGTCCACAAAGCGCTCCATATAAATATATATATATATATATATATATATATATATATATATATATATAAGCTTTGAGCCGATGCGATTAAGCCGGAATTCAAACCTATCAAGACACAGTTTATATGCCCATCGGGCCCGGGCTTCAATCACAATCGCAACTTTCTATTGATAACCTGTTCCGCTACCCTTATATTCTCCGATGCGATTGGGTGAGGGTCTCACCTTATGGTACCTTGATTCTTTGTTAAAAAGGAGCTCCATATAGATCAATATATATGCTTTGGACCTTTGTGCATAAGGCGCAATATATGTAAATACACTGCATATATACTCCAGCGTGGGTAACAATTCCCGGAATGAGATTTATATATATAATTTGTTGCTTGGGTTATACGATTCCCGGAATTGTGTTTATGTATCGTCCAGCTGGGGTAGCGATTCTCGAAATTTGTTTGTATATATATACCTGCCGCTTGGGTTAAGATTCCCAGAATTTATGTATGAAATTGCTCTGCCTCTGTTGTGCTAACGGCTCTGCCTCTGCTGTGATAAAGGCTCTACCTCTGCCTCCACGACTCTACCTCTGCCTCTGCAGTGATAACAGCTCTGCCTCTATTCATCTCTTCCTCTGTATTCGTTGTTTTCCGGCTGGGCTCTGCCTCTGCCTTCACTGTGCTTCTTTCTTTGTCTCTGTCGTTGCTTCTTTCGCTGCTTCTGTTGTTTGACTGTTACATTTCGACAGTCTTCTTCCACCTGTATCCTTTGTTTGTCTCTGTCTTTGCTGCCTCCTTTGCCATCAATGAAAACATTTACAACACACTCCCCTTGGGAGTTATGGCCTGCACATATAAGGTAAGAGAGCACATGCAATCATAAAATAAAATGTTATTCTCATAAATATGCTTCTTACCCACAACCTCCAGCGTTGTGACAGTGTCTCCTCTAACCCCTGGTGTCTTCATTGTATCATGTTGAGGGAACACTTTGTTTTTCTTCTCATCAGGGGATTTCCCTAATGGCCCTTCTCCAAATAAGGAAGCATCAAGGCATAGATCATAATGGAGAGATGGATGAACTGATGTGCAAATATCTTCCTACCTTTCTTGTCCATCACTCTTCATAAATAAAGAGGGGTAGATATTTCTCACCCTATGAAACTCTGTAATATTCCAGATCTCACCATTTGATGATGATGGCACATACTACACATGGATTGTGCCACAATCTCTATATGTGAGATTATCTAAAACTCCTTACAAAGGTGCAAGAGCTTCTCTCCTTGGTGCAACTACCCTCACCACTTCTTCTTCTTCAGATGCTATAGGTGCCTCTGTTATGACTACATTGTCACCCCTAGCTCTTTCTCTGAATGTAGGAAATGTCCCATCCTCAATAGGAAACCCTAGATATTGGTCTTCCCTTGAAGAAGGAATTACCATGTCTTCTTTTTCTTCTTCTTGAAACCTCATAAAGGTTTCACTACAGTCCTTTTCTCCTTGAAACCCTCTTGGAGTTTCACTACATCTTTCTGCTTCCAACTGTTCAACCCCTTTTGAGAGATTCTTCTTGGATCTGAATATTGATGAGAGTAATCTCATCCTCTCCATACTTTTTGATTTCTGCTTGCTGCTTCTCCTCAGAACTTCTCTGTTAGCTTGATCTCATAGGCTAGGCCATATATCATGCTCTGATACCACTGTAATGTTCCAAATCAGAAAATGCTCATGAATCCGGCAAATGAAAATCCTTTTTCAAGAAAGCATTAACAATCAACAACTGGATCTATTCCAGAGATTGACTGCAGGTGAATTTATTGGATATTTTACCTCTGAAAATATGCTAAGATATAGAGGCTAGCTGGCCCTCTAGCAGACTCTGTCTATAGAACTATGTCGAAGGCTAATATTTCCTTTTCAGGACTATTGACAAGCAGCTCAAGGAAAACATTGTGTAAGAAAAACCATGCAACAGAAACACAGGTTAATGCATGTTTCCTCTCATATGGTCTGTATGTGACTTATTTATGGAATTTCAGCTGAAAAAAATGAACTTAGATACCTTAAACAGATATCCCACAAATTAGACTAGCTGAAAAATGTCGAAAGAGGAAGGTTGCAGTAAAGGGAAAATCCTTCTGTAGAATTGCATAATTTCTTCAGAAAATAAAGAGGAAACAGAAAATTATCAGATCAGAGGTTATATCAGATTCATATCTCATTATTTTACAAAATCTACAGCAAACATTCCTTCTGAAAAACAACCAAGTGGGGAAAAGCACCACTAGTGACCCAGAAACGCTGTTTTTCTGAGTATTAAGCTACAATAGTATAAAATAACGGTTTTTTACCTTATATTAGACAATATAGGAGCTTTAAGAAAGAGGATATTAGAAAAAAATACCATAAACAAGGTTAAATAGGCCTCCCATACTCAAATAGATGAAAATTTGACAAAAACCCCAAAACATGCAAATGCCGGAGCTGCTGCAAAAGACACTGCGCAGTCTATTGAAGTAAATACTCAGAAAATGGAGAAATAAATCTTATATTCATATTATATTACTCAATGAGGCAAAGAAACAGAGATCTAATCTCCTTACAATGAAATTATGATCACCCGACAAGGGTTTTCCCACATGCAATGAAAATACAAGGAAGCAGCTGTAGATATAAACTGAAATAACGCAGTATGGCTATATATCTACATGAAATTACTGAATATACATGAAAAATGGCTGCAATACTATTAATCAGCTCCCAAAAGAAGAATTGATCTTCCCCTTGGGAAACTAGCTAAAAAACAATGGGGTTTTAACCCCTTCCACTACACCTCTGAAAAATAACATAGCATCCTCAAGGGAATGCACAGATATGGAGTCCAAGTGCTTGGACTAACACCTAAAAGGGGAAATTGCAGATCATAATCTTCCCTTAGATCTCTTGCTACAAGATCTCCAAGAAAAAGCAGGGCATTCCCGCATGAGAAAACCCTTTCACTAAGAAGTGCAGTAACTTAGCTAAACAGCTAAGTAAGCAGAAGTCTAAGTAGACCTCATGAAATTATAATCTCCAATATAAACCCAAATGGTTTCCCTTCCTTCATTATATAGAAAATGTGCTTCTCCTCCAAGGGCCCCACTCCACTAGGGTTTGCTTCCTTGCCAAGCTTCCCTCCTCTAGGATTACGATGTCTCATTAAGTGGGAATCTTCTAGATGTTCCGTGGTTGGATTTTAAGCTAGTAAATATAATTTGAACCTTCATTTATTGAGCCTCCATGCCTTGTCCCATTTCATACTCAAGGAATCTTCAAATGGTCTTGCCCTCTATTCACATTGAGCTATATTATTTATGAATCCATTCTTTTAAAGACAATTTGAGTTGACTTGGTCAACTTAACCTTGTTCACACATGTGGGTGCTTAAGCTGGTTATTTCATGGCCCCTTTTCACATTGTGAGGGGTTTTTATTCATGCTTGAGTAGTTGTATGAGCCTCCTTGCTCAATTATTCATGCGTTTGAATTTATTGACAAAAATTAACATTCCACTTAGCTATGAGCCAAGTTGGGAACATTAAAAAGTATTACTTAGACATCAGCCTCATCAATTTCATGCAACTCAAAATAGTTTGTCATTTTATTAACATGTTGTTGGGAAATGTAATGATTGGTTGCATCAAATTTAGGGATTCTGCTTTGATAATCTTGAGGCATGTCATGTAACTATCCTGGTAGGACCAAGGGAGCATATCTAGCAGCCATGGCTTGAATTCTAGCTTGGCTAGGAGGTAAGTTGGAAGTACTTGGTGAAGAAATAGAAGTACTTGTTGATGTAGTTAAAGAACTTGCAGCTGAGATTGGGATATAAGAGGATGTACTGGAAAATGTGGTTGAAAAACTAAAATATGAAGTTGGGATACTAGAAGAGGTACTTGGGAATGAGAATGATGTATTAGAAAATGCAGCAAAAATACCAGGGGATGAACTTGAGGCGATATGAGATGGAAATAATATTATAGGTTGGAATGGTTGCTTGGGAAAAAATGAATCTGTGGAATGAAGTGTAGTGGAAATAATAGATGAAGTGGTAGTGAATAGGGATGAACCTATAGATTCTAAAATGTTGGTATCTAAATGGTTGGTATAAGGATTAGGGGTATAAGCTGATAAAGCAATCAATTCAACTGAATGTTGTAGATCAGATTCATCTATCTCTTTAATCAAAGTAGCATTTATGGCATCAATATTATCATAAACTTCAAAAATATTTTCCTCGGAATCTACTAAAACAGTCTCCTTCTTAGTTTCAATGAATGAAATAAAATCAAGATCTATTACAGTACTATGTAAATCACTTTCTGATTTGGTTCTGAATAATGATTGTTCAAAATTTAAATCAAATTCTATGTCTTGTAAACTTGATAGTTTTTTTGGAAGGGAATTTGCTTTAACTAATGAAACTTTATTACCTAGATCTTCTACTCTTTTGTTTTTCTTTCCAATTCTGTCAGGATTTCTACTATGACACCAATTTGTGGATCTGGATTGGACCTAGTATAGTAAACTCTTCTGGAAGCCAGAATTACAATTTCTTATGAAAATATACTCACAAATTATTAAAACAATATTAACGTGAAAGGATAAAGGAAAATATTTCCTTTAAGACCTATTGTAAAATTGAGGATTGTTTAGTTCCCCATCAGAGTCGCCAGTATGTTATCACTATAATAATTCTCATAGTTGTGAGATTTTTGTTTATAGTTTAACTAATATCATAGGTAACCACAAACCTACTTTAGGGCTTTAGGATCTAGCCTTCCTATTGCTCAGAGAGGGCTCCCTCTATGAGATTTATTTTTGTTGATAATATTTGATTTTAGGCTAGTTGTATGGGGCAAATTGGTTTTTGGGTTTTTATTTGTTTTGGTGGGAAAATCACTTACTCAGATGGATATTTGTAGATCTGTTTTCCATTGGGAATATGGAATCAATGTGTCAAGTAGTCATATTAAGATCAAGGTCTAAAATTAAATGTTCACAGGGCAAGATAGCAGAGTCACTCCAGATCTTTAAAGGTTTATTGGTGAAATGGTTTTAATCGAGATAAATAGTAATTAAGGGTTCTTAAATTCGGATAAGGAGTGAAAAGGAAAATTTCAATCGAAATTAGGGAGCAACTAAGGGTTCCCTGGTCTAGATATTAGTAGAAAACATTTAAATCAAAATCAGTCAATAACATAGTGCTTTTAACAAATTCTGAAATAACAATTCTTGATTTCACATTAAAATTTAGAGCACATTCATGAATGGATGAAAAACATAAGATAATTGAAAAAATGACAAGTGAAATACTTCACTTCAGTGGCCCAACACATGAATCCTGTAATATGATGCTTTATTTCCTGTGATCCAGTCTGCTGACTTGAATTTGATACAAAAAACCCTTGGGTTCATAATATTACAGCTACATGAATGTTTAGCAATTAATCCACCCTCGATACTTCAAATGATGAAGTATTTATACAAAAACTAGTAAAAAATATCCTAGAATAATTTTAGGAATTTTTCTTGGAAAATAAAATATCTTCATACAAGAAGATAGTGACAACTACCTAACTAATTGCTAGCCCTCCTATTTATTGAAATTAAATAGCTTGCAGTTTGGATTTGGGTTGCAGTTATACAACTGAGGTGTCACTCACGCTGACAGTGTTATCTTCAATCTGTTTTGATCTTCATATTTCATCTTATACACTTTTTAACTGATACTCTTTAATTGATGCACTTTGACTGCTGAAAAAAATTTACTCCTGAAAACTGTGTACTGCTGATGTAAAAACAACAACTATGTTTTTTACCTTTCATGCTCTACCTTCACTGTAATTTTATTTTTACAGTAAATTTGTTAACTTCTCCCACAACTCAGCTTTTGGCACTTTGATATTATTTAGCCTTCTGAAGTTTTCATCAACTTCAGTGTATTTTACAAATGTTGGGTTGATCATAAAAAGGTGGTTTATTTCATGCTGCAAGTAAAATAGATTTTCAATACTCTTGTGCAAAAATTTCCCTATTGGAACTCCCTGCCAATCTGATTTATTTACATGCTCTTTAGAAAATTCTCGTATATTTTTGTATAATCTTCTTGTTTCATCAATTTGTCATTGATTACTATAAGATTTGGAAGGCCTTTTTGCCTCAAGACATCAAATTTTACCATGAATCTTGTGATTTCCATATCCATGTTTTGGCACTTTTCTTCTAATTGTTTCATCAAGTTCTTCTTGGAAATTACCTTTCTTACCTCAAGTATGGTTTCTGTTATGTCTGTTATTCCAATTTCATCTAATTCTTGCTTGTTTTTGGAATTGAGGAATTTAATAATTTCCAATGCCTCTCCAGGTTTTGTACCTAGCTCCTCTTTAGTCTTTTGTATTTCTTCTTTTACTGCTTTCAGTAAATCCTTCTGTTCATAAATTAACTGTATAGATGGCCAAGTATCATTGACTGCCTCAATGATATTGTACCAAAAAAAAATTTTCACATGTGCCATAGGTTCTTTCAAATTCAATTCTATTTCCAGTTTCTTGAGTTGTTCACTCAACCTTTTAGCCTTTTGCTCTTAATTTTTGGCATTGATCTGTGCAAGATTTTTAGCATCTTCCATACTTTTGATTTGTTCCTTTAACCTCTTAATTTCATTAGTTTTTATGGAGATTTCCTGCATTTCCTTTACCAATTTACTGGCCTCATCTGATTGGTGGACAATTTTAGTAGAAGACTCAGTGGCAGAAGTTTTTGATGAAGTTACAGGCACTCTTGTGGCCAATGGAACTTTTGGATCTAGTTCTTCTGCTAGAGTATATGGCACTGCTATAGTCACCATAGTAATTACGGTAGCATAGACTTCTTGTGCTTTGGTTGCTTCTTTTTCTTAGAATAATTTGTCCATCTCAATCTCCCTCTCTTTAATTTGGGTTGCCAACTGCAATATCAGACTCATCATCTCATCCTTTTGATTGGATTTCTGTATAATCTCCTTGGCATGTGGATGCTCTGTAGGAGGTAATTTAAACTTTTTTCTCAGTGCATCAATATCAACATTTTTCTTTTTTATTAGTTCCTCAACAACTTTTACATTGTTAGGGTTATAACCCACCTCAATCACTAACTCTTCCAAGGATTTGATTCTGATATCCTTGGCATATGATGAAGCTTTCTCAACTTTAAGCTGATATCTCACATTTATCAAAGTATTTTGAAGCTTTTGAGCACTCATTGCTTTTGTAGTCATTGTGGAATAAAGCATATCTAAACTCTGTTTATGGAATTTAATTTCATCTAGGGGATGAATTTCCTCAACTGGAACTTCAAAATCAACCTTTATGTAATCAGCTGCTATTGTAGGAGTTGGCACTATGGGTTGAAGCACTATCATCAGTAGTTTCTTTTTTTTTGTAATCAAAGCCTAAAAGCATCTTGTTTTGTATGTTGGGGGTCTGCTTTAAGTATTGAGAATGAATTTCATTCTTTATTTCCTCATTTTTAGCTTTAATCTCTTTATACTTTTCCTTGATCTCCATATCTTTCTCCTTAGTCTGCTTTGATGATGAAAATTATATACTATGTTTTTTTTGGATCAACTGTGTATTAGAAGTGGTTGGCTACTATTCATTTTCAATTACTGTGGGAGGTACAGTGTCTTTTTCTGGAATCTCTGTATCCATGACCTCAATTGTCTCTTTATCTTTATCTGTAGGATTAATCTTCGGATTCTTGTTGTACCTAAGCTTGAACTTTGTTTCTATAGTGGTCTTAGCAGTGTATGACCCTTCTTCCCTGTTTCTTTTCATGCTTATGTCTTCCTGAGCTGGAGTCTGCAAAATTTGACTAGTATCACTCTGCTTTTCTGTTTCTACCAGTGTATTTTCTAACCATTCTGTTTGGTTTGAAAACTTCTCAATATCAGGCTTCTTATCATGAATGTATGGAGTTAACTTACATTTAACTCTCATTTTGTTGATTATATCATAGGGATCATAATACCAAAGAAAAATTTTATTGAATTTGTACTCTAAAAATTGCTTTTCTGCCTCTACACATGCTTCTCTGTTATTACATATGAAGGGACCCACTTGGTTCTTCAATTTAAACTGGGTTTCTTCTTAGCAGCCAAGAAATTTACAGAATCTAAGTTCAAAATTTGTCTTATATACTTTAAAGAAAACAAACTCATAGGTATATACTTTGGAAATTTGTAAGGAATGAGGGTTGTCCCATAAACTCTAATCTCAATGTGATTTTGGTATAAATACTAATCACCTGTCCTGCTTTGTTTAGACAACTGTAAAAATTTCTTGATTTCATCATTGATCCTAGGTTGCACATTATTTTTAAGCAGATTTACCAATGGATGGATAAAACAATCTGTAAACTCTCCATAATAAAACTTAGTTGACTCCTTTCTGATCAAGGAAGTCCATAATATAAGATACTATGTGTTGAACCCTTAGTTAAACTGAGAGGGGGGGGGGGTGAATCAGTTTAACACATTCATGGTCTTTTATAACTTTTCCCTTAAAACTTATTATACTTTATTAACACCTTCATTTCATGATAAACATAATGTGTGAGCAATCTTTATTTGTGAGCAGCAATTAATAAGAAGATTAGATAATGTACCAGTAGTCTTAATATGTTAGCAGCAAGTATTAGTAGAATAGATATACCATATCAACACATAGAAATCATGCACATAGACACCAGATATAAGTGGAAACCCATAAAGGGAGAAAACCACATCTTATTATTGTTGTGATGCAACTCATCCCTCTCACCTTTGTTTATGAGGGCAAACCTACGGGAGGGCACCAACCTCAGTGCAGCTACAACTTGCAAGGAAGCTCCAACTCCCATCAATTTTCTGCGAGCACCAACCTACATAGGCTCCTACCTCATCCAGCTACAACTGACATCTATCAAGCTACAACTTGATAGGGAAGCTCCAACTTCCTTAATCTTTCAAAAGAAGCACACTTTTTGATTTAACTTGGATATCAGCTCTATTTTGTACCATATTCTCTGCTGTTCATCAATTCTCATATCATACTTGCATCATCTCTTCTCAGCCCCTTCTTATTCTCTACTTAGCTCCTCCTTCTTCTTGTCTTTTCTCCTCAATTCTTCATACTCTGCATTCTCTATATTCACACTCTCTAACCTCTTGCAGCTTGCTTATTCTCTTCAACTCTCTTTAATTCTGCTGCACACTCTCTTCTTCTCTCATTATGTTTTCATTAACCTTCTCCCCTTGTATAGTCTTTTCTTTGACTGTGTTTGTCCCTTTCTCTCCTTTGTATGCCTTTCTGTTTATGGCTGTTGTGTAACTCCTGAATTTATGAAATGCATTTTTTTTTTATTTTTATATCAGCGCTTTATATATATATATATATATGAAACTGCTGACTGTAATTCTGGACAAATTCCAACACTCTGTACATAGCAAGTGTCTTGTTGATGTGGCAAGTTCCATAAGTGGAACATACATACATCACGGCCTTTGTTTTATGGCCCGATGCGATTGCACACATCGCAATCGTTTTACATTAACAATCGCCCTCCACCTTAAGCTGAGGCCCGTGGGTCCACAGACCACGCGGAATATTTCAATACAGTCGTAATAATCGTTTTATATATCTAACAGTGCCCCTTTTTAATATAACTGCTGGGAAATTTCAACCAACGCGGATCATATCCATAGTCCTTTTATAATACAGTGCTTTAATAATGTCACCCTCTCTTCAATGTATTATGATAATTAAACTCCTTTCTTTGCACTTTAATGTATATGAACCCTTTCTTATGTAACTTCCGGCGATATAATAATAGACCTATTTAACATAGGAAACAACCTTTCGGGCCCACTTGCCGATTTTTGACTATCCGCTGATGCGATGAGCTTCCTCCGATTCAATGCGATGCGATGACTCCTTCTCCGATGTGATGAAACTCCTTGCAAATGTTTTCGATTGCGATTAATCGCAATCGAGACTTCAATTGAGTTGCTCCAATGCGATGTATCACTCTTTGATTACTTCCGATTGCGATTAATCGCAATCGCAAATTGCATTGTTATGCTCTGCTGCCACACTTTCACTCCGATGTGATTGACCAGTGCCGATGCGATTAGACCGTAACTCAAACATATAAAGTCATAACTTATAGACCCATCGGGTCCGAAACTCAATCGCAATCACAATCCTTTATTGTCATGCTTCGATGCGATTAGGCTGAACTTCAAATACTTGTTACTCATGGTTTATAAGCCCATCGGGTCCGGGCTTCAATTGCAATCGCAACCCTTTGTAGCATGTTCCGATATTCCACCTTTTTCCGATGCGATCAAGCACTGTTCACCGGAACTCAAGGTATATATAAATTGTAGTTTATATACCCATCGGGTCCGGACTTCATCGCAATCGCAATTTTTTGTTTATATGTTCCGCTACCCTTATAATCTCCGATGCGATTGGGAAAGGGTCCCACCTTATGATACTTTGATTCTTTGATCATAAAGTGCTCCATATGAATTAATATATATAAACTTTGGACCTTTGTGAAATATGTAATGCACTGCATATATATGTATTGTGCTGCATATATATATATATATGCTTTTATGTTCCAGCTTTAGAGTATCCTCCAGCGGGGTAGGCGATTCTCGGAATTTATTTCTATATATATATATAACGCCCGGCTGGGTAATGATTTCCGGAATAAGGTTTTATATATACATACATTGCCGCTTGGGTTATGATTCTCGGAATTATATATATGTATCCTTTGCTGCTCTAATCTTTAGTGTATCTTCCAGTGGGGTTAGGCGATTCTCGGAATTTGTTTGTATAAGTATATATACTTGCCGCTTGGGTTGTACGATTCCCAGAATATTATGTATGTTTGCACATGGTTCCATTCCATAAAAAAAACGCGTCTATGTTCGCTGCCTCTGCCTCTGCCTCTGCCTTCGCTGTGCTTCTTTCTCTGTCTCTGCCGTTGCTTCTGCTGTTTTGACTGTTACATTTCAACAGTCTTCTTCTTTGCTGCCTCCTTTGTCTGTCTCTGTCTTTTCTGCCTCCATTGCCATGATAACGGCTCTGCCTCTTTATTCGCAGCCTCTGCCTCTGATCTTCGCTGTGCCTTTGCTCATTATTAGTTTCTTCGACCACTTCATGGTTTCCTTACCATTTAGGCAATGCTCCAACTCATCCCCAAGCAATTCAATTACCTTCATTTGATACTAATATCCTCACTGCTCTGCAGCACCACCTCATCTGTCTCCTGTTGCCTTTGTTCCTTCTATGCTGCCTTGCTACCTCTCTGCTTCTTTGCTATCTCTGCTGCTCTCTTTACTGCCTCTGCTACTTGTCTTATGCTCTCTCTGCTGCCTCTGCTACTTCTTTGACTGATGCTTCTCCTTACTTATCTTTTTGCTGTCTCTGCTACCTCTCTTTTTTCTTCCTCTGCTCCTTAGCTGATGTTTCAGGTGCTCCTCCTTTGTCATCTACTTTGCCATCAATGAAAACATTTCCAACAGTCTCCCCCTTTGGCATTGATCGCAACACATCCACCGATAATCCAATGATTTCTCCAAGTCTTCCTCTGCCTAGCTTCTTTTAGAAGACCCTTTCTTCTATTACCTGCTTTTCCTCCCCCTTTGACATCAATGGCAAAGGGTTGCACATTTCTCAGTGTAGATTCTGTGTTTGCATTTCTTCTCTCTGATTTGTGTTTAGATCTTCTTCTTCTGAATTTGTACCCTGCTGCTCCAAACTGGTGTAAAAGAGTTGTTGAGAGAACACTTTTGGGGATTATTTGAACTTGAATATAAATTGTTCAATTATGATAATGATGCCAATATATCTTTTATTGTTGTGGTACACCTTTCTTGCGTGTTGGTGATGATTTGAGCTAGGATGCTGATAATAATATTACACTAAATAGATGCAGGTCCTTGTTACAGATGTGATCAATGAATTAACCAAAATTTGATCTAAGAGATCAAATGCCTTTACTTGCTTGGACAATGTACATTCAAAAACAACCCTTGAGACTAGATACATTCAATTTATTGTTTAGTCTTACTTATCAACCAAGCACTTTTATTTATGACATAAGGGGGTATGTATGTCAGTGATCAACCTCTTTTCAATGGTGAAATACCTGCAAATCCTTTGTGCTGAAGTAGGATTTAAAAAAAAAAAATTGAGCTTTAGATGGTAATCACAGCTAGTCCTTTATTCTTCAGATACTTTGACTATTCTATCAATATGATCTTTCACAATAACATATTCAAGATGTTTAATTGAAAACTCAACAAACAGACTTCACACAGTTTTGTAACTGATCTTTAAAAAGAGGCCTTGAAGATATACATGTACTAACTTCAGGAAGGCATGAAATTATATATAGAAAAAGATATTGCTTCAGTGCTCAATATAATACTTCAAGTGTAAATCAGATACTGATCTTTTAACATTGCTACTGCCCTTTTCATGTTGAATGCAGATAACCCTGGAAATTTTACCTTGATGCATTCCTTCCATAGTCCTTTGATCCTGAGGACCTGTATCATACTACTGTTCTATGACAACACTTGATATTCTGTTGATAGGCATGCTACTTGTACCTAAACACCAATTGATATTACTTTGATAAACCATGCAGATATTTCAATTCAGCTTGCACATTAACCCATAATTGATGCATCCTTCATAAATTCTATTATTGATCTTTCCACTGTTCATACCAACAATCATCAATATATTGAATCTGATCTTGGCATTATTTACCACTCTTCTTTTTCTGTCCTTCTGTTCCAAAGAAAGCCATTGCATGCTCCTTTCTAGGAATGCTCTAGAGTCATTGCTGCTTTATATTCAATTAAATTGTTCTAACATAAATATTTTCAGGAAGACATCTTCAATTTCTTTTCTATGAATCTTCATGGGCTGATTACTCAAATATTTATTACTCACTTGACTGCATTTCTCCAAGTGGACCTTTTGAAAGATGTAATGAACTGATGATAGGCGCTTTTCTTACTCATCCTTCTTAATGTGATATATTGTTAATTCTAGCAGTATAGGGCATTCTGTGATCATCCTTTAATGTGTTGATATCTTCTTAGCTTACATGTTCATTATTGATGTTTCCTCTATCATCATGGTTGCTTGCAGATTTTTCTCCTTCTATCAATCTTTCAGCTATTGAATACTTCAAATAATCTTCTTGATCTCATATCTGTTCTTATTACATGGAGATCTTCTCAGACTGCTTTCATGGGGTCTATTTATGAACTGCTCTCCCCCTGGGATGTTGCTTCATATATATTACAAGATGGATTTTTTCTCTAATTCCTAGAGCATCTCCCCCTAAGACTATGGAG
Source organism: Pinus albicaulis (assembly GCA_034641835.2). Classification (NCBI taxonomy): domain Eukaryota; kingdom Viridiplantae; phylum Streptophyta; class Pinopsida; order Pinales; family Pinaceae; genus Pinus; species Pinus albicaulis. The sequence continues at coordinate 663,767,724 of CM076570.1, forward strand.
GATTCATTATGTTATTGAGATAATAGGCTCTCCTTTTCTCTTTTCTTTCCATACTCTATTGGGGTCCATCATAATGTCTGCACTTCTTTTAAATTCATAGCTTTGTTTGATTTGATTAGATTCCATTCTCTGTCTAGAGTTATTTAGTGTATATGGAAAATTACAGTCCTTTGCATTGTGACCAAGCTTGAGGCATACATAACATCTTATTTTACCAAGGTATGTTTGAGCTGATATAAAATACTTTGTTCCCCTTTTTGAATACATTTTACATTCAACAAATTTATGTCCAAAATTATTACATGCATAACAATAGCCATGGAAATGATTTGTGTACCTGGTGAAATATTGTCCTTTCCATTTGCTTGCTTGAGGGATTCTTCTCTTTAGCTGCATCCTTTGCTGGTTGGACTGGGTTTGCTTTGTCTTACAATATGTTGCAGTGTGTCCTTATTTGTGGCAGGAAAAACAAGTGATGCTTCCCATAGGAGGAAAGAACCTTCTTTGACATCTTCCGAATTTATTCAATTCATCCTTAGGAGCATATGAGCCTTTAGCGGTTGATTGTTTCATCCTCTCATTCTCTGTTCTTTCATGTTGCTGCTTGATTCTGTTTGTTTCTTTACAAATCTTGTTCTTGTTGGCTTCTTCTTCTGTGGGAATCTTCTGAGCTACTTCATTTTCCTTTACAGCTTTTACAAAGATGATTTTCTTGTTATCTTCTACCTTGGGCTTACTAGTTTCTCCTTCATATCCTATCCCAGCCTTTATGAGAGGTGACCTTTGAGCATTTATCATTTTGTCCAATTTTTCAGTGCTTTTCATTAGAGGTGTATTCATTAATAGTTCTCTTTGGGCTTTTTCTAAATTATTTCTTAGGCTCACTGCTTCTTCTTCTAATCTTTCACATTCCTAACTTTTATCTCTCATTTGTCGTAGCAGAATGTCTTCTACTTTGTTTTCTTCTTCAAGCTGAGTCTTCAGGTCAATAATTTCTTTCTTATCTTCATATTCTCTCTCATCACATATTTGCACCAATGTATTCAGGTCTTTGTTTTCATTCTTCATTCTTTCTATTTCAGTCAAGGCTGTGTCAAGTTTGGCTTTTTCTTCAGCTGCAATTTCTTCATGGTTCTCACTACCATTCACACTAGCAGGTACCTCATTTGATTGAACATCTTCTTTTTGACATGAATTTTTCTTATTCTTAATTATCTTATCCTCCTTGTCAGTGCAGTCCTTAGTGTTTACTCCATGCATGATGTGCAATCTATCCCAGATTTCTTTTGCAGAGGTTAAATCCATTATCAACTCAAGGTCCTTGTTATGAATACTATTATATATCACACATTTTTCCTTAGTATTCCTCTGTTGTTCTTTCACCATGGGGGAGTCTGTGAAGTAACCATCACATACAAGCTTCCATACTTCAGGTTCATAAGCCAATAATCCTGTTTTAACCTTATCTCTCCATTCAGGAAAATTTTTTTTATTTAGCACAGGTACATTTTGATAGTCCATGACTCAACCAGGTCTCCTTCAAGCTATTAGGCTTACACCAAAGGAACCAGCTCTGATACCAATTGTTGAACCCTTAGTTAAACTGAGAGGGGGGGGGGGGGTGAATCAGTTTAACACATTCATGGTCTTTTATAACTTTTCCCTTAAAACTTATTATACTTTATTAACACCTTCATTTCATGATCAACATAATGTGTGAGCAATCTTTATTTGTGAGCAGCAATTAATAAGCAGATTAGATAATGTACCAGAAGTCTTAATATGTTGGCAGCAAGTATTAGTAGAATAGATATACCATATGCAGTCTAGAGGCTTCTTAGTGATTGTAGCAAAGGATTCGGATGAATTCTATTGGTTTATAAGCTAAAACATAGGGGGAAGCGTGATTTTCTCATTCTGGAGAGGTTTAAGTGCAGAAAATAGTAACAGAGGTTTGAAATGAATGTATTTCGAGCGTTTATAAATAGTTTTAGTGAATAGTAATCACATTAAACACAGGTCATTTCAAATTATGGGTGGTTTAGGTGCGAAGGAGGATATTATCGCCAGGTGGTTTTCGTAGCAATGAAAGGTGGTAAATGGTTTTCGTTGAATCGATGCAATCCAACAAAACATCGACTCGTGGAGGATAGATAAAGGTTCAAAACAACCTTTATCGCAAGTTTCAATTTGGTTATTGATTGTGCAATATAATTTGTGATGGGATATTTGGACCATCAGATCTGACGAAATGGAGCAAATGGTCGAGATTTAATGATGAAGCTGTGGGGTAATGGGCGTGGGGCCCGGGATTATTTATGCGGTGGGAGTGGATTACATATTAAAACATAGTTTTAATATATAGTTTATATATGAAATATGATAGGGGGGCTAAGGTTATACATAAAAAATGGAATATTTAAAAGTGTAATGTTTAGCATGGCAGGTTTAATATACAAGGGATAATTTTAACCTATGTGAAGCAGGGATAATAATCGCGTGGGTAATAATAAACCATAGGTTAAAGTAAGATATGGGTTTGGGATAATATTAAAATGATTTAATATATTAAGAGTTAGAAAGGTTAATAAGGAGCTAATACATAAGTTATTTGTGTTAATAAAAAATAAGCTAGGTTTAATTTAAAACATAATAAAGGGATAATTTGTTTAAAAGTCCCAATATAATATTTTTTTATTTAAACTTAGGATAAAATGTTTTTATGGGTTTTTTGGGTATTTTTTGGGCTACAAGGGGAATTAGTCAAAGTTTTACCTTCCTTAAGTAGAATGAGTTTAACACCTAAGGAAAGGGTATTTTTAGGAGTGAAACTGAATGATGACGGGGAAAAAGGAAAAAATGAATGGGAGATAATCAAAATGAGGGGATGAAGTATTTTTACAAGGGAGATGAATATTTTAAGGAAGTTAGTGAATGAATTGACCAAGTTCTACTTATCCATGATTGTAAAAACTGCTTCTGCCTACCCTTATGCTACCCTAAAAAAAATTCTTCATTTACCTTGGGTGCATTTGAGCTTGCAAACCCTTGTTCATTTTTCTTTTAAAACAACAAACTAACTAATTATATCTGTATTTATTCCAAGGGCTCAGATTAAATTGTTGAGCTCCTTATTTATTCTCTACCTAACTACTGATTTTCCAAGATTAAACTGTTTGGAGAGATCTTTATTGTCTATCTATCAGCATGAAATTTAAAACATGATAAGTTAATATTAAACCATTTAACTCACCATGAATTATGGCATTTTGAACAAGTTGCACATAATCACTTATTTTGCAGTGAAAAGTAACAGTAGTGGCATTTTGACTTGCATCACTTTCTTGTCTTATTATTATCTCTTTTTTTGTTTGGGGTCCATTTTTTCCATTCTTTTTGATATTTTTCTTTTCAAGTCCTTTGATTTTTCTTTTAGGACTTTTAACCTCTTTACATTTTTTATTTTATTTTCCTTATATGGGAAAACCATTTGCAGAAAGCAAAGAATGTACATATTACAATACTAATCAAATTCAATTCAAAAATTATGAATCCTATTATTATAGGACCTTAATAGTATTGGAAAGGGTTTCTAGATCAACTTCCTAGATAATGAGATGAAGTCCATAGGAAGTGACCCGTCGCAGGAGGGCCTACGACATGAAATTCATGTCAATTTTTGAAGAGAAAATTTTGAGTGATCCTGGACTGACTTAGGGATGGCCGATGAAATTGAAGGCTACAAATTCCAAGGTAATTTTAACTAATGTTGGACTTCTCTTGAACATATTGCAGACACTAAACTTTGGCTTGGCAATATTTGACTCAAAATAATACCCAAACCCAACTAAAGACTTTAAATGAGGTATTATTAGCTGTGAGACAAATGGATTTCCCAACCCAGACACAAGTGACTGAGTTTCATGTTCAAGAGTGACATATTGTGTTTTGTAATAAAAAAATGAATGTTTCTTCCCAATTTTCCCCCACCATTATTGGTAGCTACCTCTTTAGTTGTGTGCAAGATTGAGGAGGATAAAATATGCTTGTCTTTTAAGCTCATCCTTCGGGTTAGTCCTTCAGATTATTTTTAACAAACCCTAGGAAGGAGTGGTTTGGTCTCATCCTTTTGGATGAGTCCTGCGCTATTTATGTTTTATGACTCTAGTGAAGGGATAACTCGATGTTGTTTTCATAGTTAAAGATTTTTAAAAGACAAGAAAAGAAAAGTCATTTAGTTATTTCAACGTAAAGTTTAACGAGCCTGGAGAAAATAAAGCTAAGTGTTTTTCATTTTTAGGGGGTCAGGAAAAAACATAAGTAAACTTTGAAATGTCCTTTTTAATAAATTTAGTCTCTCAAACCCAGAAAAGGGTAAAATAATGTAAGAGAGAACTATTTTGACCATGATTATTCAAAGTATACATTTTTCGTAAATAGTCCACATGATCCATAAGAGGGTTAAACTTATATCAAGCAGGATTTTTTTCATTTTCTTTAATGAGTTTGAAATAAACAAGAATACTCAATAATGTTTTCATGTTTTGAGAGTCATAAAAGAGCTTAAAGATAACTCCACCTGGAGGAATGAGTGGTATAAAGGGTAGCGATTGATTCTGGTCAAGATGGAACTACTCAAAACACATAAAGGTAAAAAGGTTGGATAATAATACCTGCTCATCACAATGACTCCTTAGGAAAGGGTAAAACACCAAGTGAAAGAAAATGATAGGCCAAGAATATGGTGACGATGGAATGATATAAACAAGGCTCATCTTGTAGAAATAGGCTGATAAAAAGTGGCAATCACGAGGATAAAGTAATATTGGTTTCATTTTTACACAAGATTGAAATAGAGGAAAACTATTGTTGAGATTGATTTCATTTTTACACAAGCTTGAAACAAATAAAAAGTGTGCTTGAGATTTGTTTCGTTTTTACACAAGCTTGAAACCAAGGAAAATTGTGCTTGAGATACGTTTTCATGCTCCTAGCATAATGAATTAATTATTGGCACATTCCCCCCAAGCTTCATTTCATTCACCTAAATAGACTACTAGTTACTAATATGTGGATGGAATGAAGGTTCATTTACGAGAGTATATGAAAGACTTGACTCAATTAGGGGAGGTTTTTTTTCATTATTTAATGAGCTTGACACAAAAAAAGAACTATGCTCATAGGGAATTGTTTCATTTTTTTAATGAGGTTGACACAGTAAAATAATTGTCCTCATGAGGACCTGTTTCATTTTTTAATGAGGTTGAAATGGTAAAATAACCATCCTCATAGGGACCTGTTTCATTTTTTAACGAGGTTGACATAGTAAAAGAACCATCCTCATAGGGACCTGTTTCATTTTTTAACGAGGTTGACACAGTAAAAGAACCATCATCATAGGGACCTTGATCATGACTTCCAAAATGTATTCTTCATATGGAAGAACAGTTCTCTAAAAGGAAACCATGTCAAGGGGATTAATAGGGATAATAAAATAGGGTTCAAATTTCCCCATTGAAGTGTTCACTATGTCAATTATTGGATCTGAGTCAAAATAATTCAATAAAATAGTGAGAGGCTCCCTTACATTGATAAATGAATACATGGGACAGGGTGCTACATAATTAACCCATGGTGGGGTGGATACTACTCGCATATAAGGAACATTTCGGTGTGTCGGATGGTTGGTAGTTGAAGCAAGACCAACGAACGAAAGTTCATCAATAGTCACAATGTTTCCATTGTGAGGGAAATACATCACTAGAAAGATTGTGTACATGATATCTTTCATGGCATAGACATAGTATTACCCAAGGAGAAAATTAAATCCAAGGGGGTGTAGACTCCATAAAATCGATATAGATAGTTTTTCCTTCCAGACAAACATAAAACTTAGGAAGGATCCCTAAAAGTTCACTAATGGTTATGTTAACATATAACATATTTTATGTAATAGGAACAAGATGAGGGGAACCTAAAGCTTTCCAAGTGGTTGAGGATCAAATACTAACATAATCACCTTCATCTATATTTCTGTGATGCACATTCTTACCATAAGCCTTCACAATGATTTGGAAAGGTGTGGAAGAAGGAAGACGAGGTTCTTTCAGTCTACTCCAATCAAAATAAATGACCTTAGTACTTGGAGGGGGTTTTGTAGAAAGAAGTAGAATGCCCATTTATGTAGAAGAACTTGAAGTAACAAGAAGAACCTGAGTGATATTAACTTCACTCTATAAGGGGAGAGTGGGATTGACCAAAGATGGAATCAATTTGACCACTTGATCAACCAATGGTTCATAAACCTAAGTGATATGGGTTTGAATCTCCAATGAAAGAGTGGCATTTACTATACTTGGAACTATATAAATCACTTTTTCAACTCATGATATATTGGGAGAAAGTTTACAGTAACCAGTTGGAATTTGTTACATTGGAACGGTAAGTTTTTCCAACAATTTTGAGGCTTCATCCATGTGAGGGAAAAGTTGAATTTTATGAATACTTTTGCACAAACTACAAGGAAACCTAAATTTACCCTTTTTCCTTGGAACCTTTAAATCACTATTTCATGGATAAATGGTTTAGACCACACTTCTAAAACCTTTAGAATACCAAAACAATCAATAACAAGGTGCTCACCCTTACAAATCTTGCAAGCGTATTTGGGCTTGAAATTCATTGTGGAGGGTCCCTCAACATTACCAATACTTACAGCCATGGTTGGTTGGTTGACTTATTTTTTATCTCGCTTCTTCTTCTTCTTCCCTTTCTTCTTCTTCTTCTTAATCACCTAGTTACTAGCATCAAGTATTTTACCAAGCGAAGAAGAAGAAATGGAGGAGGACATGTTGGGTGAAGAAGGTAAAGGGTAAACATGAGGTTGGTGATGTTGAGATGGTGAACTCGATTAAAGTGAATCATCTGGTTGAGGTTGGATAATTTGAGTATTTGAGGCCAACAAGGTTGAAAACAATGACACCGGTAAACCTGTGGTAAATTCGGGTAATGACAATGTATCCATATAAGGAGGACCAACATTTCCAAAACAAGTAAAAGGACTAGGATTCTCATTAGGAGGGGTTCCTTAGTTGGTAAATTCCAGATATTTTTCCATTAGATTCAACTTTAGTGAACTTTATTAAGGATTTTAACAATATTAACAATCCCAATTCACAATCCATGCCTAAGGTCTGTAAAAATTAAAACAAACAAATAACACTCACTAATAAATCTAAGAATTCAAACCATGCAAACAACCTTTTCACAGTGAAATCACTAGTTGGTGATGAAACCCAATGTCACAAAGATCAATGTGAAAAGTGGATAGAGATAGAGTAGGTGGAATTATTTATGCTAAAAACCTGCTTAATGGCCATGATCTGGTGCAAGTAAATTTACTTATGCCATCTTGAGTGAATAATACCATCAAAAAAAATCCAAGTGAATCTAGTTAACGTATGCTCTAGGTACAGCAGGGACTCCCCCCCCCCCCCTGGGTAAAATCCCTAATATAATGGTCTCTAAGGTTACCACATACAAAAATTTAACATGGGGGGATAGTCATATATCAAACGTACACGCAAGGGCAGAGTCACAAATCTCAATCCCCATGAAGGTTCCTCAATATGGTCAATATGAGGTTTATCCTTCAAGTGACCCCAAGAAAATTTCTGCACCATTTGTAATGCGTGCAAATCGTGCTACCATAACCAATGAAGTGAGGTTGATCACTTCATTGGTTTTGATATGATCTCATGCTTAAATCTTGTGTAAGTGGAGCTTCCTAGAATCAAACTATAATAAATGGGTTCACACCCTTCCGCAAGATTCTATTGTTTGTTTGCACTATTGGAAAGTTAACTCACTTTCCTATTCCAAAGCACTAAAATTTAATATAATGTAGGTGTAATGAGCCTTAGAAATATAAAAAATTATAATTTATTTTATTAGCATTTTTTTTAGGTTTTTGTTTACTCCGTAGGTTGATGGATATGAAATCAGAGGTGTTACAGCCTCACTCAAAACAGAATGCAATCGAATATGATAATGTAATATTTTCACTTCGATGAATTCTAATTAAATTAAGGAGATAGGTTCCATTCACTTTCAACAATGCAAGAATTTATAAATAAGATAAAATATAATAGATTCTCTAACGCACTAATTTTAAGCAAGAAAGTATTATTGCAAATCAATTCCAAACAAATTTTTCGTTTTTATGTGTAAAACTAGCACAAAAAACATGCAAATTCAAATCAAGACTATATTTCAATGTAGAAATTTTAATACAATTATGTATTTCCTGGATTCTCCTGATCTAAAAATTATATGCCACTGTTAAATATAGAATTCTTGTACTAAAATCTTTGCGTAAATTTAATCGCCAATTGCAAACACATGAAGAAATATCAACCACACATAACACATATGTTTTTACCGGGAAAGCATAAAGCTAAAAACCCCACTATCATATATTATTCATATATCATGTATTATGAAACAATATCATACAAAACTCTACTCTAAGAGTTCTCAATACAATATACAATCGTCTCACACTGTCAAACAAAAATTGGCAAATACATGTGCCAATTTACTGCCTCCTGACAGCCTGCCTCCACTCTGCAATCCCTGCTGATCACAATCCCTGAATGAATTAGATCTTGTCTTTCCTTGACTACGCAATCCTCATTGGCATCTCCAATGTGTGTGTGGTTGCAAGGGTGTACCCACTAATGTCACAACTGATAGTCAAACTATCCCTTTCACCTATCTTTCAACTAGGTCTCCACTAAATCTGGCATGCATGTAGTTAACAGTGGTAAATCTTCAGTTTCATGTGATATCACTCCATGTGAATTAATTTAATATTTAATTCACTGATCTCTTGCTAGTGTATCTTTAGTTACAACTAGTTACAACTATCACAACTGAGTTTAACTCACTTAACTGAGTTAAACTACTTTACAACTCACATAACTACACATCCAACTCTGTTACAGCTTTGTATCACTCAGTTACAACTAAGTCAACTTGCATGTCCCACCAACCAACCTTAGAACTCGAAATTCCTTTAGTCAACTGGTTTGCCACATCAGTTAGCTGAAATCAAGTGTTTCAAGAGAATAGATTATTATTTATTGTCCAATTATTATGAAGAGATAATAATAATCGACATGCATTCTATTTTTAGACATGCGATCTATAAATAGACTTCAACCATGCATCTATAAATAGAAACTCATCTATAAATAGAATTTTCTCAACCATCTATAAATAGACTCCTGCTATAAAAATAATTTGCTCACCATTCTAAAAATAGACATACACCTAAAAATAGCCTGCGAGCCCCACCTAGTGTAGGTGCTTAATTTTCACTAGGATCATCATATTCTTGAATCTCAACACTCTCTCTCAACAAGAAAGGGATTATCCTTCACCCTGATCCTGTCTCTATGGTATTTGAATTTTCTCCTAGTGAGTGCCTTCATCAGAATATCTACATCCTGATCTTCCATAGGAATGTACTAAAGCAACATGATCTTCCGCTACACACAACCTCTGATATGATGATACCAGATATCTATATGCTTAGATATATCATGAAACACAAGATTAAGTGAGAGTTTAATGTAACTCTGATTAACAAAATCAATCACTGTAGGATCTAAATGAGAACTAAACAAACCAACCATGATATTTCTCATCCAGATAGCCTCACATGCAGTTTGACTTGCTTCCATGTATTCCACTTCCACTAAACTGAGTGTCGTGGATCCTTGTTTCATGTTGTACCAAGAAACAACTATAGATCTGATACTGAAGACCCCTCCTGATGTTCTTTTTTTGTCCGTTGGGCTTCCAACCCAATCTACATCCGTGAAGCCATGCAATGTCACCTCATCCGTCTGTATGTACCATAAGCCATACTCAGGTGTGCCCCTCAGATATATCAGGACATGCTTTCCTGCCTTCCAAAAGAGCTTGTTAGGCTTAACCATCGCTTGAGTAAGCTAGTTCATCGCATAGCATATGTTTGGTCTTGTATTTACTAAATACATTAGAGAACCCACTAACTGTCGATAGACAGTAGCATCCACTACCTCTCCAGATGTAGTGTCCTCTTTCCTCCAGTTTTCTGGAAGAGGAGTATCCATGGGTTTACAGCCCTCCATGTGAAACTTACCCAGTATCTCCCTTACATACTTTCCTTGAGACACAAAAATTTCACCTTCTCGCTGCCATATTTCCAATCCAAGGAAATAATAAAGGAGGCCCATATCCTTCATCTCACACTCCTTTGCAAGGTCCTCCTTGTATGAGTTTATCAGCTGCTCATCACCAGTCAGTATTAAATCATCAACATAAAGAACAATGATTAAAATATCACCCTCCACCACAATTTGGTATAGTTATCCATCCGCCTCACTTTTGGTGAAGACAAGTCCGGTGAAATAGCTGTCGATCTGAGTGTCCCAAGCACGAGGTGCCTTCTTAAGCCCATACATTGCTCTTTTGAGTCTATACACATGTGACTCACTGTTGAAGATCTCAACTCCTTCAGGCTGGTCAATGTACACGTCTTCCTTAATAATCCCATTAAGGAACACAGTCTTCACATCCATATGATGAATGTGCCAACCAATCTAATCTGAGAGAACAAGGATGGTCCTTATGGAAGAATATCGTGCGACAGGTGCAAAGGCTTCTTCATAATCAATCCCCTCGATCTATGAGAAGCCTCGGAAAAAAAATCTAGCGTTTTATTTCTCAACACTCCCATCAGCAGCTTGCTTTACCTTGTAGATCCATCTTGAACCTACCATTGATTTATCAACTGGCCTTGGAACAATTTCCCAAGCACTTTTTCTGACAATGGAGTCATACTCCTCCACCATTGCATATACCCATGTGGGCTTTTACACTTCTTCCTGAGAGGAAGATGGCTCAGTCACAATACATTTTCTCATGTGAGCCATGTATCCAATGAATCGGTCAGGAGACTGTCTCTTTCTGTGTTGTGAAGTAAGGACTCCTACACTCTGTGCTGCATCAAGCTTTAGCCTATCATCTTTTGTGGTACGCCTTCTACTAGTTCTGTTTTTTGTCTTTGTGTGAATGGACTCCTCCACTCCATGAACCTCCTCCTATGGTTGATCCACATCTAGAGACTCATCTTTGGGAACCCAAAGTTTCTCCTCCGCATGTAAGTCTATCTCCCTCTCAAGCAAAAACTTCATGGCTTTCTCCTCATTCGACTGTTTATAAAATACACACAATAATTATGGGGTGTTTCTATGTACCCCACAAATATCCCAACTTCAGCATTCGACTCTAGCTTCTTCCTAATTGTTGGCCGGATAAATCGTTCTTGCGGACAAGACCGATCTCCCTAGTGTCAGAAGACAGTCTAGCAACAAACGAACAACTAAGTTTGTCTTTCTCTAGATATATTCATTTTACAATTAAATGCTATGAAGGTGTCGATCCTACCTTAGATCCAAATGCTTATTTGTAGTCGCAGTGCTTCCATTGCATCAATAATCCTTTGTCGCAACAAGGGCCCTTTTGTCACAAGAAAGTATCATCTTTCGTTTGATCTGCAATCACAAACAAGAAAATATCAATAGCACCTGTATAACAAATAATCATAAAACATACCTATCATAGTGATCAAGGAATCTATGAAATAAACGATCAAACGACAGCTTATTGAAATAAACAATCGAACGTCAATTTATTGAGAAAAGCAGAACTTGATTGTATTAATCTTAAAATATACAGAAGAACCTTACAACCTTAGCCTTGATGTTCGAAAGGCCTTCCCGGGGTCCGAAGCAGGAATCTCCTCTACTTTGATAAGTCTTGCACTCTTCCTCCAGAAGCATAAAGAGGTATGTGATCTTTCCTCTCAAAAGTTCAGCAGAAGGAAATCTAAATCTCAACAGCACTTCAGCTCAAAAATCTTCTCCAAAAAACTCCAAATCCAATTCTCAATCTCTAAAATCTCAATCTCCAATAGCTCAACTTCACAAAACTTAACCCAAAAGGCTACCCAATGCCTCCTTTTATAGAGCAGATGAGGAGGTTAGGATTCCACCTTTAAAGGGATAGAACCCTCCTTCAAAGGGATAGGCTCCTCACATCAAGGGATTAGTTCCTTAAGGTGTGGGATACATGCACCTTACTAAAGCGTACTCATCCCAAAAAAATCTCATCCAGAACCTTCTAGAATTGACCAAAATTCAACTTTTTTGGTTTAATTTCGCGCTTTTTTGACTTTACAGGGGTACCGCAGGCATTACACTGGAAAAATGCGTTCTAGAACGCAGTTTATCTTCACATTACCTGCGTACCCTAGCTAAAAACGCATGCAGGCTTCATGTTACCTGCTTACCCAAGGCTTTTTTGAGTTTTAAGGGTTTTTCCTCCATTTTTAGTAACTTTTCTCTGATTTTCAAGGTTTGGAATGAGGAACAAAGGTTGTAAGACTTGCAGAGGAGGCATGTATGAGTGTTACTGAGCTCATACAGTCAGCAAAATGTCAAGGTGACATTTTTCAGTGTAACACTAATGTTCTTGGTCACATGCACATAAACAGATGAGCCAAAAATCTTAAAGTGAGAAACATCTGATTTCTTACCAGTAAAAGCTTCTTCAAGTGTACTCATGACAAGTACTCTATGAGGACAACATTTTTTCACATAAACCATAGTGTTGCATGCTTCTGCTCACAAATTCATTAGTAGGCCCTGATCATGCAGCATCGCTCATGCAGCACCCACAATTGTTATGTTCTTCCTCTCTGTGACACCATTTTGCTGTGGGTTATGAGGCACTATGAATTCTCTTAGAATTCCTTCTTTGCTACATAATTATTTGAAATCATTCGAGATGTATTCTCCATCATTATCGCTCTGCAAAGGCTTCACTTTCTTCCTTGACTCTTTCTAAACCAATGCCTTAAACTCACATAAATTTGAGAATGTTTGATCCTTCTTCTGCATGAAGAAGATCCAACATTTATGAGAAAATTCATCAACAAAAATAACATAATACCTCTGTTTTTTTCTTCACGCAACCGAGAATGGTCCACACACGTCTATGTGAAATCGCTCCAGGATCACCGAAGCACGGTTCTCCTTTTCATGAAAGGTGGACTTTACATACTTCCCCATGCTGCAACCCTTGCACTTATCTAACTGAGAAAGTGTTCCAATTGGAAGTCCAATAGATATTGGTTGCATGGCTTTCAAATCTCCATGATGAAGATGGCCCAATCGCCTATGCCATAATTCGCCCTCATCTCGGATCACCACTTTTTCTGCCTTGCCCATCATTGCAGTGCATCCTACTACCTCCAACTTGTAGAGATTCTTGTCTCGAATCCCTATCCTCTTGGATTGACCCATTGTTTTATGTCGCAAGAAAGCTTTTCCATCGCTGAAAACAATGTCATGGCCTCTGTCCTCCAACATCGCGACTGAGACCAAGTTTTTCTTCAGACCTGGAACATGCATAACATATTTAATTAGAAATGGTTTACCTGACCCCCTCTCAAATTTAATGGTACCAATTCTGGTCGCACTGCATTGTCCATCCTCACCCATCTCTATATTCATTTGGAGATCTTTATCCTCCAAGTCACTAAAAAGCTCCTTATCTCCCGTCATGTGGAAGGAAGCACCACTATCAAGATACCACACCAATCCCATTGCGCTTGAAACCAAGCATGCAATCAAAGAGAAATCAAGTTAAAATTTTGAGGCAAGGGCCTCACAAGCTACAGCTCCAGTAGCCTTCTTGTTCTTCTTTTTCTATGGGTAGTTCAATGGTGAGATGCCTATGTTCGTGATAGTGAAAACACTTCACCTTGGAAAAATTCAGCTTCTTTCCTTTAGACTCGGATTTTGAATAGGATTTCTTCCCCTTCCCTTTCCTTTCCTTGGAAGCCAAATTACAATCCTCTTCATCATCATGCTTTGATGAAGAGCCATCTCTAGTGTTTTGCCTAAACTCCTCCTGCACTATATCCAACCACAGTCATTCCCAATCCAGTAGTTTTTCATGTCCGTTGACAGAGTCTTGATAACCATGCCAACTCTTAGGAAGTCCCAAGAAAGCCAAGCTCACCAAATCATCATCAGCAACCATGATTCCCACACTCCCCAGTTCATCCTGACATTGGAAAAACTTTGTGAGATACTTAGCAATATTGTCGCCCTTCTCCATTTTGATCTTTCTGAGTTTATCCTTCAGCACCAATTTCTTATGGTCACTGTTGCTTTGGAAAATATCCGTTAAAGCCTTCCACATAGCATATGGAGTGGCTTTCCCATGAAGGCTTGAGACAATATTGTCTCGCATACCTTCCAACAGAATCCTTCTCGTCTTAGCTACTTTCTTTTGCCAGACGTAAAGTAATGCAGCATCCATCGAAGTGGGCTTAGGAACATCACTGTCGATGAATTCCTTCAAGACATTATCTTCAAGCACCACCTCCATCCTATCCTTCCATGAAATGTAGTTCGAGTTTCCCTCGAGTGCATACTCTAGTTGCAAACCATTGAAATCCATTTCGATGTTTACTCAACTGTTGTACAAAGAAATTCTTGCAGCAAATTTGAATTGTTTCCACCAATAAACTCAGCTACTGCTTCAAAATTGAAATCTTCTTTGCTCCAATACCATGTAGAAATTTTAATAAATTTATGTATTGTGTGGATTCTCTTGATCTAACAATTATATGCCACTATTAAATACATAATCCATCTACTAAAATCTTTGCGGAAATTTAATTTCCAATTGCAGACACATGAAGAAAGATCAATCACACATAACACAGATGTTTTTACTGGGAAAGCATAAATCTAAAAACCCCACTATCATATATTATGTATATATCATGAAACAATCTCATACAAAACTCTAATCCAAGAGCTTTCAGTACAATATACAATCATCTCACACTGTCATACAAAAATTGGAAAATACATGTGCCAATTTACTGCCTCCTGACAACCTGCCTCCACTATGCAATCCCTGTTGATCACAATCCCTGAATGAATTCAATCTTGCCTTGACTTGATTGCGCAATCCTCATTGGCATCTCCAATGTGTGTGTGGTTGCAAGAGTGCACCCACTAATGTCACAACTGATATTCAAACTGTCCCTTTCACCTATCTCTCAACTGGGTCTCCACTAGATCTGACGTGCATGTAGTTAAGAATAGTAAATATTCAATTTCATGTGAGATAACTCCATGTGAATTAATTTAATATTTAATTCACTGATCTCTCACTAGTGTATCTTTAGTTACAACTAGTTACAACTAGCACAACTGAGTTTAACTCACTTAACTGAGTTAAACTACTTTACAACTCACATAACTACACATCCAACTATGTTACAACTTTGTATCACTCAGTTGCAACTAACTCCACTTGCATGTCCCACCAACCAACCTTATAACTCAAAATTCCTTTAGTCAACTGGTTTTCCACATAAGTTAACTGAAATCAAGTGCTTCAAGAGAAAAGATTATTATTTATTGTCTAATTATTATTAAGAGGTAATAATAATCAACATACATTCTATTTTTAGACATGCGATATATAAATAGACTTCGACCATGCATATAAAAATATAAAATCACCTATAAATATAATTTTCTCAACCATCTATAAATAGACTCCCGCTATAAATAGAATTTGCTCACCATTCTAAAAATAGACATACACCTAAAAATAGCCTGCAGGCCCCACCTATTGTAGGTGCTTAATTTTCACTAGGATCATCATCTTGTTGAATCTCAACATTCAATGAGAGACACTAGATTTTCAATGAATGAAATAACTCTTTACAATGGGCAAAAATATATATATGATGACTTTCACTAGAAAAGGGAATAACACAACCAATTCCAGAAGTGAAATACACTTTTTTGATAGATCAGCAAACCAACAAAACTCAAAACCCTAAACTGTAAATATAAGTTATTTCTCTCATAAATAAAATCAAAGACACTAATCTAAATATATGGTTGACTTTTCCATAATGTAAACTATGCACAATTTGATGCAAAATCATGCAACCCAAATGAAATCTAATGTAATCTGAAATTTCATTAATAGAGAACTCAAACTGAAATTTTGTGAAAATTCCAAAGATCAAAAGAGATGACATTCAAAGTAGGTTATCACTCATACACAATTTAGCCCCCCCTTCCTGAACTAGCGAGCGCGGGGGCGGAGGCCACAAAATGCAAGAAAAAAACACCCAAATTTTGTTAAGAAATCAGAAAAACCTCTAAGTAGTGATCAAAACAAAGAAGACCTGAAAAATCCCTAAATTTTCAATTTTTCATAATTTTGCAGAGGTAACTAGTTAGGTTCAGTGCACAGATGCACTGTTTCTAAAGGAATAGTGCACAAATTTGCGCTATGTTGTTAAATGAAATGTGTGCGGGATGCAAAAAATTTAGAAAAAATATAAATAAAGCCAAAAAAGCACAAAACCCAAGCTTTTAATATCTTGCAGACACTTAGATAAGGCTACGGGAAAATGTTCAAAAAGTTAGAAAAGGAGATGATGAAGAACGATTTGTTCCCCAGCGGAGTCACCAATTTGTTATGGCAGAAAAATTACTTATGTGGACAAAACGAATCTCCCTAGATTCAATGATTGACTCTAGTAACAAGCAGACAAACTAGTAGATATTTCCCTGAGTTCATTCCTATTGAATCATAAGTAAGAACGGTAAACGATAATATTCATACCTTTCAAATGAAAATCCTGATGAAGATCCTCAGTATGGTTTGATGCAGCGCCTCAATTCTTAGAATCCATACCTGCAAATATAGTAAAAACAAAAGATCAAAGGCATATGATAGATAAATGACTCAATACAACTCATATTTGTCATCAAGGAAACTAGTACCTAATATCATTATCAATGGAAAAATGGAATAAAATGCATAATACACCAATTCCATTGAACAATACAATGGGAAGAAAAAGAATTTGGTATTTATCTCAAGAATGAAGGAGTAACACAACCTTAGCCTTGATGAAGTATGGCTCCTTCCAATTATCTCCAATATTCTCCTTCGATCACACGCCTTCTATCCCTATTTCAGCAGTATAATTTTACCTTCAGTAGTCCCCTATAACCCTCTGTCTTGTGTTTGATTTATAGGCCAAGAGGAGGAGGTTTAAGCTCCTATCCTAAGGGACGAGATCCTCAAAAGGTGGGATTAGAGTTCCACAAAGAAAGGGAATTAGCTCCATGAATAAAGGGATCAGGGTTGAGTAAGCATCAACTCAAAGCTTTTACTTTGGTAGTATTCTCCCAACATAGCTTCTAGATTTCACTTTTTATTTTTACTTTCATTGAGTCATGTGTGTAGCTTACAGTGGAAGACAGAGTGCACTTATGTGCTAGGTGTAATGGTCAAATATGCGTATGTGCTGAATTTGGCTAGAAAACCGCATAGGTACTCAAAAATAGGTTTTTGGACCTTCTAATCCATAATTCTCATTTTCTTTTGGATTGTGTAGATTCTAGCCTTGTAGGGGAATTATTTGGAACACTTTGGTGGATAGCGAAATATCCATATTGACATTCATTTTCCATGGTAACAAAATGACGTGTAACATTAAGGTCTACTTTTATTAACATTGTTGTGTTGACATTGATGTAAATGGGGACTTAGTATTTTTTTTCATATCATTGATGTCAATATAATGATGGTAGCTCTCACAATTTGTGTTTTGTATGCAAATCTACTATAAATTTATTTGATGTAGATAATTTGGTTCATGTTAAATTGGTTGGCCAAATAGGGCTCAATTTTCATGACTTGTTGCGGATGTATTTGGCATGATAATATCTTTATGATTGTGTTCTTGATGACGGAGAGGAGTTGGAGAAGGATACACATGTGTTGGATATGTTCGGACAAGTGTTGGAGATGCTGGACAAGTTATGGAAAATCTAAGCTGCAAGATAGAGGTCACCTAATGTATGTGATGTAGTCATGAGTTTGATGCCTTATTCTGAGCTCTATGCATATTTTCATGGATTCAAATGTGTGTGGAAGGTTTTCATAATGTCTGAAGCTTATTCTTGGAGATTTTCTCCAAGTGGTGGAAAAATATGAATGAAAAACTTGAAGTTTTAATGGAATACGCTATTTTTGTAAAGGAAACTCGTGCATACACAAGTCTTACGAACGAAACCTGTTTATGACTCCTGAAAGTGGTTTTGTCCTAGATATGTGTGCACTTAAAGCATTTTTATGATGTTTTTGTTCATGCTTTTTTATTAAAATGTCATAAAAAGGTTAACTAACTTCTAGAAGGTGGTTAAAGTGAAAAATATTTCTAATTAGTTGAATTTAGTGGCAAGATCAAGTTAAGGAACAAAAATTTCGGAGTATGAACATGAGTATTTGGATCTCCATATTTGAGTACTATTATTGTTTACTCACTTTATGTATTTTATTTATAGGATGAAGCTTTGTGATGGATAGGTTGGTTATTTTGTGTGAGAGAGTTACCATAGTGTATTGAGAGCCAATGGTGAGCCGAGAGAAATAGTTGTGGCAGATTACTGAAGGGGACCAGTTTACCACAGAATTTTGTGTGCATGTTACAACAATTGTTTGATGCATGTTTATGAATACATTGATGGAGGATAATGTTGTTATCATGGAGCTTTAATATTAGCATATATATTACACAACACACTTGTATTTCTAGCATGGTGTATGCTGGGTTTTATAGTTGGAAAGATCATATTTCTATTCGAAACAAAAATTATGGATGAGTTTGTGAATTCAGATTTGTTATGTTATTGTTGGAGATTTTTTTGAGAATGTGTATGTAGGAGGAGTGTTTCATGGTCATGTAGATTCATATAATGTTGTATTTTGTAGTGAGGGTTTTATTTTCTAATATTTTTGTGTGTGTGTGTGCCATAACTTACTTGTATGTTGCAGATTATTGTTGAGGGTTGAATCATTGTGTTCAAAATGTATGTGTTGTTGATGGATTTGTTTTAGTGCATGTATGCAGGAGTTTTTTTGCGATTGCAGATTCATACATATGTTGATGATTATTTTTTGATGATATTGGTTGTTGTTGAGATATTATGCTGCAATTGATTGTATTCAGTGTGTTGGGCCAAGAAGAAGGGAGGAAAATGGCATCATAATGGCTCCTATGGACTGGCGGGAGATGGAAAGGCACATCCATGCTTGGAGTTCTCAAACAACATCCACGAAGGAGTAGGGTCCTGGATGGAAAAGATCCGTTACTTTTTTTAATTCGACTTTAAAAGGCCAAAGACGAACAACATAGATAGATCTACATAGAGATTTTCCTCTATAATAGACATATCAGGACAAATCGTCAAGTTGTATTAATGTATTAATCTCCAGCTTAATAAATATTTTTGCATTTTTGGAATAGTAAATCTCTGAGTTTTCCTTAGCAATATACTTCTGGTGGCTTTGGGCCCAGCCCTAGGAGTTTCTCTGCTACTTTTGTGCTATACGTTTATTTACAAAAATTTTGTTTCCAGTTATCTAGTGCATTTGATACAATATCGTTTAATTGGTTAAATTGTGAACATAAGATGCTACAGCTCCCTCTTTCATTAGACTAGTCCACCATTCATGCCTTCTTGCTTAAAATAAATGTTTTCATAATTTCTTAGATGCTTTCATAATTTCCCAATGCTTTTATAATCGTTGATTAGTTTTGACACGACTGTTGTTCAATTATGCATATATTTAATGTTGGATATTTTCATTATCAATGTGAGCGTTTGGTTGTTATTTAAATCAGAGGGATGTAATTCATTGATTTAAAAGAGAATTCCATTGCAAAATTTAGAATAATCAACTGATGTTCAATTTATTAGAGTTGTTATTCAATCCATTATGATTAATGTTCAATTCATCACGGTACGTTGTTCAATTGTAGTTTTTCTTTTTCATTCTAGAGTAGTTATTTCTGCATATGCTTAGAACAAAATATTCAAAGAATTCTATAATTCCCTTCAAAATTGATTTGATTGAAATTCGAGAATTAGATAGTCTTCCTTATAATAATTTAGAGTAGTTGGCCTTCGATATCACTTGCATGTATTGTGCTTACACTCTTAAAATAACAATACTTGCCCTGGGTTGATAATTAAATGATAAGCATTGAAGTTTCCTATAATAGTCACCTTTATGACCCAACATTTTTTGCGTCGTTGTCGAGGAGAGTGTTTAAGAGTGATGTCCTTTAATTATTTTCCCTTTTTCTATGAATAATTGGCTATTTAAAACGAGAGGTAAGAACCTGCATGCCAGCAAGAAAAACGCTTGCTCTCCAGCCCGCTTTTCAGCAATTGCGTAGAGGTTAGTAGGATAGGTGCTCTTGTTTTATGAGTACGAAGAAAAAGATAGAAACAAATCAAAATCCCCCACTTAAATCCACAAAACCCAAAGGACTAGTGATCCTTGGCAAAACAACATATATAGACAAAATCATTAGGAAGGTTGAATCCCAGGCATCCATAGGACCTAGAACCATTCTTACTCAGAGTCCTACTACACTCACTAAGGCAGCAGCCTCACCATCTGCAACCCACGCTAAGATTCATAGTGAAACAACAGGGTATGAAAAAAGCCTTCATATTGTTGATCATGTAATTCCTAACACTTGAAGAGAGGGAGGTTCTTGCAATTTACAGGAAGGATAGAGAGAAACTAGCAGTGCAGTACAGGTAAAAAATCTAGATCCTAGATCCCCTTAGAGAGTTTTTGAAATAGAGACACCCAGCATCCCAGATCGGGGAAGTTTTGTAAGGCTTCCTTCGCATCCACTCCCTAATTATACCAAGATTATTCCTCCAGAACAAGAAATTCTCGAATATTATTGGCATATCTTTGATCAAATGGCAAACAACCAGAACCAGAGGCAGACCTCAACATTGGAGTATCCAATTGTTGCTCTGACTACAAATTCCCCTATGAAATCCATTATGTTACAAAACATCCCCACCTTCCATGGGTTGACCTTGGAAGATCTTGATTTATTCTTATTTTAATTCAATGTCTTATGTAGGGGATATGACTACACCACTAACCCTCAGAAACTGAAATTATTCCCCTCTACTTTGAAGGGAATGGAATTACGTTGGTTCATGGGGCTCGGTGGAGGAACCATTCATAGTTGGGACCATATGAAAAACTCTTTTCTTAATAAATATCAATACTATTGCCGGACTCAAGAACTAAAAGATGAAATCTTCAATATGTCTACAAAGGACAATGATACATTAGAAGAATACATCGAAAAATTTCAATATAACTTGCAAATGTCTCCATATACTACATTATCTAAAGATATCTTAAAAGAAATGATGATTAAGGGAATGAAAGAAAAATGGGTCAAAACACTTAACATAATGGGAAAATGGGACATCTATCAAGAAGAATGCGATGACATTATTTCACTGTGTATCAGGTATTCTCGGGGTAATACGCGAAGTAGGCCAGTCGGGCGAGCCTCAGCTACAAGAAATCCTAAGCAGTCTGGTGGCAATGTGACCAGAATAGAATTTGGTAATCTTCTAGAAGATTTTAAAACTAATTACTTGGGCATCCTGACAATGCAACTAGATGTCCTACAAGCCAAGTAAAAGCAAGCTATAGTAGAACAAGACTTGGCTATATTTTTTTCCATGCTGTTGGAAGAAGCACAGCCAACGGGAATGTCCATTAGACATGGTCCAGACATGTGCTATTTTTACCAAGGACCATGCCACTGACCATCGCCCTTCACTTCCGGGGCTGAAAGTAGTTTTTAAAGAAGCAGAAGAAGAGACGGAACCAGTCTATATAATGAACCAACGGTGACAGTGGTAAGCACAACCAGGTATGCCACAAGACCTGCCTCATTTCTTTTATTCTTCAAAGTTTAACCAACAGAACCCTGCAACAGCTTGGCAGAACCAATCACATTTCTCTACTTAGCCATCTCAATAATTTCCTATGCCTCCTTGACCAACACAACCCTCTTCAGGTAATAATTGGCCAAGTTTTCCTTGTTCTCCCCCTTAGTGGCAAAACAATCCATATCAGTCCCAGTGGCATGTCTCCCCTTCACAAACCAAAAATTGACGTCAAAACTAGTAGCGACCTCTAGGAATGACCAATCTATCGTTGGGATAAATGGTTCAAAATCAACCTACATTACTAGCTCCATACCCATTCTAGCACAATCCTCAGCCTATCATGCGTCCTCAACTGCCGAATCAATCCAATCCTAATCCTAACAATAGGCTTGTTCAGCTAATTCAGGTTGTTGAAAACCCAAACCCCGAAACTGAACAGAATTCATGCAATGAACTTAGGTTTAGATCAGGACGTGTTATTTCTCCAAAAGAAGATACGACCCTGCCACAACGTGAATCTAAAATTCTGGAAAAGCCTAGACAAACAACTATGACTCAAACATAGGTAAAGCAGGGGAGGGAAATGGTTGACCAAGGGAACCTTGAAAACCTTATGATTTTTTCCCCTCCATTCCCTAATAGATTAACATTGCCTAGACCAATGGTCTCTCCAGATTTTGATATCCCAGAAGAATTAAATAACCTTTGAATTAAAATTCCTCTTCTGTAGGCTATACAAAACATTCCTATCTATCCCAAGACAATTAAAGAGATATGCAAAAAGAAACAGGTGAGGAAAGAAAAAGATGTACCCACTGTTCATGTGGTAGGGGCACTATCAGACTTACTGTTGAGTAAAGAAACACCCATAAAATATGAGCATCCAGGGAACCCCATAGTAACTATACAAGTCTCTGGCCAATCCTTTCCAAACACATTAGTTGACTTAGGGGCATCCATCAACATCTTAACTACAGAAACCTGCGAGAAGTTAGGCATAACAGCGTTAGAACCCATGTCTACCTTGTTGGAACTTGCTGACATATCTGTTATCAAACCAGAAGGAATATTACAAGACATCCTGGTTTCTATGGACTCGTGGGAGTATCCGGCTGGATTTTAGCGATTAACCCAAAAAGTAGGATGGATGGACACCCCCTGATACTGGGTCGACCTTGGTTAGCAACAGTCGATGCTTACATAAGCTGCTAGATAGGCAGCATGACCATTGCTAGAGGTGATGCCATAAAAACTATTATCATTTACCCATATTCCAAACCAAGTCTACCCACTATAAATATTCACAGGCATCCACATACATACTAGGAACAAAACATCCATTCACCACTAACAATATTTGAAGCTCTTGAATTCAAATATCAAACTGAAGATGATGTAAACAATAACTTCATGAATCAGCCATCTGCGTCTGGAAACTTAAAATTCCAAATGTTAAAAGCATTTCTTGATGATGAAACACAATAAGACCCCTTGGCAGACATTGATAATCAACACATACCTACGATTGTTGTTCGAACAACATACCAATTGATATTGATCCATGGAAGGTTTTAAATATTAATGGCGGTCTGGATAGTAACCAAACGAAAAAGATCATAAAGGTTTTATAGAAATATCAGGGAGCATTTTCTTGGGACTACCTAGACATGAAGGGTATAGATCCTAAGCTATGCACACATCACATTTATACTGACAACGAGGCTCGACCTATTCGGCAGCCTCAGCGGAGGCTAAACCTGCATCTGAAAGACATTGTAAAAGATGATTTGCAAGAGTTTTTGGATGTAAAATTCATTTATACTATCTCAGATAGCAAATGGGTCTCTCCTTTAGTAGTCGTTCCTAAGAATAATGGGAAGTGGAGAATCTATGTGGATTACAAGGAACTAAATAAATAAACACAGAAAGACCACTTTCCCCTTCCTTTTATTGACCAGGTCCTTGATACATTGGCAGGAAAGTGGTTCTTTTCCTTCCTTAATGGGTTCAACGATTACAATCAAATCCAGATAGCCCCTGACGACCAGGATAAAACAACCTTTACCTGCCCATGGGGTACATTTTCCTACTGGTTATTACCATGTGGATTATGCAATGCCCCAGCAACATTCCAAAGAGCCATACTCAGCATTTTTTCTGATTTAATAAATGAAGAACTTGAAATTTACATGGACGACTTTACCCCATACGAAGATGATTTTGATCAAGCACTAGAAACACTAGAAAAAGTATTGGAATGATGTATTTCTACCAGATTGTGTTTGAGCAATGAAAAATGTCACATGATGATGACCGAAGGAGTAATCCTAGGACACTACATCTCTGCAGCAAGAATACAGGTAGATACGGCAAAAATAGAAGTAATCATTTTATTAGCCACACCTTGTACGCAGACAGAGGTACACAGTTTCCTTGGATATGTAGGGTATTATCACAGGTTTATAAATAATTTCTCACAAATTATTGTGCCCTTGTTTGCATTAACTGGAAATTTTGAATTCCATTGGTCTGATAAATGTGACATTGCTTTTATAGATTTAAAGAAACTGGTCTCGACAACACCGATCCTACGCAGTCCTAAATGGAAGCTTCACTTTCACATTTCCTTGGATGCATTTGAAACAACGATAGGGGTAGTTCTCGGTCAAGAAGAAGATAAAAATCCCTATGCTATTTATTATATCAGCAAGAATCTCACTCCCGTTGAATTAAACTATACGGTGACTGAAAAAGAGTTCCCTGTTATCATTTATGCTATCAATAAATTTAGACAGTATATAACTGGCTATCAAGTACTCCTATATACTGATCACTCTTCCATTAGATATCTATCCAATAAACCAATTACAAATGGGAGAGTAACTCGTTGGTTGTTTCTTTTACAAGATTTTGACATAACTATCAAAGACCATCCAGGGAAGGAGAATGTGGTTGCAGATTTCCAGTCCATAGTTCCCAAATCAGATGACACAACAGCGGTGGATGATTAGTTTCCCGACAAACATCTGTTCATTGTAGCAGTAAAAACACCATGGTATGTAGATGTATAAATTACCTGGCAGTAAGAAAGCTGCCTAGACACTTGACATCAAAGGAACGAAAGCTGATTGTTCAGCGCAATGCTATATTTTCATGGATCAGTGGATATATTTTTCATACAAGAGATGATATGCATATACGCAGATGCATCCGAGAAGACGAGATTTATGACATTCTACGGGCCTGTCATGATGAACCATGTGGTGGCCATTTTGCATATCGCAGAACGGGGCACAAAGTATTGCAAATGGGTTATTATTGACCTAAAATTTTTAAAGATGCCAAGAAATATGTCCAAGCCTACGATATTTTCCAAATAATGGGTCACCCAGGCCAAGCTGATGAAATGCCATTACAACCACAATTGGTAGTGGAACCTTTCGAACGGTGGGCATTGGACTTTGTTGGACTATTCAACCCACCATCAAACCAGAAGATTTACATACTCGTTGCCACAGATTATGTAACGAAGTGGGTAGAAACAGTGGCTCTACCAAGATCCATGGAAGAATCTGTGATTAATTTTATTTTTGAGCTATTTGTGCGATATGGATTACCACGGGAAGTGATAACTAATGGGGGGGCACAGTTTGTGGGAAATAAAATCATGGCTACCCTGTAGAACCACCATATCATCCATAGATTCACATCCCCCTACCACTCATAGGCAAACGGTTAGGTTGAAAGTGCCAACAAAGTCCTTGAGGCAATTCTCATTAAAAAAATATAAACACATCATCAGGATTGGGCTACTAGACTACCAGAGGCCTTGTGGGTTTCCCGCACAACATGGCGAAACACCACTAGATATTCTCCATACCATCTGGTATTTGGAAGAGAACCAATTTTTCCTATCGAATTCGAAATAAATACTCTACGGACAGGCCAGGAGGTAGGGTTGGACTTTATGAAGGCCCAGATTAGAAGACTTCGGAAAATAAATGAATTAGCTGAAATACGGCTACTGGCTCTACAACACACCGCAATCATCCAACAACAATTAGCTAAGTGGCATGAAAACCTCATAAAAAAGAAGATATTTTAGAAAGGAGATTGGGCACTTCTCTACAACTCCATATTCCAAGACTTCCCGGGCAAGTTACAAACAAGGTGGCTCAGTCCATACGAAATTCAGGAAGTACACAACAATGGTACCCTCACCTTGACTATCATAGACATATCTGGTTCTACATTCCGAGTCAACGGACACAGATTGCCCCTCTATCACAAACCACTTACAAGGGAGTCTTTCTGCAAGTAGGTACGCGACGATCCCACCATCCAAATTTTAGCTACAGGGGGTGCTAGCCCCACAAATTTAAGTGTATGAAAACTTGTTCAAACTTGACCTTGTCCTCATGAAACTTGCCCCTATTCGTTATCCCCTGCAATTTATAGTTTTCTCATTTGTTATACACTCTTCATACTCATAGTTGTATTCTTTTCCTTTATCCTTCATTTTGAGTGTTTATTTTTGTTGTTTAAACCTTTAAACGGCTATTGTTCAATCCAATTGGACAGTTGTTGTTCAATCTGATTGAACAGTCGTTCGTGTGTGTATTTTTGTTTTTCAAACCTTTGAACGGGTTCTGTTCAATCCAATTGAACAGTTGGTGTTCAATCAGATTGAACAGATATGCGTATTTATTTGTTTTGTTCAATCAGATGGAATAGTCGTGCACTTGCATGTTTATTTTTGCTGTTCAAACCTTTGAACGGTTGTTGTTCAATCCAATTGAACAATTGTTGTTAAATTGGATTGAACAGTCGTGTGTTGTTTATTTTTGTTGTTCAAATATTTGAACGACTACTGTTCAAATCCAATTGAACAGTTGTTATTCAATCGGATTGAACAACCGTGTGTTTGCATGTTTATTCGCATTGTTCAAACCTTTGAACAATTGTTGTTCAATCCGATTGAACGACTGTTGTTCAATCAAATGGAAAAATTGATTTTTTTTCTTTACTTTCTAATCATGTTCTATATTTATTTTTTATGATCTCTTCTTGAATATCCACTCCTCATATCACACTCTGGCTGTAAAAGACATTTCTAAACAGGAATTGACACCTGAAAAGGAGAAAAGTAGTAATGTTACTAATATGGTGATCCTTTGAAACTTTGATGGAAATATCTACTCCGAAAGCTAACACGATTTATCTATGCAATGAAGGGCTAGACATCTCCTGCTCAAATATGTTATCATATAATTCATATTCTTATAATGGTATATCTTTCAACACACTCGAGTAGTATTCCCATTTAACATATAGGAATAAGGAGTATTAATTGTATTGGTATTATTTTTACTTCTCACACCATCCCTAACTCTTAAGGAGTTAATGAGCCTCCTTTCATGTATAAAGAATAAGAAATATTATGTTTATATGCAAATTTTTAAGAGGGAATAGGGGGTCTCATCATGAGCTAGCCTACCATGATCATATGGATTTAACAAGTGACATGCCCACAATGGCCAACACACCAGGGTAATTACCTTATCGACAGCTCAAACTTCTTGAAGGACAGCAGGTTTCATCACGAGCTGACCTGATCACTCTGTTACAATTCCAGTGAGTGGCATTGTGACCATCTGACCACCACACCAACATAGTGGTCTCTTCATAAAACAAAGAAAAATTCCTACTTTTCAAAAAGAAATATTATGTTTATATGCAAATTTTTAAGAGAGAATAGGGGATCTCATCACGAGCTAGCCTACCATGATCATAAGGGCTTAACAAGTGACATGCCCAAAATGGCCAACACACCAGGGTAGTGACCTTCACAACAGCTCAAACTGCTTGAAGGATAGGAGGTCTCATCACGAGCCGTCCTGATCACTCTGTTACAACCCTAGTGAGTGGCACCTTGACTATCTGGACACCACACCATCTTGGTGATCTCTCCATAAATTTAGAAAAATATCTACTTAAAGGATTCTGTGTCATTTTTCGAGTTAAAATAGCAACCTTGTCGAGGCTATGAACACCTATTAGCATTAGTGGCTCTGCTTGTGGTATAGGATTATTTTTCTAACGATATCCAATTACTTTTATATATGACTTATTTCCTATTTCATCCATTTATGAGATAAGTGCACTACTCTAATAAGTGTTAATACTATCTACCCGCATAATTAAATATGAATGAATTATCCTTTCATTTTTTAATTAAGGGATGACAACACCAATCATAATCCATCACTGTCATGCTTCCATCATGTTATACCATTAATAAGGACATCCTATCATAATAATTTCTATATCGCTTTTCTCCCCTTATGTGGTCATTTCCACCTGATGTACACTTATGATAATTACTGATTTCTGACCTTTGCATCACATGCATTCATGATTTTTTCAATCTCTCCTATTTTCTTGAGCTCCAAGGCCACGGACGCCCCTCTCTCATAAAAAATGTGATTACTAATTTCTAACCTTTTCCCTCGTATGCATTCATGATTGCTGCAATATCTCTTATACTTAAGGATGTGGATGCCCTTCTCCCAAGAGAGGGGGTGTAAATATCGATAATGAATTAGCATGCCAATTCCCTACACAAATTCCTTTGGATACGATGATGGGGCTAAAATATCATTACATTTACAATATGAAGTTACATACATTTACGAAATAAGGTTGCAATTTCTTTTTCTCTCGCATGTAGTGTTTTTTCTAACCAACATGACTGGAATAAACACAGACAAAGGGAGAAATTAGTTCAACACATCAGAAATGGGTGGAAATTCTATCCAAAATGAACCCACAACCTTCCAAATCTCAGACGCAGCTCATACTATTCTCCAGCGAGTTGGCTGGTTGCCATACCTACACAAACTGTAAGGGTTTGACAAAGAAATAGAAGTTGAATTCATGCAGAACCTACGGGAGTTACATACCAGACTCAGAGAAAGGATTATACCAGTCACAGAGGATATCATCGTCAAGGTCTCTGGAATATCAGCAGAAGGAGAAAGATGGACTGAAAAACATATCCTCCTACGTGAATCATTCTCAGGATACCAGGACACAGGAGAACCATTGGAACGAAAAGGAAAGGGGATTAACCATGTGTCCTTACAGCAACCTTGGAATTAATTGGAAACATTCATCCAAAGATACATCACATGCAATGGATTCCAGGACATGGTAAAACCCCGCCAACTTAAACTCTTAGCTGTTCTCAAACGAAAAATTTCAGTTAATCTGCCTTCTTTCTTGAATTCTGTATTGCACGACCTTGTTGTTCAAATTAGAGAAGCCAAAAAAATCGAATTAGTCGTCAGCCACCATGGCTTGATCAAATTAATCATCATTCATGAGCTAATAAAATAGTAGACATCTTGGGATAGGTTTGTTAATCATTGTAATATTCCAAATTTGGAACAGCTAGCAAGGCATGACTGGAAAATGAATTTTCCAGTAATGGCTGCTACAGGAATTGAAACCACGACTTGGATCCCTTAGATCAATGCATCTAAGACCTTAATCCAAGATGAGGCTCCAAATAAATCCTTCTAGAGTGCTTAAACAGATCTCCCACTACTAGATGTCCTTAGAAAGTGCGCGATCAGGGACTGTAACAAATCTTAAGCAAGAAATGGAAAGGTTGCGTTATTTCATAGCTGTGAACACATGAAGATATATCTAGCCAAAAAATTTGTTATATAGCAGCAAATTCTTACAATATGTGGAGGAATCAATCACTCCAGCTAGGCAATGAAAGCCTCAATGTGACATATACATGAAAATGCAAGAGCATTGCTACATATGAAAAGCCTTGGCTAAAATAACATAGTTTATAGGAGATACTACAATATAAAAAATGTAAATACAATGATATATCAATATGAGCTCAAATAAATGAGGGGGAGAAAGATCTCAACCCCTGAAAACACTAATATAGCAAAATACACAATCCTCAAAAGGATTGGCTACAATATACATGAAATTGGAAAATCTATAGAAATGCCTAAGTTGTTGGGAAGCAGCTGCAACTCAAACTAATACAATATGGAGATGGCTGAATAATATATCCAATATGCAGAAAACCTCCTCCAATGGATTTCCTAAGTACAAGGCTGATCCTAATACTAGAAATCTTGCCCTCCAAAATGTCAGTGCAATCTCTCACTGCAGATGCACTCTAGAATAACGCAGTCAAGGCACTGTACTGTGCTGTCTATGATGGGATATGTTGGACCTGATGCCAAGAAGTGAAAAAAAACTCTAAAATCCCTTTCACTAACCTCCTGGAGAAACATGAACTCCCTCCTCTGAAAGATAAGCCAAGGAGAGGTGTTGTGGAACCCTCCACTGCAACACCCAGCAACACTACGTTATACTTCAGCAGAAATAACGCAGTAACTGATGGTAGTGGCTTTGGCCTTGAGCCAAGATGTGGAGAAGATGAAGTGAAATCCTTCAAGAGACCTCTCAAGTAGGAGAGTAAATCCTAAACAGGAATCCCTCGTGCTAAGCAGCACTGCAACTCATTTGAATAGCCGAAGTATGCAATTTAGTCTTCAGACTAAAATCAATATGCTCAAAGATATCTCACTATGGCTACCTCTTCCTCCTTTATACAAGTGAATGCCTCTTGGCCATGGACCCCACACATTAAGGTTTCTTCCACAAGGAATATTTCTCCCTCTCAAACTGCGTTATCTTCTCATGCAAGCTACACCTCTTAGGTAGCGCTGTTGACTTGGTCAAACTTGACCTTGTCCTCATGAAACTTGCCCCTATTCACACTGGAAGGTGCAAGAAAAGCTGCTCCAATGATCCCTTTCACACTATGAGGGATATTTATTCCTACTCATGGGCCTTTTACCCATTTTATTCACCTCCTAAGTAAAATTAGCCAAAATTAATATTCCAATTTGTTGCATGCAAATTTTGGAATATTACAGTCCTCCCCTCTCAAAGATTGCTTGTCCTCAAGAAAGTGAAAGGATAGACTGAATTCTTCTCTCCTCTCCCTGTAGAATCCCTATATGATTATCTCCTCCAATGAAAGTGATGCTATCTCCTAAATCAAATCTCCACAATGTCCCTCCTCAGCATGCAAGTTAGCTATCAAGCCATCATCATGTAAAGGTGAAATACTCAAGAGGATAAAAAAGTGATGTCTAGAGGTCCCTTTGGAGAATGGGATCTGAAATATAATGGGAACTATTTTTCCCATATGGATCCTCCATCTCCAAGTTATGATCCATGCAAAATGAGTCACCTTCCAACTAGGAAACTCTTGAAAGCTGCCATCCACCTTTGGCTCCGGAAAAGTAGGTGGGATGGAAATCTGCACATGGTAGACTATGTAGCCTACCCCACGCTGTCCATCTCTCCACTTATGATAAGTGTAGAGAAATTTTTGATCCTGGGCTACAAAATACTTGCCCTCAAGTGGCAAGATGAAGACTATATCTCCAAGGATCTCTCCTCCAACGTTGCAAACCATGTTGGCCCAAGTATCTCCATATATGATGAGTTGGAAGTCATCAACATATGGCATCTCCTCCATCATATGGCTCACCTCATAAAGTGACAAATGTGTTGTTAAGGTAACCATATCATATCCCATGTTCCCCTTAGAACATGTAGTGCAAAAAGTGTAGGAGAATTCTCCCTCAAAGGACACATCCATCCAATGTGTCTTCGTCCCAAGCATGCTCCTCATAAAGGCAGAAAAAATAGAGACATAGGGAGCAAAGATGAGAATCATGCTTGCTGCCATATGCAACAAATGAGAAGGAAAATGGCCCCTCAAATGTAACCAATGCAGCTTGACCCTCAACTGCCACAGAGACTGATAAAATGGGTGGCTTCTCAACCACTTTTTTATTGCTCCAATCTCCTCCTAAGTATGGAGGAAGTGAATAATGCAAGGTGTAAAAAAAGTGTGTCCTCCATAATATGCCTCTTCCCCAAGCCCTCCTAGGGAATGGCCATCCATCATGCTTATGGCCTCAACTAGACCATGAAGCTCTAAAGAAAGAATGCTCCTCCTTGGAGCAACATCCTGCACATATATGGTTAAGGGACATATATCATATAAACAATCATGTAAATAATAATCATCACCCTTACCATATGTTCTACTCATACAAGTGGAGTGGCTCATAAGTGAGTCTCCTCTCATCCTCAAAGGGAAAAGAGGTGTCTGTGTTAACTCTCTCAAAGATTCATGTCTCTCCATCTCCATATGGTCCATGCATCTGCTCATATGCTGATATATCTCCTCCTCAAAGCCCATCCAAAAATACCCCTCCATGATGGTATGGTATGCTCTCATAGAATAATTGGGGCTGAAAAGGAAATCCTCCTGAGCTACTTGTAGCAACTTCTCCTTGAGCTTAGAAGCTCCAAGTAAGAAGATCCTACCATGATATAAAATGACCCCATCTCTGACTGAATATGCCTCCTCATGCAACTGGCCATCCAATATCATGCAAGTAAAAATATCCTTAAAATACTCCACCAACAACTGGGAGTTCCAATATGGATCTAACCTCCATAGTGACAGCACTGATGATCTCCCATGAAGAGCACCTGTCATATGGTCATCCTCCTCTCTGACATCTCTTGTGCCAAATATGTAAGTTGGAAGTTTGCTATCCTTCCCCTGCTTCTTCTTCCACAGCGCAGAATATGAAATGGAAGTGGGCACTGATGATGTTGAGAGAATGCTCTCTCTCTCATTGAGTCTACCCCAAACTCCTAGTGTTGTATCAAAATCCTCCAAGATTCCCACTCCTCTGAAATCTCTGAGTGGTGCCTCAACATGTGAAGCATTCATCCTCCTCTGTTGGTCCAGTGTTCTCCCAGGCAAAATTTCTCCATGCAATGAGACATCATCATCAAGATATGACTAAATATATGAATGGATATAACCCTCCATGCTTCCACTATGCAATCCAATCACCTTCTTAGGTGCATCAACCTCCAAAAATGAATAGGGATGTATACTCCTCATCTCATGATGTTGGGTCTTCTCCCTACCTCCTCCTTGTGTCTCCCTGTTTTCACACCTCCTCAATAATGGCATAGGTAGAACATGATTTGTGCCTTGATCTCCACACATGAGATCCTGGGGACCTCCTTGAAAAGATGCAAGCATCCCTCTATTTGGAGCAAGGGCTCCTCCTTCCTCTGCATGAGGCACTAGATAATCTCTAGACATGACAGCATTGCTTCCCTCAATCTCTGAAACATGAGTGGGAAACTTACCAATGATTGGATCCCTTTTTGGAAAAGAGACCCTCATGCTCTCTTGCTCAAAAGTGTGAGAGGAAAATATTTCTTTCGGCAAAGTATGGTGCAAGTTTTCAGCTTCCCTCATGGTTCTCTTAAATGGAATTGTGTTTTTATGCAAGGGTTTTGTTTGAGTTTTCTTATTCAACTCCTCCATGTGTGTTTCATGAATCCCTCTATCAAATATTTTCACTAATGCCTTAGTGAAACTTGCATAAGATGAAAATTTTACATTTCTTAAATAAAAGGATTCAAAGATCCACCAGGCATAAGCCTTATCTCTCAAATGCAGCGCTACAAACTTGATGGCTCCATCCTCCAGAATTTGGTGCTGCTGCAAGAAGGTATCTAACTCCTCCACCCAAGCTTTGGCTGAACATTCAGGTGCTCCTTCAAAGGTAGATAGATGAAATCTATCCTGCTGCTCTCTTCCTTTCACCTTCATCTTGAAAAACTCTGAAAAACTAATATGATCTCTGAGTTTGAGACTCATACTCTTTCAAGAAATTACTAAGGGTTTCCCTCCTAGCAACCTCTTCTTCTCCTCCCAGCTCTCTTCCAGAAATCCTGTGCATGTGACTGCACTGTACAAGATGGTGTGTAGCTGCTTGCTCACACTCCTTATGTGCAAATCTAGAGTTTGCCTTTGGTACAAACCCTCTTGGAGATTCTTTACACATCTCCTTCTGGATCTCCTCGAATTCTTTATGAATCATACGTACAGATTTAGGAAGAAGCTTTGTAAGCTTATCCCCTTTATCTTTTTCTTCCCAAAAATATGGAGTCTTTTTCCTGCTTATTTCTTTGTCTCCTTGATGAGAATAGGAAGTGTAGGGTTCCTCCTCTTCTTTCTGCTTATCCTCCTTGGGGAAGTTCTTCATGGATATGAAATATGATGAGATGAAAATAGTCCTCTTCAATCTTCTAATCTTCTTTGGCTTAGACTCACAATTTGAGCCAATAAAGTAGCTCTGATACCACTGTAATATTCCAAATTTGGAACAGCTAGCAAGGCATGACTGGAAAACGCATTTTCCAGTAATGGCTACTACAGTAATTGAAACCAGGACCTGGATCCCTTAGATAAATGCATCTAAGACCTGAATCCAAGAGGAGGCTCCAAATAAATCCTTCGAGAGTGCTTAAACAAATCTCCCACTACTAGATGTCCTCAGAAAGTGCCCAATGAGGGACTGCAACAAATCTTAAGCAAGAAATGGAAATACAGTGTTATTTTATAGCTATGAACACATGAATAGATATCTAGCCAACAAATATTTTATATAGCAGCAAATTCTTACAATATGTGGAGGAATCAATCACTCCAGCTAGGCAATGGAAGCCTCAATGTGACATATACATGAAAATGCAAGAGCATTGCTACATATGAAAAGCCTTGGCTAAAATAACGTTGTTTATAGGAGATACTGCAATATAAAAAAATTTAAATACAATGATATATCAATATCATCTCAAATAAATGAGGGAGAGCAAGATCTCAACCCCCGAAAACACTAATACAGCAAAATACACAATTCTTGGAAGGATTGGCTACAATATACATGAAATTGGCAAATCTACAGAAATTCCAGAGTTGCTGGGCAGCAGCTGCAACTCAAATTGATACAATATGGAGATGGCTGAAAAAGATATCCAATATGCAGAAAACCTCCTCCAATGGATTTCCTAAGTACAAGGTTGATCCTAATACTGGAAATCTTGCCCTCCAAAATGCCGGTGCAATCTCTCATTGCAGATGCACTCTAGAATAACGCAGTCAAGGCACTAGACTGTGCTTTCTATGATGGGAGATGTTGGCCCTAATGCCAAGAAGTAAAAAATAGCTTTGAAATCCTTTTCACTAACCTCCCGGAGAAACAGGAACTCCCTCCTCTAAAAGATAAGCCAAGTAGAGGTGTTGTGGAACCCTCCACTGCAACACCCAGCAACACTACGTTATACATCAGCAGAAATAACGCAGTGACTGATGGTAGTGTCTTTGGCCTTGAGCCAAGATTTGGAGAAGATGAAGTCAAATCCTTCAAGAGACCTCTCAATAAGGAGAGTAAATCCTAAACAGGAATCACTCATGCTAAGCAGCACTGCAACTCAGCTAAACAACCAAAGTATGCAATTTAGTCTTCAGACTAAAATCAAAATGCTCAAATATATCTCACTATGGTTGCCTCTTCCTCCTTTTATACAAGTGAATGCATCTTGGCCATGGACCCCACACATTATGGTTTCTTCCACAAGGAATATTCCTCCCTCTCAAACTGCATTGTCTTCTCATGCAAGTTACACCTTGTAGGCAGCGTTGTTGACTTGGTCAAACTTGACCTTGTCCTCATGCAACTTGCCCCTTTTCACACTGGAAGGTGCAAGAAAAGCTGCTCCAATGATCCCTTTCACACTATGAGGGATATTTATTCCTACTCATGGGCCTTTTACCCGTTTTATTCACCTCCTAAGTGAAATTAGCCAAAATTAATATTCCAATTTGCTACATGCAATTTTTGGAATATTACAATCATACCCTGCATGCCCCTGAGAAAAACCCTGTAAGAAGAGAAATTGAGCTTCCCAAAATAAACATACCTAGGAGAGCAAGAGGGAAAATCCCTCGTGCTTCGACCTCAAAACGAGGGAAACGAAGACTGTCCGAAAGACTGTAATTACGGCAAGACACCTCTGAATTTCTAGATGAGGCAGGACCATCCCATACACCATCTTCAAGTCCTAAAAACATACCCTTACAAGACTATGAACAAGAAATGGCTCGAGTCCTGGAGAAAATGAGGGCATCCCGTGAAATTATAAGTCCATCTAAACAAAATGAGGAGCAAGGGGACCCATTGAATCAATCTGCCATCGCCAGCAGCTCTGTTCACATTGAAAAATTACCCCACCAGGATGAATTTCAAGCTTTAAGGGCCTTATCTCCCCCCGAGAGTGAATCGGTGAGTAGGGAAGGTCGGACAGAAGGGATATCCGAA
Source organism: Pinus albicaulis (assembly GCA_034641835.2). NCBI lineage: Eukaryota > Viridiplantae > Streptophyta > Pinopsida > Pinales > Pinaceae > Pinus > Pinus albicaulis. Next base: position 663,803,992 of record CM076570.1, read on the forward strand.
TCTGGAAATCAGTTGGGAGACACCGTTCCATTAGAACAAAACACAAGCATCGAGACAGTCCCCCTAACACCTAAAGGGAACATTATATCACCCAGTTGGGACGATAATGCAGAAATAAACTCCGGAGCGTAGGAAGGAAATATCATCACTGATAACCTTAGAACTGGCACCACCATTCCTGAAACCGAAGCTGCTGCTCCTCCATCCCCTGCCAAAAACTTTCTAGAAGAGAAACCAGCCAAAAAGAAGTTAAGGAAAATGAACAGAACCTGCAAGAGGTTAAGAAAGATGATAAAACATTTGAAGGAATAGTTGAAGAAAGTGATAAAGGCTCAGAATCCTAACAAAGAATTGGCTACCATAGAAACCCAAACAGAGTTTGCCACCCAATTGGTATAAACTGCTGAGATTTCTGTACAGGCTGACCTAGTGGACACTGTTGAAGCTTCTGTGCAGACTAGTATAGAACTTATAGAAGAGAAGGAAACTCAAACAGAGGAGATACCTGCCTACACTCCCCTAGTGGAAAAGGCTGCCAATCAAAAATTTCATAACGAATTAATTCAAGCCAAGCACGAATTGGCCCAGTGCAGAAAGGAAGTAGTGCCTGCACAGGAACATCGGGCACTACTAAAGAAATTTAAATACATTTCTACAATTGAGGATGAAACATTTTCCCAACTCAGGGAAGAAAGGGCGAAAGTAAAGAAAGCACATGATCAGGTGGAACAAGCTAAGAAGAAAACCAGTATGGTTTGCTCTCTTTACTCTAATGTACTAACTTGTAGGGCACCAACCACAAACTATGATCTATTCTTAGTAGAACGGTATTTACTATTGAAAATCAAGGCTATCAGGGCAGGGAAGCCCACGACTTTTAAAACTGTTGAGGAATTTCTCAAATGTTGCAATGAACACAATGAGGAGGTCCAATATATTTTTTGTGAATTATACTTACATAATTTCTTTCTAGAGGAGGACAGGGACAATAATCCCATCCCCTTTATAGGGGATGTTCAGTTCCAATCTTTCCTATATTTTTCCAAGAACCAAACTCGATGGGCTAAATCCTACAACACCTTTCAGAAGAGATAGCATGGCCTAGACTTATGGTTCAGGGGGGAACCTACTAAACCCATGTACCTATTCACCCAGCATAAGAAATTCATGCAGAGAAAAGGAGTAATATCTAAACTGGGGCCTATCCATAAGGATATAGTACATCATGGGTGGGAATACTTCCAGGATATTCAGGGAGAAGCATTGGGAGCAGCCAAACAGAGATGGCTAGCCTCCTCAAACAATGTGAAAAACAGAGAGCCATTTGGTTGCAGGAACTTCAAAGCAGCTGCTTCCAAATTCCTTCTATACAACAATCTAATCTTGAACATGGGCCCTACATGGATAGGGTGTAGATATAGGTTCCCTCTCATCTGGCACCCCCCTGAGGACTATCATCACGATTATGAGCTACCAGAGGGGCACACAAACTCAGCCTTTGCAAATATCAGACAGAGATATGGTTTCAGACTCTATAAAGAGGAGGTATATCCTACATATTCTCTAACCCAACTACACCTCAACCATTTATTTGCATGAGTACTTGCAAATATGTAAGTAGGAGAGTATGTTGGGCCAAGAAGAAGGGAGGCAAACATAATCATAATTGCTCCTATGGACCGGCGGGAGATGGAAAGGCACATCCACGCTTAGAGTACTCAAACGACAACCACGAAGCAGCAGGATCCCATATGGAAAAGATCTGTTACTACTTTTGAATTCCCCTTTAAAAGACCGAAGAAGAAAAATACAGATAGATATGCATAGATATTTTCCCCCGTAATAGACGTATGGGGACAGAATCATCAAGTTGTAGTAATGTATTAATCTCCAACTTAATAAAGATTTTGGCATTTTTGGAATGTCAGTCTCTGAGTTTTCCTTAGTAGTAGATTTCTGGTGGCTTTGGGCCCAGCCCTAAGAGTTTCTCTGCTACTTCTGTGCTATACTTTTATTTATAGAATTTGTGTTTCCAGTTATTTAGTGCATTTAATAAGATATCGTTTAATTGGTTAAATTGTGAACATAAGATGCTACAGCTCTCTCTTCCATTAGGCTAGTCCGGCATTCATGCCTTCTTGCTTAAAATCAATGTTTTCATAATTGCTTAGATTGTTTCATCATTTCCAAACGCTTTTATAATCGTCGATTATTTTTAACACGACTGTTGTTCAATTCTGCATATATTTAATGTTGGATCTTTTCATTATCAATTTGTAGTGTTTGGTTTTTGTTTAAATTAGAGGGATTTCATTCATTGATTTAAAAGAGAATTACATTGCAAAATTTAGAATAATCAATTGATGTTAAATTTATTATAGTTTTTATTCAATCCATTATGATTGTTGTTCAATTCATCACAGTACACTGTTCAATTGTAATTTGTTCTTTTTCATCCGAAGTAGTTATTTATGCATATTCTTAGAACAGAATAGTCAAAGCATTCTATAATTCCCTTCCAAATTGATTTGATTGATTTGAGAATTAGATAGTCTTCCTTATGATAATTTAGAGTAGTTGTCCTCTGATATCACTTGCATATATTGTGCTTACACTCTTGAAATAACAAGACTTTCCTGGGGTTGATAACTAAATGAGAAGCATTGAAGTTTCCTATAATAGTCACCTTTATGACCCAACACAGTGGATGAGCTTATTGTACGTTGTGATTCCAGTGTGAATATAAGATGAAAATAGGCTCAAATTTTTGGTTTATTTGAGTATATATGGCTCATGGTTTGAAAATAGATTAAATGAGGCCCGTGAGATGTGTTGAAGGTTGGGGATTTCAGTGATAAAGTGGTGGCTTGCATATTCAGGGTGTAGTGACATCCTTCAAGTGGTGACCTAACAAATTTGGAGTGGTGTCTCCCTTCCAGCGGTGGTTGAATAATTTAGAGGTGATTGTGCAAGACTTATTGGGAGTGGTGGATTCCAACAGGTGGTGGCCTGCAAATTCGACGGAGTGGTGGCCTGCAAATTTCATACAAGTTGTTTTCTCGAGTGAGTAGTGGTTCCCATGATTAAAAAGTTAGGGCTTGCACACTACTGTTGGCTAGTAAATCTGATGTAAAGGTATTTTTACATAATATAAGAGATAAAAATAGATATTATATGCCAACAGTGATTTTTACACTTGTGGTTTCTACCTTATATCTTGTGTCTCATATGGATCATTGGTTATGTCTTTCTTTTTTGATCATATGTTTCTTATTTCTTATGCATGTTTCTCATATAATTTACATTCTTATTTATTGATATGTTAATGTGTTGTTGGTTAAATAGCGCATGATTCAATTAAATTTTAAGAAAGGGTAAAAAATGTTCATCAGCCACACTATTGATTTACCCCCACCCCCACCCCCCCCTCAGTAGTGCTCAAGTTTTCTAACAACTTAATCCTACATTTTAATGTAGTTATTATCCTCATTTTTTTTGGTGCATTCGTCCATAACCTTTGATCCATGGTCTTCCTTGTTCTCTTGTTCCTCTAGTTCTGTTTCAACAAGAAAGAGGCTAAATTCTCAATATACTTTTTATACTTTTTCCCAAAGTCTTTTAGTAGAATAACATTGACCCACCTTCCCTTTTATATGAATTGATATACTACTCAATATTTCCTTCATTTTTTTTATATTGTGTTCCTTGGAATCCTCTTCCATTATGCTTCCAGTGACCACTTATTCCCATACCTCATGTCCTATATTCATTAAATAAAACTACATTATTTTTCTCCATGTCACATAGTTAATTCCATCAAACATGGGAGTTTCTTCCAACCTAATTAACTTATGGTTTCATGACTAAGGAGAAGATATATTTAGAGGGTTTAGAGTCCTTCTTCCTTTATTTCTCCATTTTTGTTCTTAATATATATCTTCCAACTGTTAGGATGTGCTTGAAGTAATTTTCTATGATCCCAATTTTTGGAAATAATAAGAGGGTAAATGAATCAAAATTTCTTTAAAATTTTCACATTATGCCAGTTAAGATCACTAGTTAAATCATAACACAAAATGTATAATAATAAAATAATTTTATTAATGAAAATGATGAGGACTCCAATCCTATTACAAAAAATCATGCTCCAACCTGTACAATAAATTTTAACACCTTCAAGGCTCCAATCCTGAATGAGGACTCCAATCCTCAACTAAAAATCCAAGTTCTAACCTAGTCTCAACAAAGCTCCAACCTCTTATGAGAACTCAAATCCTCAAAAATAAATCCAAGCTCTAATATGGTCTCAATGAGGCTCCAACCTAGTCTTCAAGGTCTACTTCAAGGATCTTAAAATTTGTTTCAACAAATATCTCCAAGTTTATCCAATATCTCCAACATTTGTTTCAACTTAAAAATCAAAAAAGAATTTCAATACAGAGTCAATATTTCTCCTTAATGTTATGTTCATAAGTTCTTCAATATGTTCTCCAAAGTCAACATATGATATGACTTCAAGTGTGCTTCTGATCTTTTTTATTTTTGCTTTAAGGTAAATTTGGAAATCTCTAAAATAAGTATCTCCAAACCAGCTTAAGTTTGGTACAGGTGGCCTCAAAGAATAATTTTTTTTTTAATCCTTCAAAATATTTCTTTTAGATATTCACAAAAACCTTCAATTATGCTTCATATGATGTCTCCATTATTACTTAATAATCTGCCTCAAAATAAGCTTTAAGCCGCAAAAACTCAAGCTTCATTCCTCAAGACAATTCAATATATTTCGGTCCTTCTCCACTGAAGATATTCTATAGAATTTTATAGCTTCCAAAGATATGTATTATAGAGTTTCATTGGCCTTTAGTATAGCCTGGAATGGTCACATAACTTCACTCCTTATAAAACTTGACACTATCCATAGAGTTGAAACATACTAACCTCATTCCTATACACAAAGATAGGTTACAGGAATTTAGTCCCTTCTCACAAAGATTTCACTTCAGGGAACTTAGTTATTTCACAAGGATTTTCCATAGAGTATTTATGCTCATATGAGTTATGTTCGAGATCAGATAAAAAAAAATTTTGTAGTTAGATATTATCCTTTTCTTCACCTCGGATCTGAATTTATATTATTTTTTTTGCACTGAGTCCTTAACCAAAATGGAGGAAACATGTAATTATTAGTATATTTATCATTTATTTGAATAGTCACATCCTTTCGAGGGGAGTCAACATGAATACAAGGAGGTCGACATGGACATAATGGTAATTCTTGTAGAAATTATACAACAAGCATGTATATCTTGGATTCACCCGATCTAACTATGTACTAAAGTTAAATACTGAATCATTTATACAAATGTTTTGTGGAATTAAAAACACAAACACTGATCACATGAACATGAAGAAAGATCAATCACACACAACATAGATAATTTCCTAGGGAAAGCTTACAGCTAAAAACCACACTATCTTCTATTGTATATTCAGCATGGATCATGAAACAATTACATACAAAACTCTTCTCACAAGAGCCCTCTAGTACTCAGCTAATTGTCTCACACTGTCATATGAAAAACTGACCAACACATAGCCAATTCTCAGCCTCCAGACAGCCTGCCTTGCTTGCGCAATACCTAATGGAATAGATCCCTAAAAGATAGAAATTATTTCTTGCCTTGACTGTGCAAGTATCATGGGCACTCTAATGGGTGTTTGGTTGCATTTTTGCAACCCAATAATCCTACAATTGATAGTAAACTTCCCTTTCACCTAGAACTCACCTGGGTATCCACTGGATCTGACATGCATGCAGCTAATAATAGTAAACCCTCAGTTGCATGTGATATCACTGATTGTGAATTAATTAATATTTAATTCACTAGATCTCTCATTGGTGTATCTTTAGTTACAACTAGCACAACTGAGTTTAACTCACTTAACTAAGTTAAACTATTTACAACTTATATTAACTAATGCACCACTGCACTTCGAACTCTGTTACAACTCGAATTACTTTTCATGCCTCGCCAACTACCTCTAACTTGAAATCCACTAGCCAACTAAATTTATCACTTTTAGTTAACTGATTCAAGTCCACATTGAGAATAGATTACAGTTTAATGTCCACCTTAATTAAGGGATAACCAAAATAGACATGCACCCAAAAATAGCACTATGGGCCCCACCCTAGTCTGGGTGCTTAATGCAACTAGGTAATTAATGCACTAGGCATGGGTGCTGAATTTTCTTGTTGAATCTCAGCGCTCCCTCTCAACAAGAAAGGGAATATCCTTCACCCTGATCCTGTCTCTATGGTATTCGAATTTTCTCCTGGTGAGCATCTTTGTCAGAATATTTTCATCCTAATATTCCATGGGAATGTATTGAAGAAACATTATCCTTCTATGCACACAATCTTTGAGATGATGGTACCGAATATCTATATGCTTGGACCTATCATGAAACACAAGATTAATCTATATTTTAATGCAACTTTGATTATCACAATGAATCATTGTCGGATCCATCTGAAAACTAAACAAACCAACCAAGATCTTTCTTGTACATATAGCCTCACATGTAGCTTGACTGGCTGCAATGTATTCCGCTTCCACTAAACTGAGTGTCATGGATCATTACTTCCTGTTGTACCAGGAAACTGTTGTTGAACCAATGCTAAATATCCCTCCTGATGTCCTCTTTCTATCTGATGGACTACCAACCCAATCTACATCCATGAAGCCATGCACCTTCACTCCCTTTGTCCATTTGTACCATAGACCATACTCTGATGTGCCACTCAGGTATCTCAAGACATGCTTCCCTGCCTTCCAAAAGAGCTTGGTAGGCTTAACCATAGCTTCACTCAGCTGGTTAACTGCATAGCAAATTTCTGGTCTCATTTTCACTAGATACATTAGCTAACCCGCTAACTGTTAGTAGACAGTAGCATCCACTACCTCTCCAAAAGTAGCATCATCTTTCCTCCAATTTCCTGGAAGAGGAGTATCCATGGGTTTGCAACTCTCCATGTTAAACTTACACAGTATCTCCTTTGAATACTTTCCTTGAGACACAAAAATTTCACCATCCCACTGCCATATTTCCAATCCAAGGAAATAATGAAGGAGTCCCATGTCATTCATTTCAAACTCCCTTGAAAGATCCTCCTTGCATGAGTGTAGCAGCTGCTCATCACCAGTCAAAATTAGATCATCAACATAAAGAACAATTATCAATATCTTACCCTCAACAAAAATCTGGTACAGGTTTGCATCTGCTTCACTTTTGGTGAAGCCCAATCTGGTGAAATAGTTGTCTATTCAAGTGTACCAAGCACGGGTGCTTGCTTCAGACCATACAGTGCTCTTTTGAGTCTGCACACATGCGACTCACTGTTGAAGATCTTGAAACCTTCAGGCTACTCTATGTACATCTCTTCCTAAATGATTCCATTGAGAAACGTAGTTTTCACATCCATCTAATGAATGTGCTAGCCCATTTGTGCTAAGAGAGCAAGGACATATCCTATGGAAGAGTACCTTGCAATAGGTGCAAAAGTATCATCATGATCTATCCCCCCCGTTCTGTGAGAATCCTAAAACCATAAATATGGCCTTGTATTTCTCCACACTCCCATCAGTAGCTTGCTTTACCTTGTAGATCCATCTCGATCCAACCACTGATTTTTTGACTAGTCTTGGGACTATCTCCCATGCGCTATTTTTTACAATGGAGTCATACTCCTCCACCATTGCATCAACCCAATTTGGCTGCTGCACTGCTTCCTGAAAGGAAGATGGTTCAGTCACAATAAATTTTCTCATAAGATCCATGTATCCAGTAAATCGGTCAGGAGATTGTCTCTGTCTACGTTGTGAAGTAGGGGCTCCTACATTCTCCGCAGCATTAAGCCTCAATACATAAGCTTCCATGGTGCGCCTTTTGCCATTTCTGATGGATGGCTCTGCATGAGTGTTTTCCTCCACTCCATGAACCTCCTCATGTGGTTGATCCACATCTTGAGACTCATCCTTGCGAACCAACAGTTCCTCCTCTACATGCAAGTCCAGCTCCCTCTCAAGGGACAACCACATGGCTTTCTCCTCATCAAATTTTATATCTCATCACACAACAGTAATTTTGTTGTTTGGAAAATACACACAATAATTATGGGGTGTTTCAGTGTACCCAAAAAAAATCCCAACCTCAACTTTTGGTTCCAGATTCTTCCTGGTGTCCTTGGTCACATGCACATAAACAAATGAGCCAAAAATCTTAAAGTGTGAAACATCAGGTTTCTTACCAATGAAATCCTCTTCAAGTGTACTCATGCCAAGTACTCTATGAGGACAATGGTTTTTCACATGTACTGTTGTGTTGCATGCTTCCGCCCACAGATGCATCGATAGGCCTTGATCATGCAACATCGCTCGTGCTTCACCCAAAATAGTTCTATTCTTCCTCTCTGTGACCCCATTCTTCAGTGGGTTATGAGGCACTATGAGTTCTCTTCAAATTCCTTCTTTTCTGTACAAGTTCTTGAATTCATTAGAGATGTATTCTCCACCATTATCGCTCCTAAGAGCATTCACTTTCTTCCTAGACTCTTTATCCACCGGTGCCTTCTCACAGAACTTAGAGAATGTTTGATATTTCTTTTGCATTAAGAAGATCCAACACTTACGAGAAAATTCATCAACAAATATTACATAGTACTTATGTTTTGTTGTTGAAGCAACAGAGAAAGGACCACACACGTTTGTGTGAACTCTCTCAAGGATCCCTGAAGCTCGGTTTCCCTTCTCATGAAAGGTGACCTTTACATATTTTCCCATAGTACATCCCTTGCATGTGTCTCAATGCGCAAGTGTACCCCTGGGAAGACCATTATAAATCTGTTGCATGACTTTCAAGGCTCCATGGTGAAGATGGCCCAATTTCCTGTGCCATAATTCGCCCTCATCCCTGCTCACCACTTGATTTGCCTTGCCCATCATTGTTGTGCAGCCATCTACCTCTAGCTTGTAGAGATTCTTAACTCGAATCCCTATCCTCTTGGCTTGTCCCACTGTTTTATGTCGCAGGAAATATTTTCCATCACTAAAAACAACATCATAGCCTCTATCCTCTAACATTGCGACTGAGACCAAATTTTTCTTCAGACCTAGTACAGGCATTAAATATTTTAATTGAAATAGTTTACCTGACTCCCATTGAAAGGTAATGGTACCAATCCTAGTAGCACTGTACCATCTTTCGTCACCCATTTCAATATGCATTTGGAGATCCTTCTCCTCCAAGTCACTGAAAATTTCCTTATCTCCTGTTGTGTGAAAGGAAGCACCACTATCAAAATACCACACAGATCCCGATCCACTAGAAACCATGCATGCGATCAATGAGAAGTCAAGATCAAATTGCGAGATAAGGGCCTCACCAGTTGCAAATCCTCTAGCCTTCTTGTTCTTCTTCTTTTGTGGATAGTTAGTAGCAAAATTCCCATGTTCATGATAGTGAAAACACTTCACCTTGGACATGTCCTGCTTCTTGCAATTCTTGGACTCAGATTTAGAATGGAATTTCTTCCCCTTCCTTGCCTTGGCAACCTAAGAAAAATCCTATTCATCCTCATTCTTATATTAAGATCCATCTCTGGTGTTCCGTCGGAACTCCTCCCACACCAAATTTGACCACATTCGTTCCCAATTTGGAAAAGTTTCCCTTCCATTGATAGAGTCTTGATAGTTGTACCTGTTAGCCCCCTATAAATTTTTGACAAGCAAACAGGGGGCTAAAATGTTTTTGAGCTTTCAAGGAATGCATTTCCTCTGAAAACACATCATCCTTGAAGTCTCCTTGTGCCTTTGTCCTTTGATAAATCCCCTCTGCTGATTCCCATTATAAAGCCTCTCTGATTGCAAAAAATTGCGCTCCCAAAGGCCTACATTTGCCCCTTGTATCCCTACAGAATGCTCCATTTTAGCCTCCTTTTCCCTCTGTCAAAGTTCCCCTTTTATCCCCTAAATTCCCCCAAAGCTCCCTTTACATCCTACCCCCACCCCTTGTTGGCATAATCTCTCCTTATTCCCTCCATCGTTACCCATTTATGCCCTCAAATTGCATTAAAATGGGCTGAATATCCATTGTGTTTATGTGTATGGGTTTAGCACCCTTTGGCCAGCCCCTGAACTGTATTTTACCCCATGTAGCCTGGCGCTAGAACCACCCACCAGCCCGAAAGGCGCTTATCTCAAATAAGTATCGGGAGCGTCGTGAGTCGCCGATCTACACCGATCGGACGGTCATCGCGAGCTCCATAGCTTCCATCACCCGACCCTTTCACCACCGATTCGTCGCATCACAACCATTCGTTTACCCACAGATCAACGGTCTGTGGTACATCTCGCCTAGTGGTCCCCACAGCCGCGCCTGTCCAAAAACTGCCTATATTTATCGCTCCGTCGTTTGGAGGTGGGCGGTACTTTTATTTTCGGAGCGATTCCACTCACCACCCGACACGTGGCTCCATCTCTATTTAAAAACCACCCCCCCATTGCGCGTTATCGTTCGGTATTTGACCCGACACGATATGAATATCAGTTGTCCAATCTGGGGCTCCCCATCCAACGGTCATCGCACCATGAAGCCGCGCGGGAGTTAACCAAGGCAATCCGTACCCCTGGCCCACCATCCGTCGCCCTTCGCTACATTTTCAACCGTCGATCTCCTCCTGAGATCGGACGGTCCGAATTCCATTGACCTCCACCATGTCCTTAGTCGTCGATCTCCTCTTGAGATCGGACGGTCCAGATTTATCCGCACGCCTGTCATTGACCGTCTCTTGCCACGTCACCTGTTCCACATGTTTTCGTCGTGTCTTCGTCCTTTTCTTCTATATTTCATTCCAAGGTCAAAATTTTAATGTTTTACATTAAAATTTCCATCTCGTCGTCTTCCCATGCATCTCCCTCTGTTCTATGGTTTTCCTCCACATTTTCCGCTACATTCATCGTCCTTCATCCATGCTACGTTACCATTTCAGCAGTCACCCACAGCATCCCCTTCCAGCATGGTTTCTTAACGTATTCACGTGTTTTGCAGGGTTTCGAGCGGCCATAAACCACCATAGTTCACAGCCCCTGTCACAGTGATAGAAACATAGGAAAGGACCATTCTCAGGAGCTGGAATTATGGAGAAAGGCCAGGGAAGGTATGACGATATGAATTTCGTCAAAGGACAGAGTTCAAACTCTGTCAAACCCTCCAGATCCATTTAAACGCAGACTTTGCAGACAGAGAGTATCAGTGGAACAGCAGAAAGTTCAAGGCACGTAATTGAAGATTTTTTAGCCTTTTTCAGGGATTTAGAAGGCAAAGGTACCAGTTCGAAGACCCCGAGGATCGATCAAAAGGTCCAAGGCACAGAAAATAATACTAAAGGGTTTTCACATCAGCAAAAGGTTCTTTCGATAAAGGACGATGCGCCCATACAGTTCTCATCCTATGTCATGTTCTAGAGAGATTTTCCAGCCCTGACAATAGTCCTATGCTACCAATGCATTAGTTATGCAGTATGGCAAACCTCATATTTGTCCATACACCTCGGTTTATTCACCAAAATTCTACAAAAGGCTACAGCAAGTACATCAAAGACATACCTGGAATAAATTGCAACCTGACGAAGACCACTCTTTCACCCAAAGAGTGCAGAAGTTCAATGCTTAGACATTTAAAACAGAACGAGGCCTCGGCCCTCCTACTGCTTCAGAGTTATAATGTTGCATTTAAGTTTACATCTACTCCTATTATTCTTTTCTCCTATAAGAATCCTGAAGAACGTATTGTAAAAGGTTGTTGTTCAGTTGTTGCTGTTGTAGTTAGAGGGATTCAGTTTTGACTGTTAGAACAGTTTTGGGAGAAAGTAGCAGAGTAGTTTGTATTGTAGTAGGCTGGGAGGAGAAGTTTGGATTGTAACAGCCATTGAGCTCAGTGTATGTGACTGGTTTTGCATCAATTAATCAAGCACATTTCTTTGGATCCTGGTCTATTATTGCGGGTGATGTTTCTCTCTTTGTATCTTTTATTTACATTTTCATGTTTTTCAGTGGTCTTCTGGGCTCGCATCAGAAATATGGCATAGGATTTACCCTTCTTAGGTACCCTATGTCTCTGCTCTCCTTAACTTAAATGTTTTCTATTGTATGTATTATCTGAGGATTGATTTCACACTAACTTAACCAGTGTAGTAGTTCCTTATGCTGCTAGCTGATGTATGAATTAATGAAATCTATCTTTAGTTGTTCTCGTTGGGTTTAAGCTGGAAGATTTGGGAAACTGGGGATTAGAGTTAGCCCTGTCCACCAGGGTCCTTGTGCGACCAGCTGGCCCCTCTAAGATCTCTTGTTGGTGTCAGAGCATTGAAGGTTCAAAGTCCTTCTCTGATCTATAGACCCTGGCTCTGTTAAACTTATCTATGTTTTCCCTTGGAACATGCTAAAGCTGACCTGGAGTTAAATGACCTCTGACCTAATCTATAGACAGAAATTGGGTTGCTTTCCTTCTTTCACTTTCAATCCTTAATGTTCCATCCCACCATCTATCTAAAAAGATCCTTTAGTGTAGATGACTTGCCCTCTGAAAGCCTTGGCTAGTTGTGTGCAAGTAATCCCCTTTCATGACTCCATAGCCTAATGGGTGGCACTTTCTTGACTTATCCTCTTTTCCAGGACATCCAGCTGCTTTGTTCCTTTTCTCCCATTAATTTCTCAGTCTATGATCTCATGACCAACCCAGTAACCAACCAACCAAATCATTTAACCCCCCCCCCCTTTGTGCTTCATACCTAGCCTAACATCTCATTTGAGCTTCAAAGATATACCATTCTTTGTTTTATTGGAGAGATCCCTCTCCGGGTCCAGGAGGGCTAGATCCTAGGGCCCCAAAGTGGTTATGATGTTGTCTCATCTTTTGGTCTTGCCAATCTGGCCAAAACATGGGAACCCCAACAGTACCAACTCTTGGGAAGTCATAGGAGAGCTAAGCTCACCAAATTATCATCAGCAATTGTTATTCCAACGCTCCCCATTTCATCCCGACATTGGAAAAACTTTGTTAGATATTTTGGAATGGTGTCACCCTTTTCCATCTTGGCCTTCCTGAGTTTATCTTTATGCACCAATTTCCTATGGTCATTGCTGCTTTGGAATAGATTCGTCAAAGCCTTCCACATTGCATATGGTGTGGATTTCCCATGGAGGCTTGAGACAATGTGGTCTCATACTCCATCCAACATGATCCTCCTTACCTTTACCACTTTATTTTTCCATGCATCAAGATTTGCAGCATCTGTCACAGCGGGTTTAGGAACATCATTGTCAATGAATTCCTTCAAGCCATTATCTTTGAGTACTACCTCCATCCTGTACTTCCGAGAAATGTAGTTTGAGCTGCCCTCGAGTGCATACTCTAACCTCAAGCCATTGAAATCCATTTCAATCTTGAATCAGTTATATCACCAAGAAATTATTTCTACAAATTCGAATTCTATACAGTCACAAACTCAGCTCCTACTTCATTTCTGCAATTTCCTATGCTCTAATACCATGTAGAAATTATACAACAAGCATGTATATCTTGGATTCACCCGATCTAAAAATGCACTAAAGTTAAATACTGAATCGCTCCTACAAATATTTTGCAGAATTAAAAACACAATCGCTAATCACATGAACATGAAGAAAGATCAATCACACACAACATAGATAATTTCCCGGGGAAAGCTTACAGCTAAAAACCCCACTATATTCTATTTTATATTCAGCATGTATCATGAAACAATTACATACAAAAATCTTCTCACAAGAGCCCTGTAGTACTCAGCTAATTGTCTGACACTATCAAATGCAAAATTGACCAACACATAGCCAATTCTCAGCCTCTAGACAGCCTGCCTGCCTTGCGAAATCTCGAATGGAAAAGATACCTAAAAGATAGGAATTATTGCCTACCTTGACTATACAATTATCATGGGCACTCCAATGGGTGTTTGGTTGCATGTGTGCAACCCAATAATCCTACAACTAACAGTCAACTTCCCTTTCACCTAGAACTCAACTGGGTCTCCACTGGATCTGACATGCATGCAGCTAATAATATTAAATCCTCAGTTACATATGAGACCACTGATTGTGAATTAATTAATATTTAATTCACCAGATCTCTCACTAGTGTATCTTCAGTCACAACTAGCACAACTGAGTTTAACTCACTTAAATGAGTTAAAATATTTACAACTTGCATTAAATAATGCACCACTACACTTCAAACCCTATTACAACTAGAATTACTCTACATGCCTCACCAACTACCTCTAACTCGAAATCCACTAGCTAACTAAATTTATCACTTTCAGTTAACTGATTCAAGTCCACATTGAGAATAGATTATATTTTAATGTCCATCTTAATTAAGGGATAACCAAAATAGACATGCACCCAAAAATAGTACTGTGGGCCCCACCCTAGTCTGGGTGCTTAATGAAACTAGGTACTTGATGCACTAGGTGTGGGTGCTGAATTTTCTTGTTGAATATCAATAATTCTCAATTTGATGATTTTATATTTTAAAAAACAAATTATTCTCAACAACTGAGGGAGATGGTGCACATTATTTTTTCTTTCGTCCTTACACTTGGGTTTAAATTTTCTAGATTGATACTCTTGTAGAGCTCCTTCAATTTATTTTTATGACCTTCATTCAAGTTAAAATTTTGATCATGAATGGGGTGGAAAATCGAATCAATATATACATTTATGTTATGTATAAATTATTGGTAGTGCTTTATTAAATAATCGTGTAACTTTGGTACGTCCTCTCTCTGGAAAATGTTCCAAAGAGCCCCACCACATGTGACATCTAAATTATTCTCTCAATTTCAAATCCTTCCACCTTTGTTGGTTTTGTACCAAGATAATTTTGTTCACTACTATGAGGTTTCCACTTTTCTGAACCATCATATTTTGGTTCATTTATATCCCAATTCTGCTCTTCCATACAATCAAGAGACTTTCCCCTTAAACTAGATTCAATGTCGTTATCATTAAGGAATTCATCAATAGTTTGATTTGAAGAAACTTTTATATTTATTTGAGACACAGAAACATCAAATGATGTTGTCTCAATTTCAATTGTTTTTCCTTTCTCTTCTTCACCCAAAGAGTTTTCAATCCTATTTGAGTCTTCATAAAGTTTTTATGGGTCTAATGCTCTCAATTATCATTAAATTTTATCTATCTTAAGTTTTTTCCACCCTGGGAATTTGACATCAGTTGTAAGTCAATACATTTACCATGCCATAAATATCAAAATCTAATTTAGTAACATAATCTCCTTGGCCAAGTTATTCTCTTGTCCCATAAGCAATGTAAGTTATGGGTTCTAGATCAGGATTTAAACAGTTAGCATGAATCTTTGCTAAAAGGTCAAGAAGGCCCCATTCAGGATGTGTGTACTCATGAAAGGGTAATGCATTAATGGATTTAGATCTAAGACATGGGAAATGTTCTTCAAATAAATTTCATGGTGGCAAATCCTTCAACTTCAACTTAAAAGGCCAACCATTTCTATGTGTTTGACCCTCTACATACCCTTTGAAAAATTGGTTGATTTTGATTTCAATTTCTTACCAATTTAAGAAATTAATGGCCTTTATCTTTGTCACTTAATTAAAATTTCCATTCATAGTCTCTTGAATAGGCCACAACATGAATGTTGGGTACCATCTCACACCTCAAGTGCCTAAAAGAACATTCTGCATAATCATTAGTTGACATTTAATCCAGTGTTTCTGAAAATGCTCAAGGCATTCTTCTTTATTATCTTTTATAATTGGATAGTAAAAATAATTTTCATTGTTTTCATTCCTATGCACTGCTTAGCATAAATTCCTTTCAGAATATCCATTCCTCCCAAGAGAACTAGATTTAAAGCATGAGGTACAAGAATGAGAAATTTTCAAGCCCTCTACAACTTTGTAATTGTTGGCCATTTCCTCTGACTCTTTGTCAAATTTTGCATTCATACTAAACAAATTCAAGTTCATGTTATCTTTTCTTTGTTCATGAACATAGCATAACTAGCCCTTTTCCATCAATGAAAATACCTGAACAATCACCCCCTTAGTCATTGATGGCAACATCCAAAGTAAAACATCTTATAACTCCCCCTCAATTGATAACTTGTTTACTCTACTTATTTTCTCCCCATTTGACATCATTGGAAAATGGAATTATCTGTCATCTACTCCCCCTTTGAATAATGCTTCTAATGTCACCTTGCTTCTTTACCTTTCTCCCCATTTTTTAATTTATTCTGCAACATTTATTCCTTCATATTTGGTCCTTTCAAATCAATCTTCTTGCAAACTTTCTTCTATAGTAATTGACATTTTCATCTTTAATTTATGAAAGAAAAGGTTATGACTTCCTAATACCTTGGAAGCATCATTTCACATGCCCAAAGTCAAGGTTATATTGATATGATGTATTGATCTTCTATTATGGCTTCACCATTTTGGACAACTTATCTATGTCGTTAATATAAGGCCCAAACCAACCCCATAGGGCTGGAAAAAGATAATGAATAGTTTCCCATCCTTGGAATCAACACCTTATTTATCATGGACTCCTTTCTTTACCATACTAAATCCTTTGTACTGATGGATATATGACCACATATGTTTTTCACATGCCTAGTGTACAAATGAATTTTCATGTTCTTCAACTACAAATGATCTATTTTCTTCACCATTTACCTTATTTTCTTGAGCCAAGGATCTCTTCTCCTATTCTTCATATATCATGACATATTCAAATTTATTTTTATCTTTAATATGTGTAGATACCAAGAGGACTTCTCCTTGTTTTATTCTCCAACCCATGGTAGGATTTTTAGATAATTTTTTTATCTTTGATTTTCTTAGGAACCCACTGCATGCCACTTCTACAATCTCGTGCCATATATCGCAAATTGTGACATTGATAGAATTGCATATTGATCTTGAATACTAGAGAAACTGAAATGTAATAATCAATGGGAATTTTGTCTTATCTTCTTGCAATATTAACTCTAGGGTTTTAATGATAACTTTTCCAATCATCCTTGTAGTATGATTTACAATCTCTAGATTTATGACCAAAAATAATACAAGAATAACAATAACCAGGGAAAATCCTTATGTACATGGATGAATAGCATTCTCCTGATGAATTTTTTATTTTTATCTTTCTTAGAGGAGGCTAAGCCCTTTGTTGATCCTTATTGTTGCTTGCATTGTATATGAAAATATGGAAATAATTTGCATATATTTTTGGTGAATTGGTTCTTCCAAATTCATCTTGATTTCCTTTCCTTGGACTAGAGTTTTGAAGGATATGGTTCTCTAATATTTTAGGTGACTTAAGGCTTTCATCATTTTTTCACGATGTCTCACCGATATAGCCAAGTCCTGATTTTTCAAATGGTGATCTTTGGCCACTGACGATGTTTTCTAGTACTTGAGAACTTTTCAATTTCTTATTGAGATTGTCAACTTTATTTCTCAAGGAAACAATATCTTCTTCAAACCTCTCACAGTTTTCTTCTTTTTTTATCAACTAAATCTTCATTACTTCTTCTGCTCTCTTTGCTTAGTCTAGCTAATTTTTTAAGGAGTTGACTTCTTCTTCATGTCTCTTTTCTTGTTGATACATTTTTTCTTCAAGCTTGCTAAAGTCATTGGTTCTATATTCTACTAGAAGCCTTATGAAAATGACCTTTTCTCTTGTATGGAAAAGGTCTTGATTCTTCACTTCAAGCTCTTTATTTTCTTTTTTCAATCTACTTATTTATTTTAGAGCAACCATTAGTTTCACTTCAAGGTTTACTTCAGCCTCCACTTTAATGTATTTTCCATGCTCATTGTTTTTGGTGCATTCATCCATATCCTTTGATCCATGGTCCTCCTTGTCCTCTTGTTCCTCTAGTTCTAGTTTATCAAGCACAAGGCTATATTATCCATAGAGATTTTGTAGTCATTTCCAAATTATTTTAGCTGAAGAACATTTACCCACCTTGCTATTTACAGGATTTGATAGACTACTAAATATTTCCTTCATTTATTTTTTATTTTTTTCCTTAGACTCCTCTACCATTGTGCTTTCGTTAATCATTGATTCCCATACCTCATATCATAAGGCCATTAAATAGAACTACATTATTTTTCTCCATGGAACATAGTTCGTTCCATCAAACATAGGAGCTTTTCCAACTTGATTGAACTATGATTTCATGACTACAAAGGAGATATATTCAAAGGGTTTGGACGCCTTCTTCCTTTATTTTTTCATTTGTTTTCTTTGAATAGACCTTCCAGTTGTTATGTTATGCTTGAAAGAACTAGATTTGATACCAATCGTTGGAAATATTGAGAGGGGGGGTGAATCGATATTTCTTTATAATTGTCATATTATGCTAGTAAAGATCGCTAGTTAAATGAGAACACAAAATGTACAACACGAAAATAATTTTATTAATAAAAATGATGAGGACTCTGATACTATTACAATCAATCAGGCTCCAAATTGTACAATAAAATTCTAAGTCCTTCAACGCTCTAATCTTGAATGAGGACTCCAATCCTAAACTACAAATCTAGGTTCCAACCTAGTGTCAATTAGGATCCAACCTCTTATGAGTACTCAAATCCTAAAAAATAAATCCAAGCTCCAATTTATTCTCAACGAGGCTTTAACCACGTATAAGGACTCCAATCCTCAACTCCATCTCCAACCTGGTCTTTAAGGTCTTCTTCAAGGACTATAATGTCTGCTCCAAAAAAAAGACTCCTCAAATCCTTGAAAATTGCTCCAAATGGTTTGCTTCAAGGATCTTTAATTTTTTTTTAACAAACATCTCCAAGAAGTTACTCTAAGATCTTCAACAGTTAATTCAGGAAAATTTTCATAAACAATGTCAATAAAAAGTCAATCATGCTCCTTAAAGTTATAATCAGAAGTTCTTCAGGATGTTCTCCAAAGTCTACATAGGAGATGACTTCAAGTGAGTCTGCTTCTGATATGTTTTAAGTATGATTTAAGGTAAATTTGAAAGTATCCAATAAAATTGTCTCCAAACCAGCTTAAATTATGTAAAGATGTCCTCAAAGAATTATTTTTTTAAAAATACTTATATATACTTCTTTTATGTATTCACAAAAACCTTCAATTTTGCTTCAAATGGTGTCTCCATAATTGCTCACTAATATTCCTTAAAATAATCTTTAAGCCTTAGGAACTTGGGCTTCATTCTTCAAGAAAATTCAATCTATTTCAGTCCTTCTTCACAGAATATATGCTTTATACCTCATTGGATTCTGTAAATATGTATTATAGAGTTTCGTTGCCCTTTAGTACAAAGAAATGGTCATGGAACTTCACTCCTTAGAAAACTCAACCTTGTCCTTATAGATGAACCATATGAGCCCGAGTCTTGTACACAAAGATAGGTTATAGTATAGAAATCTCTCACATAGACTTCACCTCAAGTATCTTGGCCCTTTCACAAGGATTTTCCATATAATATCTATGGTCATACGAGTTTTGTTCCAAACCAGATAAATGATTTCTTCTGTGGCTCAAATTTCTCCTTTTCTTCACCTTGGGTTCAAATATACCTTATTATTTTCGCACTGAGTTCTTAACCAAAATGGAGGATGCATGCCACTTATTCATATTGATCAGTTATTTAAATAGTCACATATTTTTAGGGGAGCTAATATGAACACAAGGAGGCCAACATGGACATAATGATAATTCTCAATTTGATAATTTTTTGTTTTCATAAACAAATTATTTTCAACGACCCTAGGAAATGGGGCACATTATTTGTTATTTCTTCCTTACACCTAGGTTTAATTTTTTTTTGTTGATACTCTTGCAAATCTCGTTCAATCTATTTTATGAACTTAATTAAAGTAAAAATTTTGATCATGAATTGGGTGGACAACTAAATCAATAGATACATTTATGCTATTTTTGAAGTCTTGGCAGTTCTTTAATAAATAATTTTTTAAGTTTGGTACGTCCTCTCTCCAAAAAAAAATTCCAAAGAGCCCCACCACATGTGACATCTAAACTGTTCTCACAATTGACAGGCCTTCCTTCAAACTTTGTTGGTATTGTACCAATATCCTTTTGTTCATTACTATGAGCTTTCCACTATTATGAACCATCATATTTTTCTCCATGTATATCCCCATTTTTCTCTTCCATACAATCAAGAGACTTTTCCCTCAAACTAGATTCAATGTAATTATCATTAAGTCATTCATCAGTAGTTTGATTTGAAGAAAATTTTCTATTTATTTGAGACATAGAAACATCAAATGATGTTTCCTCAATTTTAGTTTCTTTTCCTCTCTCTCTCTCTTCTTCACCAAAATAATTTCCAATCCTATCTGAGTATTCATAAAGTTATTTTGACTCTAATGCTCTCAACAATCTCTGAAATTTATCTATCTTATGTTGTTTCCACCCTAGGAACTTGATTTCAGTTGTAGGAGTCGATACATTTACGACACCATGCATATCACAATGAAGTTTAGTAAAAAATAACCTTGGCCAAGTTCTTCACTTGTCCCTTAAGCAATGTAAGCTCTAGGTCCTAGATCAGGATTCAATCAATTATCAGGAAGCTTTAGCGCCAAATTAAGAAGGCCCCATTTAGGATGTGTATACTCATGAAAGCCTGTGATGCATTAATGAATTCAGCTCTATTATGTGGTAAGAGTTATTCAAAGAAATTTCATGGTGGCCAATCCCTCAGCTTCAACATCAAAGGCCAGCCATTTTTATGCATTTGACCGTCTACATACCTGTTGAAAAATTGGTTGATGTTGATTTCAGTTTCATACCAATTTAATCAATTAATGGACTTTATCATTGTCTCCTCATTAAAATTTCCATTCATATTCTCTTGAACATGCTACAACATGACTGTTGGTTCCCAACTTGGACCTAGATTTCCTTCAAGAACATTATACGCAATGATCAATTGACCTTT
Organism: Pinus albicaulis; assembly: GCA_034641835.2. NCBI lineage: Eukaryota > Viridiplantae > Streptophyta > Pinopsida > Pinales > Pinaceae > Pinus > Pinus albicaulis. Next base: position 663,825,097 of record CM076570.1, read on the forward strand.
AATCCAATGTTTTTGGAAAAGTGCTAAAGTCCTTCTTCTTTAATATCATGTATAGTTGAATAGTTAAAATAATTTTCATTGTTGTCCTTCCTATGAGTTTCTTAGCTTAAATTCCTTTCAGAATATCCATTCTTACCATGAGAACCAAATTTGACGATGAGGTACAGGAATGAGAAATTTGCATGTCCTTTGCAACTTTGCAGTTGTTGGTTGTTTCCTCGACCTCTTTGTCAAGTTTTGCAATCATACTAAACAAATTCAATTTGATCAGGAGATCATATCCAAGTTAAGAAAATTGCTCAAAAAAATAATTTCTTATAAATGGTTGCAATCTGAACGACCAAAAAGGTCTCGTCGTTGCAATTCTGGCACCGTGAATGGTTCTCAAAACTGAGGTCGTATGTGAAAGTTACTGAGGTTTGAAATCATCCAATAAACTCCAAAACAGGACCTTTGACTCAGTTTGACCTTACGTGAAAAATTTTGTTAAAAAAATATATTATGCAAAAAAATATTTTTTATAAGGTTTTTGACAGCCTATCAGAGGATGCCACGTGGCCCCAGGCTTAAGGGTTGAATGACTTGGAAAAAGTTTGAGGTTTATGAGTTTTGAACCTCCGACCGGACACTTTGGGCAAAGCGACCCGACCGGCCCACCTGTGCAACTTGTTGAACGATTCGAGCACTCATGAACGTATTGTTGGCTCGGCCTTTGGAAGGGGTGGAAAGATGGTTGAACTAGCCTTCAGGTTTAAGCCCCGTCACGACGTGACCGAACCACTTGGAACCTGGCTCTTAAGAAATTGAATCGGCGGAATAAAAGAGATAAGCCCCGCAGGGCTAGCCCCTTTGCATAGGACCTCCACGCTGTGACCATGGGCGCGGACTAATACTTATCCGCCAGCAGTTGACAGTTAGCGGCTTTCTCACATGTGAACGCGCCAAGAACTAACCATGGCATTTATTGCCTCTGCCGATTTACCGCACGGTTCTGACAGTTAAGGAGATTCTGCCATTTTAGTCAAGTTAACTAGAGTTCTCCCACTTTTAGTGGGGTTTTTGGGGGACATTGGGCATTTTTTTTTGCAGAAGAAACAACTCTCTCAATTTTCGACCAAACAAGATGAAATTTTAGTCAATTTTGGCTTTCTTTAGCATTATGAAGAGTTTGGAACAAGTTTCAGAGTGAAAAAAGGTGATCTACAACAGCTTTTTCTTTAGGTAAGATGAAGTATCCATCAGGGCCATCATGGAGAAGGCACTGTATTGGGTTGTATTTCACTGTTTAAGGTGAAACAAAAGCCATTTCTAGCTATTTTATATCTTCTGAAGTCGAATTTACAGTTGTTTTTTATTGTTTAGGCATATTTTTCAATGTGTAACCATTTTGAGAAAATTAATAGAGCAAGGACATGCCATTGGGGAGCCTTGGACTGGCAAATGTAGCCCAGGAGGGGTGAACTGCCTCAACAATTTGTTGTGTTATGTTATGGTGAATTTTACTTGCTATGTATTTATGTTGTGATATGTTAAACATTAAATATAATTAACAAATCCTCACACATAAAACTCAGAAACAAACCAAAAATACTTTTTTTAACCTACAATTCATGGAGAACACTTTTCACACTAAAATTCTTTGAGAATGGATACTTTTCATAACATTACAAATAGTTCCATTTTCAGATCAGCTGGTATCAGAACTAGATTTTTACTCTGCATTTGTTCTTGTGCAAAGATATAGTTGATTGTTTGCAAGTTTTTATGCTTACTAGGCTTAAGCTCAAGAGAGGGGAAGGACAATTGGTTAGAGCTCAAAATAATCCTCAACCAAGGAGGGCTAGAGTGCCATTAACTCCACCTTCTAATTCACCTCCAAGAGCCATAGAAGAAGTCTTAAGCATGTCTTCAAGAGAAGGAGAAGTTCCTGAAGACATTGATCCCAAAGAAGAAGAACGGGTATTCTGAAAGTCGTTCCTAGACATGACTAAGATGGTGAGGATACTCTACCAAGAAAGGAATGAAAGGCTTGAAGGAGAAGGGTCTAAACACCACAAGGAAGGAGAGGGTTCTTCAGGAGGAAAGAAAAGTGATGACAAGTCAAAGAAAGGACGCGGAGGAAATGGTGATCCACCATCCCCATCTTCATCCTCTTCCTCTACATCGCCATCCTCTACTTCAATGAATCAATCTCACAAGTAAAAAAACAATGGTAAAAGTTAATTTTTAAAGCTTGAAGTTATGTTTGAGTTGCCTATATTTAAGGGTGAGGTCAATGCAGAGAAACTTGACAATTGGATAAGGCAGTTGGAGGTTTACTTGAGGATATAGAACCTTCATGATGTTGACACCAAGATTCAATTAGCCTCTTTGAGAATGGATGGAGCAGCATTGGTATGGTGGGAAGATAAAACCAAGCAAGAGATTAAAAAACATGGTAAGATCACTTTATCATGGGCTGAATTTATTACTACAATTAAAAATCAATTTTATCCATTAGCTCATTTACAAAAGGCTATCATGAATTGGAAAAACTTCAGACAACTTAAGGGACAAAATGTACAAGACTACACCCAAGAGTTTAGGAGAAGAGCACTCTTATTAGGGGTAGACTTACAAAGTCAAGACACTTTTCTGAAATATATAGGTGGTTTTCACAACTACCTTAGACATACTATCCTTATGTCCAATCCTACGAGGCTAGACGAGGTTTGTGTACAAGCCACGCATTTAGAGGCTAGAGGGAAAAATACTTTTGATGAGGGTAGAAACAAGCCTTTTAAGGGGAAAAACAAAGACAAAACCTCTAAGGGAAAAGGAAAAAAGAATGTATCTATCAAAAAAGAGGGTGAGAAAGTGATATGTAAACATTGTTCAAGAGAATGCCATGAAGAGAAAAATTGTTGGAAACTTCGTCCTGAAAAAAGAACTCAGTTTAACAAAAACAAAGGAAAGAAGAAAATTGTAGCTACTACAACTACACAACAAGACTTAGGTGATGATTCAGGTGAACAAACCAAAATTACAGCCATGGGTTTGAAGAGTATGAAAGGTAAAGAAATTGAAACTAAGCCAAGCACTAGTACTTCAAACTGTCATGTACAAGCTCGAAATGAGGAAGAAAGAATTGAATTGTTCTATGTGAGGGTAATCTCAAAACATACAAAAATTGACACAAAGTGGGTCACAAGCAAATCTCATATCAGAATACTTGGTCAAACAACTCAAACTTGAGACCATTCAACATCCAAAGCCATATCCACTTGGTTGGATATGCAAGGATGCAAACTTACAATTTTCAAGGAAGTGCATATTGCGCTTTGCAATTACTGCACACTTTATTGACACAGTTGAACTTGATGTAGTGCCACTTGATATATCAGGAATTTTTTTGGGAAGTCCTTACTTATTTGACAGGAAAGCGATCTTTCTTCACCATGAAAATAAGTATCATATTTTCAAAGATGGCAAGGAGTTTATTGTCAGAGCACATCGCAAAAAGACAAATATAGCGATGGTAAATGCGAGACAGGTAAAAAGGCTAGTGAATTCTAGTAAGAGTTTTGTACTTCTTATGGTTAAGCCTAAGGTTGATGTGAATCATGAGTCATTTGAAAATTTTGATTCCAATTTAAAATCAGATTTATATGATGTAGTTGATTCACATCATGAGATGTTTCAGGAACCGACAGGTTTGTCTCCTAAAAGGGAGATTCAACATGAAATATAGTTGCAACAAGATTGTCCTCTTCCTAACATAGGCATGTACCGCATGTCTATCATTGAGAATGTTGAAATAAAGAAGCAAATTAAGGACTTGTTGAACAAAGGTTTCATAAGACCAAGCACTTCGCCATGTGGGTCACTAATAGTGTTGATTCCAAAGAAAGATGGAACTTGGCGTATGAGTGTGGACTTCAGGGCATTAAACAAAATAATGGTAAAGAATAATTACACACTCCCAAGGATAGATGATTTGTTAGATCAGCTAAAAGATGCTAAATTTTTCACTAAGTTAGACTTACATAGTGGTTATCATCAAGTTAGAATTGCAGAAAGTGACATTTGGAAGACAACATGTAAAACCAAACAGGGACTCTTTGAGTGGCTTATTATGTCATTTGGTTTATGCAATGCACCTGCAACTTTCATGTGGGTAATGGATGATGTCTTACGTCCTTTTCTTAATGATTTCATTATTTTCTACTTAGAAGACATCTTAATTTTCAGCAAGACTAGAGAAGAGCATGTCATGCATGTTAAGAAAGTACTTGATATTTTGAAGAAAAATCAGTTATTTCTTAAAATGTCATAGTGTGAATTTGGAAAGACTTATTTGATTTATTTGGGACACATATTAGGAGGAGGTGCTTTGAGAATTGATCCTTCTAAGGTAGAAGCCATTGTGAATTGGCCTACTCCTAAATCCATTACAGAGGTAAGAAGTTTTTTGGGTGCAGCTCAGTATTGGAGGAAGTTTATTTCTAACTTCTTTGCCATAGCAGCTCCTATGCATGCAGTGATAAGCGCACAAAGTGCTTTCGAATGGGGAGGCAAGAACAGAAAGATTTCGAATATTTGAAAGAGAAGATAAGTTCAGATCCAGTCCTTGCATTACCAGATTTGAGACAACCATTCGAGATTCAGGCCGATGCTTGTGATTACGCCATGGGTGCAGTTCTCTTACAACATGGTAAGCCTATCGCATTTCATTCTGAGACAGTTAATGGTGCTGTTATGAATTATCCTACATATGATAAGGATTTGTATGCGTTGGTACAAAGCGTCAAAAATTGGAAACATTATTTGATGGGAAAAGAGACAGTTGTTCATACCGACCATCAGCCTTTACAGTACTTGCAGTCGCAAAGTAAATTGCAGTAGTCACGACATTTCAGATGGATGGGTTTCCTACAACAATTTCACTTGGTAATAAGGTACAAGAAAGGAATTTTCAATCAAGTTGCTGATATTATTTCAAGGCCTATTATTAGTGCTATTACTTTACTTAAGAATGATTCTATTGTACATGAGAGCTACATAGAACAATATGCATCAGATGTTGATTTTAAGGATGTGTATGCTAACTTGAGTGAAGGGAATCATGTTGAGGAGAATGATTATCACTTGCATAATAATTTGTTGTTTCATATGGGCAAGTTATGTATACCACAGGGAGAGAGACTAAGTGTCATGAGAGAAGCTCATTCTTCTCTTATTGCTGGACATTTCGGGGTAAGAAAAACGGTGGCACATTTACAGAGGTATTGTTATTGGCCTCGCATGGTAGATAGTGTTTCACATTTCATTAGAGGTTGTTCATTATGTGCTACAAGCAAGCCTAGCAATAGGAAGCTTGGTTTATATACACCATTGCCGGTACCTTCTAGACCATGGGAAAGTGTTTCTATGGATTTTGTTGGAGGTCTACCATTATCTAGAAAGAAACATGATTATCTTTATGTAGTAGTTGATAGATTCAACAAGATGTGTATTCTTATGCCATGTAAGAAATCTATAACTGCTGAACAAACTGCTGATTTATATTTTCAACATGTATGGGTTCATTATGGCTTGCCTACTTCTATTGTTAGTGATAGGGATTCCAGATTTGTTGGGAATTTTTGGTCCAATTTATGGAAGATGATGGACACCAAGTTGAAGAAGAGTACTGTTTTCCATCCGCAAACAGATGGCCAAACAGAGGTAGTGAACATAACCATTGTAAATCTATTGAGAGGTTATTGCAGCAAGCATCCCAAGCTTTTGGATGAGCACTTGCATTACATTCATCATGCTTACAATCGGGCCAAGCACTCTTCTACAAATACTTCACCTTTTGAAGCTTGATTTGGGTATTTGCCTAAGTCACCTTTAGATTTCATTCTTGAGAAGGATGTTGCCATTGATGGGCATAGTGACATTGACAAAGCTCGCATGTTCATTGAAATAATTCAGCTCATACATCAGCAAGTTCAAGAATAGCTTGAAAAAAGTCAAGGCAAGTACAAGGAGAGGCATGACAAACATAGAGATGATCATAAGTTTCAAGAACGAGATGAGGTATGGCTGCATATTAGTAAGGAAAGAATGCAAGGAGAAGGTAAAAATTTGAAGCATATTCATTATGGTCCATTCAATATTCTTAAACAAGCTGGAAATAAAGCTTTTCAACTAGGTTTTCCTTCATATATGCAAATGTATTCTGTTGTGAATGTGGAAAATTTATGTTTGTATGAACCTCTTTTAATTGTTGATCATGAGAGTGACATTTAGCTGCCATCCATAGAGGATTTCTCGCTAGAATATTTGGATGAGCTAAAAGAGGATGTTATCCTTGACAGGAGGACACGCACTTTGAGGAGGGGAAGTGTCGATTATCTTCGGATTGGTCTTAAAGGTAGCAAACCGAGTAAGGAAAAATGGATGGAGGTGGAAAAGGTGAGGGGTCTGTACCCTCATCTTATGAACAGGTAATTGAAGGCTTTTGGGGTCCAAAAGCTTCCCAATGGGGAGGTGTGATCAGGGGATCATGTCCAAGTTAAGAAAATTGCTCAAAAAAGGAAGTGCTCAGAAATGGTTGTAATCTGAACGACCGGAAAGGTCTCGTCGTTGCGATTCTGGCACCATGAACGGTTCTCAAAACCAAGGTCGTATGTGAAAGTTATTGAGGTTTGAAATCATCCAATAAAGTTCAAAACAGGACCTTTGACTTAGTTTGACCTTATGTGAAAAATTTTGTTAAAAAAAATATATTATGCAAAAAATTATTTTTTATAAGGTTTTTGACAGCCTATCAGAGGGTGCCACATGGCCTGCCTAGAGGCTGCCACGTGGCCCTAGGCTTAAGGGTTGAATGACTTGGCAAAAGTTTGAGGCTTATGAGTTTTGAACCTCTGATCCGACACTTCGGGCAGAGCGACCCGCCTGGCCCACCTGTGCAGCGTGTTGAACGAGTCGGGCACTCGTGAATGTATTGTCAATTCGGCCTTTGGAACGGTTGGAAAGATGGTTGGACTAGCCTTCAGGTTTAAGCCCCGTCGCGACGTGACCGAACCACTTGGAACTTGGTGCTTAAACAATTGAACCAGAAAAATAAAAGGGATAAGCCCCGCAGGGCTAGCCCCTTTGCATAGGACCTCCACGCTGTGACCATGGGCGTGGACTAATACTTATCCGCCAGCAGTTTATAGTTAGCAGCTTTCTCGCATGTGAAAACGCCAAAAAATAACCATGACATTTATTTCCTCCGCCAACTTAGTGTGTGGTTTCGACAGTTAAGGAGATTCTGCCATTTGAGTCAAGTTAACTGGAGTTCTCCCACTTTTAGTGGGGTTTTTGGGGGACATTGGGAATTTTTTTTGCAGAAGACATAACTCTCTCAATTTTCAACCAAACAAGATGAAACTTTAGTCAATTTTGGCTTTCTTCAGCGTTCTAAAGAGTTTGGAATAGGTTTTAGAGTGAATAGAGGTGATCTAGAATAGATTTTTCTTCAGGGAAGATGAAGTAGCCATCAGGGCCATCATGGAGAAGGCACTATATTGGGTTGTATTTCACTATTTAAGGTGAAAAAAATCCATTTATAGCTATTTTCTATCTTCTGAAGTCGAATTTACAGTTGGTTTTAACTGTTTAGGCATATTTTTCACCGTGTAACCATTTGAGCAAATTAATAGAGTAAGGACATGCCATTAGGGAGCCTTGTTACAATTTGTTGTGTTATGTTGTGGTGAATTTTACTTGTTGTGTATTTATGCTGTGATGTGTTAAACAATAAATTTAATTAACAAATCCTCACACATAAAACTCAGAAACAAACCAAAACTACTTTGTTTAACCTGCAAGTCATGGAGAACACTTTGCACACTAAATTCTTTGAGAATGGATACTTTTCATAGCATTACAAATAGTTCCATTTTCATATCACAAGTTCATGTTATCTTTTCTTTGTTCTTTAACATAACATAACTGACCCTTTGTCTTTAATGACAATACCTCAGGACATTGAACTATGGTTCACATGGTTGAATTTTAAGGTTGGTAATAATTGAGTTATGAAACCATTGGACAAAGCCATGCATTCTAAGAAAACCACTTTATTATTTTTCTATGAGTGTGGGCAACTAATATATGTGTTGTGGGAGGCTACTTATTTTGATCACCAACCTCAATATTACCCTCACTTTCGCATGGGGTGAAACTAAAACCATGTTGTAAAAATGGATACTTATTCAATGTTTCTCATCTTCAACACCTAGCTTGTGCTCAAACCATTATAAGGATCTATAATTTATTTCTTGAACTCAAAGAAAAGAAGGGTTGTCAAAATGGTGGAATGATACAATAGGTTGATTGAAATATATTCTTTGAGGGTTTGGACCATGACTCACATAATTTCATTCTCTTGTAATAAAGAGGCTATGGACGATTTTTAAAAGGCTTATAGTAGCTAACAATAATGTCATTTTATTATGTCCTTCAAGCTTGTGGGCCATAATTTACCATTTTTGAAGGTCAATGAAGTTTGATGACCTTGAGGTGTTTAAATTTGATCAAGGTTACATTGATTCAAGATTGATGATTAAGCTACATTTTCTTAAAATTATAGTGATTAAGAAAGCATTTTATGTTCCATATGCACTTAAAAAAAGATTTGCTATGGTTACAAATCTTGACTACATTGAGTGGAAATTTTTGGCACACTCTCACACTATTTTCCAATTACAGAGTATGATTGATGCATAGAGGCTACCCATGCATCTATGTGGAAGATGTGTGGAAAATATCTTCATGGTACATCATTAACAAATAATCTATCAAGTTTACCTCTAAGATGGGGGGGGGCATAGTTTGTACTAGTTCATGGCCAATTACCTTAGTCAATATATTATACAAGATCGTAGCTAAGGTCTTAGCCCTAAAAATAAGGGATATTCCCCCTCAAATTATCAAACTACAATATAAGAGTTTGATTTGAGGTAATTTCACCTTAACTAATATCATACATATTTAGGGAAGAAATGTAATTAGCTCAATGTCTTGGGATCAAGGTATCATTCATCAAGTTGGAATTTCAAAAGCCTCATGACATAGTGGAAAGAACCTTCATTTTGGTAATGCTTCATGGTTTATGGTCCATCCATTTACTCATGCATGTCATCAACACTACTTTCGTTTAGGCCTTAGCTTGTCTCTCCATTAATCAAACCAAGTTAGTAGGTGTTGGGATATTCTAATCAATCAAGTAAGGTTTCCCATTGGCCCATGTTCTGAATGTATTAGCTATAGGAATTTTGTGTTATAGAGCTTCTCAAGCATTGATTTGTGGCATTACCTTTCTAGGATTAAATGGTTACCAAAGGGCTAATCATATTTTTTGGATGATTTCTTGTTCACCATTTTGGAGCATAAAGAATACATGGAATACACCTTGGCCCAATGCATTTACACTTTAAATGAAACCTCTAAATTTAAACTATATGCAACCAAAACTTGATGTTATTGTATTTCCCTGAGGATTCTATTGGGTGGCTTATAGGAGATCCATTTCTACTTTTAGGGATATCCAAATATCTTGTGGAATATCATGCTCCAAAGGATATCTAAGAAGGTGGATGAAGGGATTTCTTAGCTTTTATATTTGGCAACAAGATTCCAAAAATACTCCAATTTCATTCTATAACCCATTTAATTATTTGATAATAGGTGGTGAAGATCTGATATTGAGACGCCAAAATTTCTTGTCAATGTGAACTCTTGAGAAAGATCATCCTATTATTCCTAGAGTAACTTTTATCCATTGAATGACGGCCCTATCCCTTCTCAAGTATCCCACCAATGGTTGGAGAATCTCTTGTGGGGCTTTGTTAAGGATAGATTGAAGTGGAAAAGGGGACTTAATATGTTTGATTGAGAGTTGTATTGTAAGTCCAAATTATTGTGGTCGATGGGATTGGAGGTGGGTGGGGAAGATAAGGATGATTATATTTGTTTGACAAGGATGGGATTTGTTTCTAACCATGTTATTAAATTAGTGGATAGTCACTAAATCTATAAGGTTCTCATATTTAATTGTATTTTTTGTCGAACCTTATTGGGTAGAAAAGTTGATAGAATCTCAGGTTTTATATTTTGTTACTTACATCTACAAAAATTCATATATAGGGCATGTTTGTCACCAAGTGTATCTAGGAAGCATAAGTAGCCATTAAAATGTGGTTTAGTTGGCAGGAAGAACCTCGCATAATAAGTTATCATTCAATGACCATTTCTTTTTGTGGTCTCCATTTTTTCAAGGAATTTCATTAAAGCATCAAGTTGTTTTTCAATGAAAATCCTATTTTGGAGGAATTTCTTGTGTCAGATACGATACTTTTATGCTTTATGATGGTGGGGCGAATTAACAAAGCTATTATTAAAAGAGCTCAAGACCTTAATATTGCTGACTTGTTTTTGAAACTAAGTGTTGCTAGCTAAATAACATGCTGAAAAGATTGAAAATGGAACGAGTATATGCCAAAATTTATAAATGTGAAATTTCAAAATTTTGTGTAATATATTAGAGTGATATGATATCCATGTCATCATGTGGTGATATCCATAAGTACACCACTTAGTCCAAGGTTGCTAGTACCATGTTATCCATAAGTACACCACTTAGTCCAAGGTTGCTAGTACCATGTTAAACCTTATTTGACACAATGCTATAGTACACTTTGAAAGTATCGTAAGGTTTTACCATACACTTATGATTAAAAAACACTAGGATCAACTTGATTTGTCTTTTCCTCACATGGTCGAAGGTTAATGCCACCACATCAAACTTTGTTGATATAGTATGAAAGTACACTTTACAAGTTTTGTCCAAACATCTTTTAATATAAACACACCTTTGTCCATATACCTTTTAATATAAACCTACTTTTTTCCATACACCTTTAAATATAAAGATACTCCTTTATACTAAAATGAAACAATAAACTATATTTATTTTCTTACTTTTTAGACAAAATGACACCATGACATCACCTAGCTTTCGAATGGCTTAATGGGAATAGATTTTAAAGGGCCCTCTTAAGCTTAAAAACTTGTGTAGGGTGTTGGAGCCTTGGTTAAGTATTTGGATTTAAGTCCATTTATCTAATGATTGAATCTGGGCATACAGATTCTAATGTACCCTTTTAAGTATGTGGATATAGATTGTAATGGGCCCTCCTAAGTATGTGGACATAGATTGTAACGGATCCACTTAAGCTTAGAATATAAGAAATCCCATACACGTTTGGAATATCCCCACCCTTTTGAGTCTCATCAAATAATTTTAAAAGCATGTAGAAGTCATTGCGTAAGATTTCAAATACCATAGTGGCATTGTTTACCTAATTATTTGGAATATTGTCATTTCAAAGAATTTTAATACTCATTTTTAAAGCTTAAATTAATATGGTCTGAATGACTGTATCTCCAATCGTTTGGAATCTGGAATGAGAAATAATTATTATTGGTTAGAAATAGTGATGCAAATTTTAATATTTTAACATATTCGTGGTATATTATATAATTATCAGTAAGTTTTTTTTGTTTTTTTTTAAATTAATGTATAGTAATTTGAATAAAATAGGGTAGAAAAAATATTTATTTTTTTATTTTTTATTACTTTGTATATTTGTATTTTTGAATGAATAAAATATGTTCTTTTTAATAGATTAAATTTAAATTGGGTAGGTTATGTATATTTTCATATATTTTACTAGACAAATTACTCTATGGAAGGGTTCTTTGTCTCATAAACAAGTAGGTCCTATACACCAATTCTACCTTTGACATTATTATAACATTAAAATTTAGATTCCTATTATTACCATCTAATTGTATCAATAGAAGTTAAATATACTCTATAGATTTTGATAGAAAAGATGTGCGATAGGCATCCCTCATACCAACAAACTAAATGCAACTAACATACAATGTCTAATGTCAAAAAACACAAAGCTCATATTCTTAAGAAAGTAAGTTTAGAATGAATCAAAGGAATTAGAAACCAAAATTGAACATTTCTTGAGGCCTCAAATGGGCTTCGAAAGGTTCTAGACCCAAAATCCCTAAAATAAAACATGCCTTTAAAATGGACCCTACAAGACAATAGCTACAATTTTTCCACCCATAAAGTACTTAAATAGATGACATTATATAAATAATCCATTTTAGATCGATGAATGAAACTTCAAAGTCCTAAATAATAGTCAAGGTATTTTAATGACATGTAGTGTTTTTGCTATTGAAGACATTGAGTTTAGGGTTAAGCATATTTCAATGGGAAAATCTAAAGACATCTAGGGACATTAAGAAAAAATTCTAACAATTGGTAGCTCTATTCTCATTTCTGACATCCATAACCTATTTAGTTCAGTAGTTTAGCAAGACTTTCCCAAGCTTTAGATAGAGAGATTTATTGTTGCTATTTTTTTTAAGTGGTGACAATAAAGACCCCTTAAATTATAGAACCATCATGATTAGTCCTTTTATGATTAAGTTGTGTGCTAGAGTTTTAAAATGGAAAATTAGTGCATAGCTAGAAAACTATGAAAAGAGGCATAGATGATAAATTGGTTTATGAAATCATCTCTTGACCTTAAATCATTTAGTTAGTTATAATATTATAGCAAAAGAGTATCAAAATAACAAAGACACTCTTATATTTTACTTTGTTGGCTTTAAAAAAAATGGATATAGTTCTTTGAAATCATCTTTGGAAGAGACTAGAAGATATTAAGGTCCCCCTGAGTGGAAACCTATGGCGAGAAGGTTATATGAGAAAGGTGTTTCCAATTTTATAAGAAATGAGAGTTGGTTGGAAGAAATCAATTGTACTATAGGAATGAAGCAATGATATCCTTTGTCCCATAATTTTTTTGTTATTTTTATAGACAAGGTATAGCCTTACCTAGATGATGCAAGGTGTGTGGGCTTACTCATAGGGCTATTTATGAGCTTCTCTTATATGTAAATGACATATTTCTTTTAATAAGGAACCCTTATGACCTTAAAAAGAAGCTTCAAATTCTCAAAGTTCCTTTGTACCAACTTTGAGATGACTATGAATAATTTTCAAGGGAAATCATCCTCTCTTTTAGTCGAAGGGAAAGAGTGAGGGTCAATACAATATTTTCCTTCATCGTGTCACTCACAAGGAATGGAGAGATAACAACCATTCTTCCCAACCACCTAAGATAAACCTAATTAATGGGATGACTATGGATACTAATAAAACAAAAACAATGGTTATCAAGTCTAGAAAAGTCACTTATTGAAAGTTTGTTTTACAATAACGATGACTTGGAAGAAGTCCCTTGATATATATATATATATATATATATATATATATATATATATATATATATATATATATATATATATATATATATATATATATATATATATATATATATATATATATATATATATATTGAAAAACCAATTAGTAGATGTGAAGGTGATTTTAATGGGTATGATATAATTCCGAAGAGGTAGGGTTGTGGTTTTGAGAAAAAAAGAAATTTATTTTTTAAATTCATATTATCCCAATAAGTATGTATGTTTTTTTTAAGTAAGAATAGAGACCATTATATTAAAGAGAACAAAATAGAGTTATAAAATTTGACCTTATTTGGAACTGAAAAACTAGTGACAAATATGGATATTTCTAAGGTAGTTTATATCTAAATTTGAGTCTATAAGCCCATATATAATAACTATATCTACTCATTTCTTAGCCTTTATTCATATTAAATTTATGGATTCAAATATTTTACCTTGGTTTGAGGCCATGAAATTAAAAAAAAAAATATTTACAAAATAGGGTAGGGTTTGGTGCCTCTTCTTATGAGTATTAGAAATTGATACCTAGACAAAAAAACAATATAGAAATAACCAAAATACAAAAACACAAAAATACTATGTTTTTCATGCATTAATCCCCTTCGATTGTGATTATGTAGGGAGTTCACTCCAAGAAGATTTTCCTCATCTTCCATAGTCTAATTTGCATAATGCTCAGCTAAATGTTAGACTACATGTATAATAAAATGATAATTTTTATTTTCATTCTTAAGCTCAAATTGAATTGCTAGCAAATCCTTGGTATGATGTTTTTCCATCTCATCATAGAAGTATGCTGTTGATTCTTTGGTTTCTACTATAAATCAATTCTGGTAGAGAAGTGGGTAAATCAATCTCTAGTGTGCCCCATATCCAATATTCTTTTGTCTAGGTCCTCATATGTCCATGTCTTACTGATGTATTTTCTTTTATATCTAACCTCTTCTTCTAACTTGCAAATTCTATGTATAGTTGTTAGCCTATGCCTTTACTCACAACTCATGGCTAATGTCGAGCTTATGTTTATCTCCTCTCGATCTAGTGGTGGTGGGGTGGTTTTTTCTTTTCAAAGTTGGATAGATGTTTAACTTCATAAGTAGGTGGTGGCTCTGGGTCAATGCTTTCCATTCTCTAAAATTTGTATGTTTCCATCTAACTCGGAGTTGCATGATCTACCAATACTTGAGCTTTTCGATCCATCTTATTGCTTGTTTCTTTTGATTTGTGGATTTTTAGTTTAATGATGAGAAAGGATGTTATGTAAATATTTATCTTAATAGGTAGGGTGCTCATCATGAAAAGAATAATAAGGCCCTACTGCCACACAACTCTTTAGTTGTCAACGAATTTCCAACCATTATAGTTCCAAAAAATATATGCATTCCCTTCTTGCCATGATTGTTCATAGATCCATAATAAATTATTGTGGGGGGAGGAGGTCTACACTAACTTATGTCATATTTCACCAGTAATTCATGCATGGGAAGGGTCCTTGGTTCCACATTATCCCCAGTACTTCCATCTACCTTTTCCCTTGTACTACCATCTACCTTTTCCCTTCTACTACCATCTTCCACTACTTGGGGATGGAATGGCCAATAGATGGTAGTATAGTTGCATATCCCTTTCCTATTTCCTAATCCAGATGAATAATTCTATATTGTGAGAAAGTCTAGGGTTGTATTATTTTAAGGGACTATTGGAGGAAATTTGAGCAAATCTACAAACATTGTAATACACAATCTTAGAATTAAAGCAATGTGTCCTACCCCATCCTTCTTTAAATCCTATGATAAGGTACTTATTGTACAAGTATAAGCTTGCTAACATGAAGAAATACAGGCTTCATATAGAAAATTTAAACACTAGTAAATACATTGCTAAATAGATGGTGGACTTGAGATGTTACTTTTCCTTGGTATTGGGTGATAATAGAAAGTGATTCCCTTAATAGTATTGATACCATTATCGTTATTGTTACAATTAACTTTAAATAAATTATATTTCACAATCACAGTATTGAGAATATGAAAAGAAATGAAAACTAACCTCAAATTATACATCAAAAGTATTTATCTGTTGTACTAGGTTTGAGAACAAAATAACATTGCAATAATAACAAGAAATGTATGTGAGTATTAGTGAAACTTTGAGATGGAGAAGACTTAAAATACCTTTAAAAAAATTATAATGTTAAAACTTATAATAACATAGAATATGAAAAAAAAATGCACAACCAACACAAATTATTTCTCATTTTTAAACATTTATAATATTATTAATTTTTATAATTTTTTTTAAATGAAACAGATAGAGATTTGTATTATTAAAAAAATATTGATTACAAGGCCAAAGCCTTTACATATTTCAATCTTCATTGCAGGTTTGAGATTGAGCATGGAAGCTAAATCCAAGCCCTCAAGAAATTTCCCCATGACACAAAAACTTTAATCTCTTTCTGATGCAGGGGCATTAGGTTCTGAAAAATACTTTGTATTTTCATAGACATAGGGAGGTCTTATGTTTTTAATTTTACCATATATTTAATAAATATATAGAGGAATACAATGTTCCTTTGACACTTAGGAATGTGAAGATTCAGTTCTAGCAAATTTAGGGATTTAGTCTAGATTTAGGAAATCTAGAATTTCAAGAGTTTTGTCGAGCTGTAAGGGAGCTGAATCGATTCATTAAAATTTTGTATAAATGTAAGCATCAAGGATCAGATCTGCGGAGTGTGTGAGGGCTTTAGTTTAGGAAACAAAGTTTCTGTAAGCCTACAGGTAGTGGAAAGTGCCATTGATTTTGAAGATATGGCCGGAGACAGGAAGAATTTTGTAATTGGTTTCATTTGGATATATATGGAAGAATTTGTTCAGCACTATATGGGTATTTTTTTATTTAGATTCGATGTAAAAGGGATTCAATTTCCACTAGGTAATTTTATAAACCAGTTTTATGAAACTCTGTGATTTGCGAGTTTAAATGATGCTCTGTATATGATAGAAGAATAAATGTTGATTAATATCAACATTCTGTTTTGAACTAACGCATGAAGAGTTGTGTACTCCTTTGAGAAAACGAAGGGAATATTGTTGTCATCGACCACTGCAAGGGTCGATGACATGGAGTGAATTTGAATTCAATATAGAGTTCGGCATCTGAATATATCAGATCTGAAGAAGGGGCGTTCAAATAGAAATGGGGCGTATTGTTGAAGTTAAACAAAGCGTTCAAATCAAGATTTTAAATCGGTGTTTGGGGTTTTATTGTGGATTTGATCCACAGGCACTAGATATGAAAACCAATCCATACGTAGGAATAAGATAAAGGGTGTTAAACTCTATTCGCATGAAGCCTTGGCGCAGAGATCGTATGTATGAGGAAGTGTTAGTAACAATGTTGGAAACATGGGTAGAGGGAACCCATCAATCAAATGGCGGATTTGACAATGTGTGCGTATGGAATCCGATCTTATGCCGGAGAGTGCCGATTCGAATTTGGAATTGAAATCTGTGTAAAGGTTAAAGCGGAGGAATCTGGATCGAAAGTAGAAATGGTGAGAGATAAATTGGGCGGACTGCAGTGCTAAAGAATTGGGCAAAATCACAAGTTAAAGTTGAACCAGAATTGTAGAAACAGTAAAAGCAGTTTTGAAGGATTAAACCGGTGGTCTCGCGTGACCTCAAAAATGGTAAGTGGATTTTGAATTTGGAATGCGATATCATTACTTGATAGACGCATGGAAATTAGTGGTATTTTAAAACCGGTTATATCGCGTGAATTTTGAGAATTAAATCTCGTGTGAGTTTGTAACGCGATGACCATGGATTTGGTAAGGTGAAGTGCGATGAATGTGTCCTCCGTTCGATTGACAAAAAGGATGGTAAGTTACATATGTCGTGGCTGAAATTTCATATTAAATATGTTGGTGTTTGGTTATTAAAACAAAGTCAAACTTTGAATGGGAAGTGAAGTTATGAAATCGTAAGAATTATTCTTATGGATAAGATGAGTTAAAATCATAGTGAAGCGGAATTTACGTTATGGTTTTAATCATAGTGAAGCAGACATTCTAAAGTCTGGCATTATAGATATAATGTCGAGGATTATTTAATCAAACATTTATGGTAAGACTTTCGAAAAATGTTTTCGATTGTGAATAAGTTAAAAGGGAAACCTGGCATATGAACTTTAGTTGTTGGTTTTTATAACAAATGTGAAAAGTAAAGAATCTTCAATTGAAGTTAAGTTGAAAAACTTCCACACAAGTATAGAGAAGAGATCTAGGTTGAGATGTGTGGTTTTATAACCATAAGAGAATTTTAATTTAATATCTCAAATCTCAGATTTGAGATATAAAAACTTCCGCATTAAATTGTTGAATTTGCCCAACCTGAGATTTATTTGGGACAATGAATTTGAATGCATTTTATATGCAGCATTGAGAGTGGGGGATGTGGGTTTGGCAGGTTCTCCCGCCATCACTTTCCAACTAAAAATTTTCCAAAAGACCTCCAAAATACAGACACATTTACATTCCAATTTTCACTATAATTTTATTTTCATCTAGTAACTTTGGCTTCTTGTTTTTCTTGGAGAATTTTTTTTTTCTTTTCTTATCAACTTGAATCCAACCCACATTTTCTGCAAATTACGGTAGGTCATTCTTTGGCAAGTGCATGCTAATATTCTTGAAATATTCCTCATCCGCCTGATCTACCCAAGAAGTTTCATTTTAACCGATATTTCTTGCGGTTACTGGAGGGGATCCTTTTTCATAAGGGATTGTTGATTTTCTTTTAACGCTTCATTTGGGGAATCCTTACTAGAAATCCATGCATCCACATTGGTAAGTGATTTTTCCTGCGAAGATTTTGTTGTCGTGGATGTAGTTTCTTTGATTGTATTTTCCTCCTTATTGTATTTTGGTTCTTTCTTGTCCTGTATATCTTCCTCTTTTAATACTGTACAGTGATCACCTTATGCTCCTTCCCAGCATTTAGGCCTTCACAATTTTTTTCATTCATTGCTATTCTAAGAACGTTTGGGGCAATTTTTAATTACATTCCCCATTTCATAGCATGCTCTACACCGAAATGAAAAATTATCGTAGTTGAGCTTTTAGACCCAAACATAAT
Organism: Pinus albicaulis; assembly: GCA_034641835.2. NCBI lineage: Eukaryota > Viridiplantae > Streptophyta > Pinopsida > Pinales > Pinaceae > Pinus > Pinus albicaulis. Next base: position 663,843,618 of record CM076570.1, read on the forward strand.
TCGAAGCCATCAAATTAATATCAACAGGAAAACCCTTGTTGAACTCCATCTCCATACAAATGCAAGCATAAGTAGTCTTGTAACGTTTTTTTTTAGGATAATGTCGATAAAAAATTCCTAGTGCATTCCCAATGGAGGAAAGCAATGTATGATTCCAAAAATGCAAGGGAAGGTTCGGAAGCCTTACCCAAACTGGGGTCGTGGAGATTGATGTTGTTACTAAGTCAAAAGTGGGAGTCCAGGGCTACATGAAGAGGTCAGTACTCCCCTAAAACCATGACCCAACGTCACAGATGGCCTTCTTGTCCTCATTTTTATCAAAAACCACAATGAAAAAACCTCTGGCCATAGAGTAAATATTTGTCTTGTCCATCAAAGGGGGCATTACAAAACTTTTGAGGTCTAAAATGGGCCTCCTAAGAAAAATGCACAACCAAAATGAAATTTATAAGAGCCAATAGGATTCAAGTTGATGATGTCAACCATGGGGGATGACTCACCATTTTTGGGGTAAAAAGGTAAAAAGATTAAAAAATAATAAAATAATAAAACTATTTTTTTAACTTGTATTTTCAACTTATCTCCCTAAAGTTTTACTAAAATTTTGAGCAAGAGTACTCGTTGGATGCAAAATTCAATTCCTCATCCAAGGAATACCTATGTTACATACTTTCGATGGACCCTGTTACACAAAAACTGAGAAATACACGAAAAACATTATTGCAATCACGTTTTTCATGTATTTCTCATTTTTCGTATAGAAGTGTCCATCGAAAGTATGCAAAATGAATATTCCTTGGATGATGAATCAAAGTCTACATCCAACGAGTGTTCCTGCTCGAAATTTGAGTAAACCCATAGGGATATAAGTTGAAAATACGGGTTTAAAAATTAGTTTTTTCTTTTTTCCCTCTAAAATTTAATGATGTAATCTAATATTATTTTATTATTTCCACTATTATTTTATAATTTCCTTAGGAGACACATTTTAGACCTAAAAACTCCCCTAATAGGACTCTATGTTTCAAAGATCCATTTATGTAGATCGGTCGCCCGCGACCAGTACCCAATAAACCTGCAAACCAAGCCATTCTCCGAAACATATTTTCCACAATAGAAAGCTTCCTCATCCACAGGAACATTGAGAGATAAAAAATTATTGAACCACTGGAAGACCAAAACTAAATTTGAACATAGATTTGTATGAAACTAAAGAAGAGTTAGCTTGATCGACAACCATAACTACAAAAGAAATAGACTATTTCGCAAGATCACAAGGATTCACCATTAAATGATCTGCAGAGTAAATCCACACAAACAAAGAAAAGATTGAGTGGCTAGGGAGAATCCCTAATCACTGCAAGAATTTCTAGAGCTCCTTTCATCTCGAAAAAAAATCACTTAATTTTTGTAATTTTTAACTCATGAAAATCAAAATATTATTTATAAATTATTTAAATTTTAAAATAATACAATAAAATTAAATAATTATTAAAACATTGCCATCACCACTCTCATCCACATATTAAAAGAGTAAAAAAACAATTAGACTAACATTTAAAAGTAAATATAAATTTATAATAATTTACATTTAAATTTATTTATCAATATAGATTGTGTTAATTTTAACAACATAAATTAACAATTTAAACACATAAGTGTAAATGGATAAAAAATTTTGAAGTCTAAATTATACTATTAATTAAAAGTTTTTCAATGTTATTCACCCCATTCTTCTTATCAAGTTAAATTTCTAATCAAGTAGTCTTTAAGTGCAAATTTTTGGAAAGTTTTTTGGTTTATATTCCGATCTACTTTGTCTAGAATCCTACAGGGATTCATTAAAATAACAAGTTTGACAAGTGAAATATTCACAATGGAAGTTCCCCAAGGGTTTTTGAAGGTAAGGAATCCATATATGCAGTCAGAAAATAGTTTAAATAACACAAATCAAGATTTGGCCACACATTTTTTCATCGAATTCTGACTCGAAATCCATCAGAAACTCCAAAAAGTTGCACTTAAGGCTACTCCATTTTTAATTCTTAAATACTCAATTTTATAATGCTTGGTTTCACGAGGAATGAAAAAAAGCGAGGAGAATGTTGAAAGAGTCAAACAAGGGTAGCATAAACCTCAAAGCTTACAAGCATATATTAAGAAATAAAAATTTTGCTTTCATGGTTGCAAGGAGATAGGAACTAATCTTCCTTGGGAAAAATAACCCCAAATTATTTTTGAACGAGCTCCAACCGAGAAAGGTGCAAACTGAAAATAGTATTACAACTTCTAAATGGTTTGATTATGAAAGATAGATTTATGAGCAAGATACCAAGGTTGATCCTCCTCCCTTGGTAAACACTGACACTAAGCTCTTCATGGTGCAATAGGTAGAGATGGGTATCAATAAGTTGGGTGTTGGAAAATAAAAAGACTTAGTTGAACTCCAAATAGAGTATCTAAAGTGGGGCTTAAAAATTCTTGCATTTCACATTACCAAAATTTTAAACAACATCATACAACATGGGTTCCCCATAGATAGGACAACTAGTTTGGCTATACCTCTTTTCAAGAATGGCGATATCAATAATCCCTCCAATTATAGGACCATAATGATAAACCCCTTATTCGCAAAGTTGTTTAGAAGCAGGCTAGAAAATAAAATAAGAAACTGGGCCGAAGAAAGAAATAAACGTGCTAAAGGCTGTGCAATTTTTGAACCTAAACATTCCACAGTTGACCATGGTATAACTTTAAGACACATCATTGAAAAAGTTTCGGACAAAAAGGAAGAATCATTTTGTTTCTTTGTTGATTTCAAAAAATCCTTTGACACAGTCCCTAGAGATAAGCTTTGACATAGAATAGAGAAACTTGGGGTTTCTAGGCATCTTAGAGCAGTTTTGCATAGGCTGTATGAAGAGGTGAAAGTCAAAAATAGAAACTCGACAGGAATATTTGAAATTTTAGAAGTGATATTGGGGTCAAGAAAGGTTTCCCATTGTCTCCCACCCTTTTTGGTTTATATATTGACAAACTTGAAGAGTGGCTAAATTCACAAGGGAGTGATGGTGTTAATTTGGCCGAGTTTGTTATAAGGCTTTGCTGCTTTTATTATTCTAACGAATTCTACAATTTTTTCTGATTAAAAGCACTTATTTTCATTATTAAAAATTTGTAATAGTGGGATGTAACTAACATTAGCAAACAAAGTAGTGGTTTCTATAACACTTAAAAAAAAAAAAAAAACATAACCAACATAAGTTCTAGATCAAAGGAAGCACTCTCGAAGAAGTTTTAGATTACAAATACCTTAGAATTGACTTCAACATAAATCTAAGTTGGGACGGTTGTAGAAAGAAAAGAACTTTCAGGGGTTGGAAATCATTTTATGCTTTTCAAAATACGTCTAGTGATGCAGATTTATGGGACTGGAAGACCACTCAAACTGTTTTTGGGCTTTTAGTGATTCTGGTGATTCTTTATGGTTGTGAACTATGGGCCAGCAGTACATCCGACATTCAACGCAAACAAATTAAGAAAAATTACAAGCGTTTGATTACAAAGAAGTTCAAAATTAAAATTTCATTTCCTTATGATATATTGTTAAGTGAAATGGGGGCATCTCCTAATGAAGCAGTCATTATGGTGTGAGTCATAAGATATTTAAAAAAAAATGAGCAAATGGAAGAGATTAGATGGCCTAAAGTTGTCTTTAATGAAGACTTGGATGCAGAAAAAATAACAAATGGTTTGGTAAATGGGGTATTTACTTGAACACGTGTCGCACAAACAACTAAGAGATAAAAGCTTTTGTTATGGATAAGTTCCACAAACTTACTTGAGATAAGGAGCTAGGGCGAAAGAAAAAGTATTATATTGAAGAGTTTAATCCCACTCTTAATCATCAACAAAAAGCATATATAGGGGCCAAAATTTATTGGAGAGACAAAATTGTTATTAAACACTTAAGGACTAATTCTCATCAACTCCGTTATGAAAAAAGGTGTTGTAAAAGGCCAAAAGAAGTGTGGGAATAAAGTAGAAACATATAATAGTTTCACTTTACAATTTGAGGCCTTGAAAGACAACACAGAAAGTTATGCATATATTCTGGAAACTAGCTCTTGGAATAATTTATTCAACGATGAGTTTGTCAAAAAGTTGGGAGTCTTTATTGTAAGGTTTCACAGGACAAGAGTTGAATATATGAATTAGATGGAAAATAAATATTTCCCATAGGCTATCCTTAGCTTCATGGATATTAAAAAAAAAACTTTATTTCTTTCTTTAACAACCCTTACTCTTCTCATGATTCAAAGTTATAATTACCTGAGGTTTGTTTTTTTTGTGTTTTTTCATTTTTATTTTTTTAATTGTAAAGGACAATGGTAATAATCATATATATGGATAAATTTATAATGTGTTATGATTTGTTTTTACATTAAAATTTTTGAATTATAAATATGTAAATTTGATTTTCATTTTAATGTATATTTGATTTTCTAAGTATTTAATGTATATTTTATTTTATAAATTCACGGTGTTTTGGGATTGTTTAACTTCTTCAGATTTTTTTAACGGTTTAAAATGAATTTCAATAAGAGTTGGAATTAAGAAGTTATGTCTTTAATATATTTATTGAATTTTTTATCACTAGATTACCAAGTACATGCCACATCATTTCTCATTAATCACACATGAAATTTCAAAAACATTTTATGCAGCCTAACTGGTGACCTTAATTGAAAACTATAACCCTAACCTTACACTCACTTGAAGGAAAGGAAGGGGTCGCATTTCTATTATTTTGATTTACTATCCCGTACATGAGCAAAGTAAATGAGTGGAACGACTTAGAGTAGAGATTCAAGCCACCATATTTGTTTTAATTGCATAGTGAGTCCATATTTCTTTGTCTTACATTTTATATATGAGAAGAAAAGAACAAGGCACAATCCTTTTATAGGTTTTTGCATATTAGATTCCATGGTACGTCTTTTGTTGTTATGTTGATCATGATGTGCTCATTTCATTTCTGTAGCTTCTCGTTTATATTCTTAGTGCATGAGAATGGTTTTTAGGGTTGTGCTTGTAATATTACAATTTTATTCATAAGTAAGGGTTTCATAATAGAGGATATCTTCATACTATTTTGGAGTGAGTTGTAAGATTTGTTTTCAAAAAGTATGTAGTGGAATATCCACACTAATTTGCATACCTATATATCATGAATTAACAATTTTATTGATTATTTTTTTCTTTTTATTTCTCTTTTTCTTAAATTTCTCATAAATGTAGTTTAATTGATCATAAATTGATCTTCAAAAAAATATTGTAATACTTAGTATCTCCGATTGTAATTCAAAAAATGATTAAGGTTAGAAAAACTATAAAGGATAATGCAAGTGTAAAAAAAACGAGATAGAGCAAAAAATAATTGAATAAAATAGAAAAATGAAAATAAAAGAGGAATATAGAGATTAATGTGAAATGATATGTCAATCTCTTGGCCTTCTCATATCTTATTATAGCATGACTCTCAAAGGATGACATGGACAAAGAGGTGGGTATGCAAACTCAACCATGCTTTATATTGTAATCAATGATTGTTGAAATGAGAATTGAGCAACAATTTCAATCTTGGTTACCAATTTTGGATTCTAGGCTAACATATTCAAGTTTATGGTAGTTTTGATTTTATTGTTATGCAAATTTTGTGTAAATTGTGTTGATCTCCTATTTGTTTAATGTGTTATTGTGAGTGTTTTAATGGTGATAATTGAGAATGGAAAGAAAAAATTAGCATGTATGAGTTATTTTGTTTCTTGGACATGTTTAATAAATTAGCATGTATGAGTTATTTTGTTTCTTGGCCATGTTTAATATGATACGTGTAGTTAAGTACATGGTTAAAATGGAGAATTTCCCATTATATTTAGTTAGCTTCACCCATAAAAAAATAAAAAATAAAAATAAATCATTCTTATTAATATATTGTTTTTGAATGGTTTCCTAGGACTACAAGAAGGCCTAGAAAAAATAAACATTATTCGGTAGGTTGATGTAGCCCAAAGGCTTCATGTAGTAACCCTAGGCCCTGTTTCCGAGGATTGTATCTAGGTGTCGTTCTCCTATTCTTGTAGCTATATAGCGTAAGGATCTCTCATGATTGGTCAATTCTGGCTAGGGATGTTTGTTTCTCTTTTTCGACAGATGTCGCGGTCCAATAGAGAACGTTCCAGTGATTGGTAATATTCTTGGAGGTTAGTTCTGGTTTTTTGTGAATTTTTCTAGTAAGGAAGTCATCATGGCTTATCTTGCCTAGGATTCTCAGCTCTCCAAGGAGGCTACAACCTTCAAAAACCTAGTGGAAAATGGCCTTAAGTTTTAGAAACCTCCACCATCTATTTTTGTTAAGAAGAATGACAAAATACTGAAGATAGTGATCTCAACTCAGCAAGCCAGGAAAAGGGCTCTGAAACTTGCAAATCAAGGTTTGATCGGGAAATTCACGGGCCTATGGCCCTCCCCTAGATCCGCTAAAACTTGGATTGACACCAACTAGAAGCCAAATCAAAAGGGGAAGTGGTCTCTTCCTTTGTAGGCAAGGGTTTCTTTACTTTTTATTTTGAACTCAAGGAAGATCGAGATTTGATTTTCAAAATTCGGCCATAATTCATGGGACCACAAGGGCTTTATCTAGACCGATGGAACCCTAATTTCAAACCTGACTATGATATCTCGATAGCAGTTCTAGTTTGGATCAAGTTGCCATATCTTCTTCTCCATTGTTGGAATAATGCCACATTCAGGCTGATTGGTAACTCTTTAGGAAAATATATTGATTGTGCAGAACCAAGAGAGGGTTTGTTTGACTATTCTCGGATTTTTGTTGAAGTCAATTTGGATACGGCGCTCCAGGCATCTAGATATATTTGCATGGATGATTGGAATCACATCCAAGAAGTTGATTATGATCAACTTCCTTTCAAATTATGGATCTGCCATGAATATGGGAATTTCGCCAAAAGTTGCACGAAAACACCAACTACTCAAGAGAATCAAAGGGATCAATGGCAGTAATCCAAGAGATGAAATGGTTGTAATAGACATCGAACCCCTCAACAGGGGAAATCTACTCAGCAGTCTAAAACGACGATGAAAAACAACAATACTATTGTAAATAAGGAGCGCTCGAGTTAATCAGGAAATCACAAGGGCACAAATAATAAATATGAAGCCCTCACAAATTTTAATGACGAAGAATGTCCCTCACAAAAAACTCAGGAGCTTGTTCTCCAAATCCCTAACAAAACCGTAGTAGAGGAGAACTAGTCTCTTGGAGACTCCTAAAACTCCTCGGATGACTTGTTGGAGAAGAGGAGGACGCTTAGATTTCCAAAAAGGAAGAGACGAAACTAGCTCATGTGACAAGCTTAACATGTGAGAAATTAGAGATCGAGAGCAGCTAGATAAATGGATAGAAAGGTACGATGAACAGGGAGGAAAACTAATAGGTAAATCCGAAAAAATCAAATAGAAAAGGAAAAACGGTTGGGATATCAGAACATTATTCCACACTAGCTTATAGTTCATGGAAGTAAAGAATGGAAAAATGGAATAACAGCAAGCCCCTCAAAAGGGGAAACCCATCCTAAATGTAAGTAATGAATATAATCTCCTGGAATTGTAGAGGCTTTAGTTCTAGCAAAATAATAACAGAAGAAAAATCGATGATAATTAAGGAAAATCCAACCATTTCCCTCTTCCAAGAGACCAAATTGGATGAGAATGACCTCTCATCTAAAGAAAATAAAATATGGAATAAGATCCTACTCCTCTCAGTCAGCTCTCGGGGAGCATCAGGAGGTATGGGCACATTCTGGGATCTGGATCAACTAAAGCTCCTAAACAGTTGTAAATCAAATCATTGGATTTCCACTACTTTCTAAATTTTGGCCATAAATCAAGTATGCAAAGTTATTAACCTTTGCAAGCCTATCCATTTTATAGAGAAACAAGAGTGTTGGAAATCTCTCATGGATCTCAAGAAATGGATTTTGGGAAAAAATTTCATCAATAGAGGTGACTTTAACACTACCCTCCATTAGAAGGAGAAGAGACGGGGGACGTTGGTTAAGGATCCTTTCCAAGAATCCATGCTGGATTTTATCATCTCCTTGCATCTGTTAGATATTAAACCCTTTAGGATGTGCTGTTGTAATCCTATGAGATTCTAAACAGTTAGTAGTTAGGAAGTTATAAGTTGTTAGATCAGTTAGTCATAACTAATCTTTTGAAGTATAAATGTAATCAGATTTCAATGAAGTAAATGAAAAGATCACTTGTTCATTAGTTAAAAGTGGCATCTAAGTGGTTCTAATGCTTGAATCCAACAGAACGCTTGAGATATGCGATTGGTGTAATCGCTGGAGGTGTCTGAGGATCACGTTGGAGGCAAAGCGGATTGTGATGGGTTTGTTGTGAACTGTTGCTATGATTGCAGCGTTTGGTTTTCTGCATGTAAGAAGGGTTGTCAGTATGTGTGTAATATGGGCTATCTGTCGTAATATGTGCTACTGGTGTGTTGCATTGTGATGCCCACTGGCTGGTGCTACTGGTGTGCTGCTTAGAGGAGGAACATGGTGTGAGAAATCCCGATTGCCACCGCTAGCGTCACTGTGTTAGTGATCATAGCAGACCAAAGTTTTTTTTTTTTTTTTTCTTGGTGAGAAAAGTTTGACTGCAATCATCTATTGCTGCAATTAGGATGTTGTGGCACAACATCGAACGTTGTGGAGAGTGCTTTGGAGACTTCCTGAATCAGTAAGTTAAAAACACAGTTTTTAAGAAAATTATGTGTTTGATTGTGGTTGAATAAAAATCATTAAACATTACTGTGTCTGGTTGTGGTCGCCCAGGAGAATTAAAAAAAAAAAATTAAAGAAAATTTGTTCATTTTTGTGATGAGGCAAAAGCATTACTCAATCTGCAAGTTAAATGAGTGTGTTTCTAAGTTAAATTTGTGTCTTGAAAGGGTTAAAAAAAAAAGGAATTTTGTGCTAGTGATTTAAATCAGATTTTTTTTTTCAAGGTTATCTGAAAAAAGATGAGCTCATTGGTGTGTTTAATTAGGGTTGTCCTTTCCAGAAAGGAAAATTACCATGAGTGGTTTAGGAAATTTAAAAATACCCTTATCTTTAATGATTTATGGGATGGATTCTATGAAGGAGAAGGAGAGGATGCACCACAGCAGCCCGATGAGAGGAAACAACTTTCCATCTAGAAAAGTAAGGATAAGAATGCCTTTTCCTTAATCTCAACTTCAGTCTCAGAAGAGGTAAGAAGATACATTACTCAGAGTAAAACAGCTTATGATGCCATAAAAAAACTAAAAGAGCTTTATGATTCACATTCTGAATTGGAGATATTCCAGTTATTGTTGAATTTATTTAATCTGGAAATGAGAGATAATGATCCCCTAAAACTTGCCTCTAAAATTAAAGCCATCAATCATGAAATTGAATCTACTGGAGTTAAAGTTGATTTTCCACTTACTGCCTTTATAAAATCTCTTTACCCTAGTTATCCACACTACTTGGAATCTCTCCAAGCTAGTGGGCAATTAAAAGATTTAGATTTTGACAATTTAGTAGTGAAAATTGCAGAAAGAGATAATGTTTTTGGCAAGAAAGAAGCATCTCATAGTTCTAATACTGAAACCCTATGTCTTGCTCAAAAAGACCAAAAACCTCAAGAGGAATCTTTCAGAAATACTAAGGGTAATAGAGGTCAAGGTAGGATGAATTATAGAGGTAGGGGGGGCAAAAATATTCAGGGAGATAAACAAAAAAATGAAAAACAAAGAATTTTTTTCTGATAAACCAGCTGTAAAATGTTTTAGATGTGGAAAACATGGACATACTGCTGCAAATTGTATAATTCCTTGGGAAAAAATTAATGAAAAAAAAGAACAATTGCTTGAAAAGAAAGATCATATAATTCCAGACTGAGGAAATCTTCTAAGAATGCACATTATGTTGTCACTCATTGTAATTTCCACATGGAAGATGTTTTTAGTACTTATTTTTCTTCATGGTATGACAATTGGGTTCTGACGTAGGTGCCATGTGTCATATGACCTTTCATAGAGATTTTTTTGATCAATTCAGTGATAATATTGACAGAGTAGTGTATTTTTCTGATAAGTCCCAATTCAACCCATCATGGATTGGTTCAATTCAGTTAAAAATTCCTGGACTTCCAAATTATATTTTGAATGATGTTCTTTACATTCTGCAGTTCCAAAGAAATTTTTTATCTCTTATACAAATAAGACAACAGGGACATTCCATTCACATATTTGATGGTAAAGTAGAAATTAGAAGAGCAGCTGACAATAAAATTGTAATGACTGGTGTGGAAGAAGATAAATTATTGAAGTTGCATGGTATGTTGTCTGATTCAACACAACCTATTTGGTTCAGCAAAATGATTCTTTGTCCTCTTCTTTATTATGGCATGCATGCTTCGGTCATGTTAATTATGAAAGTATTTAAATTATGAAACAACAGGGGATTAAGGGACTTCCAACAGTTCCCAAAAAACTAACCCCATGTAATCCTTGTATATTGGGCAAGCATCACAAACAATATTTTCATAATTCCAAGTCTAGAGATACGAGAAAATTAAGCATCATACACTCTGATTTATGTGGTCCAATGCCTATATCAACTACGAATGGAAATAAATACATAGTCACTTTTATTGATGATTATTCAAGGATGTGTTGGGTTTATCTGCTTAAAGAAAAATCACAAGTTTTTGATGTGTTTAAGAAATTTCATCTCTTGATAACAAATGGATAACAACTTAATATTGGTACTATAAGGACTGATAATTGAGGAGAATATACTTCCCATGCTTTTGAAATATATTTGCGAGAGAATGGCATCAAACACCAGACCACAATACCATATAATCCGCAACAAAACGGTGTTGCTAAAAGAATGAACCGAACAATGCTTAATATGGTAAGGTCAATGATGTTTTTTAAGAATGTAAAATTAATTTTTTGGGGAGAAGTTGTGCTCTGTGTGACATACATTAGAAATTGGTGCCCTTAGTCTGTCATTAACAACAGAACTCCATATGAAATGTGGTATAGTCATCTTCCTGTTGTTAAACATTGCCGAATTTTCGGATCTTAACGTTATGTTTTAATTCCTAAACATCAGAGGAATAAGCTGAGTGAACGAAGCAGAAAATGTTTATTTTTAGGGTATTCCATGACTTCTAAGGCATACCGATTGTATGATGAAGAGAAAAAAAAAATTATTTTGTCAAGAGATGTAATTTTTCTTGAAACTGATAAAGATTGCCTCACTGTTGATATACAACTTAATCAAATAGAAAAGTTTGTGCCTCAAAAATTTTATTATGAATCAAATAATATACTTCCCCATCCTAAAGGGGGGATTCCTATATTAGATCATTCTGTGGAGTTTCCTTCTCTCAATGATGAGAAATTGGTTGTGGTTGATGATGATAATTCTGTTGCTACTGATGAGGAATTAGTTGATGCAAGTGTTTCTACAGAACAATGACAGAAATGGAAAGAACTGAGCCATATGAAGAAGATGAGCAACTTCCTGAACAATTTCCTACACAACCTTTGTGAAGGTCAACTCATGTTTAAACATTTACAAAGAAATATGATGAGTTTAAGGCTGGAAGTTCCTCAGGTAACTATTCTCATTGTGAATTTAATTTTTCTGTGGATTGTGAAACTAATTTCTTTGAAGAAGCTGCTAGTTATGAACAGCGGAAAGATGAAATGCTAAAGGAATATGATGCTCTCATGAAAAATGGCACATGGGGACTGGTGGATCCTCCTGTTGGCATCAAACCTATTGGTTGCGAATGGATTTATAAAACTAATTTTAAGGCTGATGGTTTGATAGAAAAACACAAAGAAATACTTGTAGCGAAGGGATATGCATAGAAAGAGGGTATTAACTATACAGAGACTTTTTCTCCTACAGCTAAATGGGGCACTATTAGATCTTTTTTTTCTATTGTAGCGCAAGAATAATGGAAAATTCATCATATGGATGTCAAAACTACCTTTTGAAATGGAGATTTGAAAGAATATGTTTATATGTTTTAGCCATAAGGTTTTTCTGTTAAAGGGAAAGAACAAAAGGTTTGCAAACTAATGAAGTCTTTGTATGGCTTGAAACAAGCGCCACGAGCATGGTATTAGAAGCTAACTGAATATATTCTTAAATTAAACTATAAACATTTTGACCTAGATGATGCAACTCTTTTCGTTAAGAAATTTGGAAGATCAATTGTATATCTAGTTGGATATGTTGATGATTTTATGATCATAGGAAACAATTATGAATATATATCATCTATAAAGAAGGAATTAAAAAAGGTTTTTGATATGATCGATTTAGGTTTACTTCATTATTATCTTGGTATTGAAGTTGATAAAAAACCACAACATATTTTCATCTCTCAGAAGAAATATGTTGATAAGTTATTAAACAGATATAGTATGACAGAATGTAATCCTGTTGCTACTCTAATGGAGCAGAATTTGAAACTCACTTCCGAAGAAGGAAATTCATTTGAAGATCCAATTTAGTAAATGCAACATGTTGGAAGTTTGATTTATTTGTCTATTACTCATCCTGATATAACCTTTGCAGTCAAAATACTTTCCAGGTTTATGCATCATCCTTGTGAGGGGCATTGAGTAGCAGCAAAAAGAGTTTTGAAATATTTAAAAGGAACTCAAACTTACGGCATCAAATATTCCAAAGTTTTCGACTTCCATCTTGTTGTTTATTCTGATTCAGATTTTGATGGAGATAAAGAAAATGGAGTCTCAACTTCTGGATATTCGATGAATCTTGGATCAGCAGCCATCATTTGGAGATCGTGAAAGCAATCTATTCCTATTGATTCTACCACCGAAGCCGAATATGTTGCAGCAGCTCAATCCACTAAGGAAATAATTTGGCTTCGAAAAATACTCAAATATTTGCAGGAGAAACAAAAAGCTTTAACTCCTCTATTTGGCAACAACTCTTCTGCAATTCAGTTGGCCAAGAATCCAAAGTTTCATGATTGAACCAAACATATCAACACCAAGTATCATTTGATTCGACATGATGTAGAGGCCAAAATAATTCATCTGACATATTGTACAACTTCTGAAAATATTGCAGATATTTTTACCAAGGCATTAGTGTGTGAAAATTTTGGAAAAATTAGATCCTTACTTGGTATGTCATATGTCCCTTCAAATTAAGGGGGGAAATGTTGTAACCCTACGGGATTCTAAACATTTATTTAATTAGGAATTTATAAGTTGTTAGATCATTTAGTCATGACTAATCTTTTGAATTATAAATGTAATCAGATTTCAATGAATTAAATGCAAAGATCACTTGTTCATTAGTTAACATGTGCTTCACCTTGAACAATAAAATAATTGGTCCTAAGCACATCGCAAAAATATTAGACAAATTATTGGTGTCTAACCTTTTTCTCTTTGCGAACTTGGCTCTCCAATCATTCATTCTCCATTAGAATAGGTTTGATGACTGGCCTATAAAATTGACAATGATACCCCCCAAGAATTATGGACCCATCCCTTTTCGATTCTTGACCATCTCGTTACAAGCCCCATTTTCTTAGAGATAATGGTTGCCTCATGGAATCAATGGCTGGAAGGCAGTCCCGTTACCATTTTTTAAGCCAAAATTAAAAGGCTTAAGAAATACATTAATTAGTGTTTAAAAAAAAGGGAAATATAATAATAAAATCTCTCATCCCGGAAAATAAAGTGGAACAAATTCAATCCTAGATGGAAATTGAGAATGTCTTAGAGGACTTCTTACTACATGATTTAAAAACATTTCAATATTATAATGCAAGTTTAAAATAAGAATAGGAGTTATGGAGACTAAAATCGAGAAGTGTTTGGCTAAATTTCGGGGATAGGAATACATTCTTTTTCCATAACCAAGAAAAGAACAGGGAATGGAAAAACAGCATTTCAGAAATTCAGGTGTAGGGGAAAAAATCAACAATTTTCAGTCAGAGCACTTCATACTAGATCAAGTCCCTGAGTTGGTATTGGAAGAGATGAATGCCTAACTCATAGTCCCTCCTTCTCTTGAAGAAATAGGTCAAGTTGTTTTCTCATTTCACTCGGAAAAATCTATGGGGCCAGATAGCTTCATAGCTCTCTTTTATCAATGCTTCTAGGAATTAATACACAAAGGTCCGGTAAAAATGATTGGATACTCACTAAAAAAATTGTATATAAGGGGGGAATAAAATCCTAATTTTTGTTGTGGTACCTAAATAAAGTAATCCTTCCTCCTTTGCCAGGTTTAGGCCTATTTTCCTATGTAATGTTTCTACCAGGATTATCTCAAAAATTTTGGCATTAAGGCTATAGAAAATTCTCCCATGCATTATTTATGAGAATCAAGGGGTCTTTGTCCCAGGGAGATAGATTTTCGACAATGTAATCATGATCCAAGAAGCGGTGGACTCTATTTGGTGAAGGGGAGATTAGGTAATGGTTGTAAAAGTAGTCATGGAAAACACATTTGATAGAGTCTGGCATAGTTACCTATTTGAATTTATGAAAAAAATGTGCTTTCATGAAAAAATCATCCTGTGGGTGGCTCTATGTATTGGTTCTCCATTGATTGCTCCATTAATCAATGGCAAGGGTTCTCGTTTTTTCAAGCCCTCTGGGGGGCTCAAGAAAATTTTCCCCCTATTTCCAATTTTTTATATCATAATGGTTGATTCCCTAAGCAAGTGATTAGATAATGAAATAAGCATTGATCGATTACCAGGAATACGCTTCTCAGATGGTATCAAAAGCATTAATCATGTCTATTTCGTAGATGACATTATCCTTCCAAGTGGAGCCTCAATTGTGACAGCCAAGAGGTACAAAAGGATTTTGAAAAAATTTATTGATGCTTCTAGAGGACTGGTCAATGAGGTCGAATCCCAAATATTTTCTTGGAATATAAATCTAATTCTTCAAAGGAATTTTTCAGAAGCTCTGGGTTTCAAACTATTAGCAAACTGGAAAAAATTCAAATATTTGGGGATGCCAATAAGCTTAAATAAATCCTCTTCCCTTCCATGGAAAAACAATATCGAAAAAATTAAAAACAAAACGGAGAATGGGGAACCTTCTAGCTAAATTTGGACAAAAGAATTTTCCTTTCTAAATCATTCATGTTAATGATTCCCTTGTTCCAATTCTCCGCTCCATTGGCTCCCAAGTTTATCTTTCTTTGACTAGGCAGCCTACTACGAAAATTTATATGGGAAGGAGGTAACTCTTCCATGAAAAAGTTTCACCTGGTAAAATGGGCCATTGTTAGGGCACCAAAAATTCATGGAGGTCTGGGCAGCAAAGACCCATCCTTGTTTAATATTTCTTTTGGTGCAAATCTAGAATAAAAACTAAGGACACAACCAAATTCATGGTGGGACCAAATCCTGAAGGTAAAATATCAACAACACATAGAGGGAGATATGAAAAATATGAAATTTTCGCACATTTGGAAGCTTCTCTCATTAGCTTCTTTCTTGATCAACTCTCACCTCAGTTGGATTTGAGGGAATGGAGAATATGTCTGACTTTGGGTGGACGTTATCCTTCACCAAAAGCTGCTAGAGAAAATTGAGTAACTGCACCCTTTAAGGATCATATGCGACTAAATGGGTTAAGCACTCTAGCCCACATCTCTTAGTGGAACAATTAAGGTGTATGGATAGATTGGAATGTTGGGGATCCCCACAATCATATTAAACCTCTTAATGAAATATTGAAAAGAAAATTACCAATAATCAACCCTATCAATTGATACCTTCAATACAAGATTGGATGGAAATCCTAACATACTCATTCAAGGAGGAATATTCAAATCTACTCTTCCAATCAAGAACCCACCCCCCCCCCCCACCCCAACCACCGCAAATCCTTTATTTGGAGCAATCTGTGAGAACCAAATGCAATTCAAAAATTTAACATCTTCGGTTGGTTATTATCTCACAAAAATATATTAACTCTACAGAAACTAAGGAAGAGGGGAATACTAGGCCCATTGAGATGCCTTTTGTGTGAAGTTCAGGAATATTTTATCCCTCATATTTTTCTTGAATGTTCTTATACTATTTTTGCGGACGATTTCCCTAGGCCCACTATCTCTCAGCATTTTTTGACACGTTGGAATTTGGGATTTCTTTTCTTCTTGGCATAGGCACTATTTGGGCTCCCTTAAATCAAAGTCCTCCTTTAAAGTTCTCTGGCTTGATCTGCGATTTGTTATCTCGTTGTCAAAGCATATCTAGAACTATTTCCCTAGGCCCACTATCTCTCAGCATTTTTTGACACGTTGGAATTTGGGATTTCTTTTCTTCTTGGCATAGGCACTATTTGGGCTCCCTTAAATCAAAGTCCTCCTTTAAAGTTCTCTGGCTTGATATTCCTAAATTTATCTGTTGTCAAAGTTGGCTATCTAGAAACTATGTGATTTTCAAATACTACCCCCGGTCGGCCAAATCTACTTCATTAAAGTCTTTTTCCCTCTGCCTTGAGATTAAACCTCTCCCCATAGATGCTTCCCTCGACTCCCTTGAAAAAAAATGGGTTAATTCCCTTTCTCCATTGTCCCTTCCCCCTCAAAAGCCCTCTTCTCAATCTCCTCATCCTTACTGTAAGTTTCATTTATCTCATCTAGAGCTAGAACACTATAAGACACAATAGAGAAAATGTATTTTACATTTTGATGGGGCTTCAAAAAGAAACCCAGGAGTGGTGGGATGGGGGGATTTTAATTAATCTCGATGGAAAAATTGAAGTAAAAATCTTGTGGGGATTAGGAAGGAAAAATAACAACCAAGATGAGAAGTATGGGTTACTGCAAGTTTTACTCATTTCCAAAGACAGAGGTGTGAAATACATTATCATCCTAGGATATTCATTGCTTACGATCCAGTATCTAATCAATGAAAATAATTTGAAATGCAATTCTATTTACATGGTGCTCCTGAGTATTAGAAGTATCTTGGAATTATTTCACTCAATAATATTATATCACATACTCATAAGTAACAATATGGAATTTAATATGAAAGCAAACCAAGGTTTCTCTCTGGACAAAACTGAGCTTGAGATCAATGAGCATAAGAGTAGTCGTTTGATCCCCTAGTTGAACACATGTCTCCTAGAGTTTGTATCTTCCCTAGGTCCCTTTACTACTGTATTATGATTTTATTTAGACACATTGTAATTATTATTCCCCTCCCTATTAATCCATCCACCCTCTCATGCCTTGTCCCTTGTAATCGTTGCAAGCAGTTCAATCAAGCTTCAGTTAGGTTTTACAAGGGCAAGGCTTCTTGTCAAAACGTGTTGAGATATGTATCAAACCACCATGCAAAGGCATTTATTCTAGCCTCATATGCTCAAATAAAATCATTCACATACGCAGACCTTTGAATTACCCTTCAATCATTATAATGATGGATCTCCTTAGATGATGTGCAGGGATATTTATTGTTCTGAAGATGGAAATTGTGTGGAATGACAAGTGAAGTGGTGTTAAAATGATAATATGATTCAGATATAATCCATTCAATCCTATATTCATCC
Source organism: Pinus albicaulis (assembly GCA_034641835.2). Taxonomy (NCBI): domain Eukaryota; kingdom Viridiplantae; phylum Streptophyta; class Pinopsida; order Pinales; family Pinaceae; genus Pinus; species Pinus albicaulis. The sequence goes on from CM076570.1 coordinate 663,861,331, forward strand.
CTCTGAGTGTGTCCAATCCTCAGCAGTCTATGAATTTTGTTTTTATTCAGATCTTGGATTCAATTGTGGTGTTAAGGAAAGTAATCTTTCAGCAGCTCTATGAAGAGCTCCACTTCAGACTTCAATTTCTCAATTGGACGGTATTTTTGTGGGTAAGGCACTCATTCTCATCGTAATTTTTGCATTCTGGATTATTTGGTTCATAAGCTGACCAGAAATATTCAGGGAATTATTTATTTGTGGGCATCAGTTTGACTCGATCCTCAATTCAAGAAGGTACTTCTGATTTTCCTTCTTTTATCTTGGTTCATTGAAAACAATTTGCTTTGGATAGAAATTATAGATAAATAGGATTTTATATCAACTCTTTGTTTGTTAATTGGAGTTTGATAATATGGTTTTTGAATCTGTTGGCTAACCCAACATATTTACTGTCTTCCTCTTCTGAAATGTATTGCATGTCTCTGATACTAGGGTGGTGGAAATATATTATTCCCTCCTATCTTACGCTCTATTCAATTTCCCATGTTCTTTTGTTCAATTTTCATGGAAATTGTGTTAGTATCTGGGACTGAGTCTATAATTCAAGGCTTAAATTGGACCAATTTCATCTCTATGTTAAAATCCTAGAAGACAATGAAAGCAATCTTGGGTCGCCTCCTACTGTCATCAAAATTTGTTGAATTCTCGTTCAATGTGGTATAATGAATGCTAACTCAAACTCAGAGTCCTCCTTAGTTGATATTCCCAACTCCAATTTTTTTTGACCCATGAATCTCTTCATAGGTCATATTATGATCTCCAAGTTAAATTCTGCTAATTGTATCACACCTAGGTTGACCTTACAAAAAATCTAATGACACTCTAGTTTCATTTCTCCCACCTAACTGATGAAGTTAATGTGCTCAAGAACATTGTCATGTACCTCAAGTTAAGAAAATATGTACCCAATAGTCTTGACAAGAAACATGAAGATATAGGCAAGAGAGACATAGATCTCAACAGGCTAGCTACTGTCAATGGTTAACTCTTGCAACTATCATGACATGTGGATTCTTGTCCTTTTGTAATCTTGTGGCTATGATATAAGTGGTTCCTATATTAGTTTTTTGGGTCCTTTTATTTAATGGATTAGTTATCTCTCTCTCTGAATTTTGTTCATGTATGAATATTGAATATGTAATCCCTGTGTATTTTGTTGCGATTGGGCGCAGATTTAATGCAATATTACTCATTTTTCTGTAAAAAAAATGGTTGCGTAGTTATTTTAATGGTGGGACAATTTAATGTTTGTTGTAACTCTATATATTTAATTCATAATTTCATTCTTCCTTAAAAACTAAAAAAAATCAAATAATTCTCTATTCACCACTGTTCATTGAAACCCTTTAGAATAATGCATCAATTGATTAATGAACGTTAAATGCTAAAAAATGTCCCAATATGAAGACTTTCATAAGGATTGGATCCAAAGAATATATGAAGTCAAGGATAGCAAAAACATCTTATGGAAACAGGTCTATTTGGCATCCTTGCCTTCAAAATTTGTTGATTACCTCAGACAATAAGATGCTTTCCAAATGCCTTTTGAATCTTGTACTTGGGGAGAAATTTATAGCATTATAACCAGAGTCCTTGTAGGACTATGTACAAACATGAAAGTAAACAAATCACTGCAAAAACTATCCAGACTGCTAGACAGAAAATATATTTGTAGCAAATATGGACTATCCATAGATGACCCCATAGTGAAAAGAAGAAAACCCAAAAAGAAGGACAAGAAAGAAAAAATACAAGGATACAGAGAATATCCACAAAGGAAAAAGAAAGGGCCCAGAAAAGGGTACTACAAGTATGTTCCAAAGACATATTATTATCAGCCTAAGGATATTCATCTAGAAACACAAAAAAGAGATTAGTGGAATAAACTTACTAGTTGGCTCTGTGGCCAACAAGGACATACTTCAAATCGCTGCCCTCAAGCAGAAGAATCTAAAAGGAACAGGGGAAAAAATTATTTTGAAGCAGCAAAGAAGAAAAGAGCAGTAAAAACCGAAAGCATGGTGTCAATCACATGTTTCAAATGTGGTTCCAAGAACCATAAGTCAGGAAACTGCCCAAGCTTCCCACACAGAGAACAAATACAACAACAACAACTCTGCTCTACCTCAGACTCCTCAAAAATTTCTTCCTCAGAATATTCTGAAGAAGAATTAAATATGAATATGAATGAATGAAATTGTACGGATTCAGATGATTTCCACTGTGATTCAGATACTAAATCAGAAAGCTCATCTGATGAAGAAGACTTTGTTTCTGAAATCAAACAAAAAGAAAAATTTCTCATGGCACAAACTATAAATGATGAAGAAGCAAAATTACTTGCCAATATGAGAGTGCTAGCAAAAGGGGAAATGAAAGAAAATTTACTTGAAAATTTTCTAAATACTATGCATAAAAATCAACAAAGCAGTAGCAGGACTACTTCAAAAATAGAATCTAAGGCATTATTTGTTGATGCCTCATTTGAAAGAAATACAAGAGCCTTTCAAAGAAGCCAACAACAATCTAAAGGTAGATCCTTAACATTAGGAGAAATCAGCGAAGAGATTCATAATCTCAAGAAGGAAATTTCCTCCTTAAAAGAAAAAGTCTCTGAAATAGAAAAAGGAAAATCACCTAAAGACAAAGAAATTTTTAGCAATCCAAATATAGAGATCTTTGAAGGAAAAAGAGATGATTCTGTTGGTTTTAGAGATATGCGATTCATGCCTATCCAATATCAACAACATCATGTTATGTTAGATATTTGTATAAATGGTGAGATGTTTTCCCTAAAGACCCTCATTGACTCAGGAGCAGATATGAATATCTTAAATTCAAAAGTAATTCCTACAAAATATTCGGTAAAATATTTTAAACAGGTAATTGGGTTGGGAAACAAATATCTGTTATATGAAGTTCCTTAGGCTTATATCTACTTCAAGGAATATTGTATAAAACTGAAATTTGTTGTTGCTAACATTCCTATTGATTGTATCTTAGGAAATGTATTTTTGGTTGCTGTAGAGCCACATGGATCAATTAGATTAAAAAATGGTAAGGTTGGTTTTTTCATATCTGTACCAAATTTGAAGGGTAAGCTACAAAAAATTACTTTACCCTTTATATCCACACCAAGGGTATATACTATGGTATAGGTAATGCAACAGATTGAAAAGGCAAAAAATAAATTAGAAGAGCTCAAGGAGCTAAAAACCACCATGAAAATAGGATACTATCTTCAGACTCCTATAATCAAGAAAATAATCTCAACCCTCAGATTACAAATGGAAAGAGAATGATCTCAACCCTCAGATTACAAATGGAAAGAGAATGTTGTGCTGAAGAACCTAATGCATTTTGGCATAGAAAATAGCATTGTGTGGAATTTCCATATAGAGAATATTATGAGGGAAAACCATGTAAACGCCGAGCAATTACAATGAACAAAGAATACATAGATCTATGTCACGGTGAAATAGCAAGCTTATTAGAAAGAGGATTAATCAGGGAATCCAACAACCCTTGGAACTGTTATGGATTTTATGTCAATTAACATTCAGAACAGATAAGGGGAGTTCCAAGACTAGTTATAAATTACAGACCCTTAAACTCTGTTCTTGCAGACGACACTTATCCTATTCCCCATAAGGGAAATCTCATAGCAAGAATATCAGGGGCTAAGGTGCTTCCTAAATTTGGATTTTGGAAAGTTGCAATAAAGGAATCAGATAAATTCAAAACATCTTTTAGTGTCCCAGCAGGGCACTATGAATGGAACGTGATACCTTTTGGGCTCAAGCATGCTCCTTCCAAGTTCCAAATAGTCATGGATACCATCTTTAAACCTTATTTTGATTGGCTATTAGTCTATATTTATGATGTATTGATTTTTCCAAAAATGTCCATGAACATTTTAAGCATGTTCAAAGGTTTGTTCAATTAGTCAAACACAATGGCCTAGTGCTCAGTAGGAAAAAGATTGAACTCTTTCAAACAAGTATCAAATTTTTGGGACACACAATCAAAGATGGACAAATCACTCTACAAAAGCATGCTTTGGAATTCGATGAAAAATTCCCAGATGTTATTACTACCAAAACAAAATTAAAGAGGATATTGGGTTGTCTGAATTATGTCAGTAGTTTTTATAAAGATTGTGCCAAGGACGGGATATTACTCAACCAAATACTACAGAAACATCCACAACCATGGTCTCTTGCAAATATAGAAGCAATCAAAAGAATTAAAAGTAAGGTAAAAACTCTCCCTATTCTTCATATTGCTAATGAAGATTCTTTTAAAATTGTTGAAATAGATGCCAGCGACATAGGATGGGGAGGAATACTAAAGCAGAAGAAGGAAGGAGAAGCGCAAATTGTCCAGTTTGTCTCAAGAACCCAGAGCCCATCTGAGAAGAACTATTCTACTATAGAGAAAGAAGTCAAAGAAGCATGGAATTGCATTGACAAATTTGATATCCACCTAATTCATAAAAAAAATATTTTAAGGACTTATGCCTCTGCACTAAAAAAGGTCCTTAACAAAGACATAAAGAAACTAGGTGAAGCTAAGTTTGCAAGGTGGTAGGCTCTATTTGCGAATTTCGACTTTGATGTCGAACATATTAAAGGAGAAAATAATTACTTGCATGATTTTTTAAATAGAGAATACCTCACTCAGGTAGACACTCTCATGGTAATAGTAATAGAATGTGATCCTTCCCAGAAAACGGAGAATTTGAGGAGTATTCATGAAGAACAGAACTGGGAAGAATACTATAGAAACTGGAAACCCACATGGAAGTTAAGAAATACAAAGGTATTAGATGCAAATTTACAATCTCATTTAGACATACAACATTTAGTACCAGAGAGAAAAATATATCCGAAGGGGAGTAAATGGATACACAATATGGTGTATCAAAGAAGTATGTTATTATCACATTTGTCCGAATAATCTTTAAGTAAAAAATTTCATGATATAGATATGATTTGGACAAAAGGAAGTAACCAAAGAAATATTTTACATAAGTACTTTGCCATAAACAGGACTAGGTGGCCAAAATGGTATGATATGCCTGAAATGTGGCCGCAAGGTGATCCATCTATTATATTTCCAGATACCATTTATAACTTTACTGACTACAAAAAGATATGGTGGTATATCATGAATGTAGATGAAAAAGAAGAAGTTCATTATATACAAGGGTCAAGTTTGGAGCAACATGGACTACTCAAAGACAAAGACAATGTGAATGGCTTCAACAATGGTGGAATAATTATGGATTGAATAAAACAGCTATGGATCCTCTATTCTTCCAATCTGATTTCCAAATTGAATGTGAGATTTGTGGATTTTTAACTGAATGTTGGCATAGTCCCTATAAAACCATTGGAGATCTAAATAATTACCCAGATAGCCAAATTCTTGGTTATTTGATGAAGAGACATCATGAATGGTTAGTAATGACCAAAATAAAACATTAATTAATTGGTTAGTAATTAATTGATTCATTATTCTAAAGGGTTTCAAATTATTTTTATCAATTATTGACTATTCAGGGAAGACATAATCAGTCACAAATTTCTTTTATTTCCCATGATTGCAGATAGGTTATTGCAACTTCCCTTAAGATTGTACATAGGTCATACAAGTCATGCTAGCATGGCATCTAGATACAATTCAATTTTTGGGTGTATGATATTTTATAAGGCTTGCTTAATGTTTTGGAGGAGAGCTAAGTTGTAATTAAGGCTATTAAATCTAAATCTAAATTATTTAACTCATATCTTCCTTGATTGGCATCTTGTGGGCTAATTGTGTATGGCCATTTCTAGGTTCAAAGCATTGGATTTTGTGGACTTCAACCCCTCTCCCATGACATTAAAATAAATGCCTCACATAAATATTTATTTAATTGTGTTAAGTGAATTAAGAAATTACCATCTCTTATGTGGTTCAATTAATGATGTATAAGTCAAAATGGTGTTTATCATAAGCATCTAAAATTGGTGAAGGCGTTGTGATTTACATTATAATTACCAATTAAGATTCATTCATGTCATTACAATCACTTGGGAATAATGCATACATATTGATGAGAAGGGTATTACAATGAAAGTTTTAGTTTAGGTTGAGTACATACTTATGGTTATTACAATTGAAGGTACATTGAGCTAAGATCTCAATTGTAAAACATGACAAAGAAAGATAATATCATTCTCCATGTTGTCTAGAAACAAGTCTATAGATTGTGCATTGTTAGCTTAACAACACAAAGGTTTATATTTTTCTAATAATAGAAGCAAAGTCGCTTGAACTCACTGATGATTATTATTGGCCTATAGTATCAAATTAGTGACCAAGACTTGAACCCATGCCTAATTATATCCTTCATTCCCATACAGTGATCAAAGAAGGATATTAATTGACTAGATCATCTTGATATATTTAGCTTCATTATATATAAATATGCAAAGGAATTGCATGAATGGAAAAATATTTGTGGAATCTTGTTTTTATTGGCTTGATTACTATTTTTTTGATATCTAGTTGATGCGTGTAGGTTACACCAAAGCATAGGCCATACCTCTAATACTCAAGAGTAGTTATACTAAGCATAAAGGCTTTGTGTCCATTCAAAGAACAAATATATTTGCATAAGTTAGAGAAACAAATTTCAAAAATTGAATTCTATAAATTATCCATGTAGATGAAATGAGTGAGATATAAATCTCTCATTTACTGATCTTATGGTATCAAAATAACTAAATATTTAATCAAAATAACTAAATATTTTATTTTGCTAGTACTTTGAACATAAAGAATACTCAATATGGTAAAAAAATAGATAAAGGTTGCAAGAATTGGAGATGATCAATGCTCAGTTTTAAGAAGAGAAAAGGCACAATAAGGAGAAGGATTAGATGTATTTCCAAATGATGGAGAATATGGATAATAATCTTGAGACATCAATAAGACTATTTCCATCGTTAAAGAATAAATTCAATGAGCATCGATACTCCCTCACCATAGTTATGTCAAATTAGGACACGAGTCAAGAAGGTCATCCATCAAGGGGATTTTAGGGTTTAAAATGGGCCTCCTAAAGAGAATAATAAAATAGTAGTTAAAATAATAAAATAAGAACTATGATTTTTTAAGGAAAACTACATTTTTTAATTACATTTTCAACTTATTTCCCTAAATATTTACTCAAATTCCAACTGAAGGCACCCATTGAATGCAAAATTTAAATTTAACATCCAATGAGTACACACTCTACATACTTTTGAGTGGGACCCCACCCAAAAAAATGAAAATATATTAATAAAAAAAAATTCAAAAGAATACCCCTAATAAATCATTAGAATGCAATTTTTTTCCAATTATAGTCTATCTACCTAGGTCATTATCTAGATGACTTGGCACATGATGTATTCCAAAGTAAAATGAATATCTTAGGCCTACATGTTGATATTTTTGAACTAAATGAAAGATCAAAATAGTAGGCTATTGATATGCAACAAATGCAAAGAAAGATTGATGTCATGACAAAAGTTGTAACTACTTTTAAAAATAGTTTAGCTAAAGAAGTAAGATATTTGGCCTTGGAAGGAGTATCTAGTTCTCTCGTTTCTATAAGAGAATTAGAATCCCAAACATATAACTTATTTTGAAATAAAAACTTTGATAAGAAGTTATTATTAAAGGTAGTAAGAAAAATGACTCCATAATTAGAAAGAATAAAACTTGGCATTGACCTTGCCAAAGAAAAATAGTTGCTTATTAAGTCCGAGATCAAACAAATAAATTTTATTAAGGAAGAAGTTGAATCTTATGGGATCCTTGGTGATGAGAAAACATGAGCATTTGAAGGTGATAGTGGAGGGAATACCTTCCACTTAGCTTGGGATAAATGGTTCCATGTAAAGTATGGGTCAAATAAAAATATTCCTTATGACCCTTCAAATTCTTCAGATTTCTCCTATATCTCTAGAGAAAATATATATCTAACCCCCACAACAATTCAATTTCATATCAAGAAATGAATTAATGATGATAATTAAATAATGTTTTGAATGGGTTAAAACTCAAAAATTCATTTTCAAAAATAGAGTCATTTTGGGAAATTTGGCTTTCCGACCCACATGGGGTTTTACTAGAAACATAGGGTTGTGGTGGAATAAACTCCAAGAGTCTAATAAATTATCCATAATGAACGATGATACACCATTAGAATAACTTGTTAAAGTTGTGATCCATAAGTTCTATGGCAATGATGAAATTGATACTCATATATATGAAGATTTATTTATGAGTCAAAGATTGTGCTTAGTCAAAGAGTTGCTTAAATTTTTCTACACAATGCGAGATTTACTCTATACAACACATCATCTCAATAATTTAGCATACTTCTAATAATATCTTTTTTTCATGTCAGGAAGAATTCCATACCTTTCTAAAGAACGTTTTGAACATGAAAAGATATATATAGAAGGATTATCTCTAGGTGGCCTACATGAGAAAGTAATGAAAACAATACAGAAGGAATGTATTAGAAGAAAAATATCTAAATATGTTAATAATCAATTAGGATTTAAACAGTATGTTTGTAACATCTATGCTAAAACTTACCATTTTGGTTGTAACAAGCATAAGAAAAAGAGATATTGTGGGTTTGATTATTCTTACAAAAATAATAAATTTGAATATAACCTAATATATAATTTTAAAAATTCCAAACATTATAAACAACATTTCAAACCAATGAATTCAATATTTAAGAAAATAAAATCTCCCACTTCTAAATCCTTTTGTTTTATTTATAAAAATCCTAGCCACTAGGAAAATCAGTGTCCTTTGCAAGGAAAAGAAATACATCAATCTAAATTTATGGATTTTTACCGTAATTATTATGATCCAATGGAATGGGGAGAAGTCTCTTCACCTCATTCAGATGGTGAATATTTTTCTATCACTAAAACTTTTGAAGATGACCTTGATCTCTATCATTTCAATGTACATTTTGATTATGATACTAATTATTCTGATGATAATAACATTATTTATGTTAAATAGTGTAAAATGCTTCATATTGATCCTTATTTTCCATAACTTCAATCACATATTCATGACATTGAATCTCATTTTTCCTCACTTACTCTTATTGACTTCAGAGTTTGTCGTCAATTGCAATCACAACTTTCTTCCCTTCAATCACAACTCCACTTTATCACATAGCTTATAATGGTGAATTTACATAAGTATAATCCATATGATGATGCGTCATCCTTCTCTACTCCAAAAAGGGTCCCTAAAATTCATACTAAGGAAGGTACATTTTTACATAAAAAAAAATCTTTTGGCAATTAAATATTTGCTAGGTTCAAAAGTCCCCTACTTTAACTACTAACAATAAAGGAATTCTCTACAAGGAAACAATTGAAAAATTAAATCCAATAAAAGAATATTTGAATATGGTACAAAAAGCATCTCAACTAGTCAATCTTAGAATATATTAAAAAAGATAAATTACAAGTTCAAAATCTAGAAAAGAAATTAGTGAGCACACCTAAAGATACCTTAGAAGAAGAACTTAAGGAATTGTTTGGTCCCAACAAGAGAACCATTACTAAATAATAATCTAGTAAATATATTCCTAAAGAAAAAAATGTCATGACTCTTGCACCCTAATTGAATGTGTTAGAATGTTGAATTATTATCGACATTGATATAAAGGTATCTAGTTATAAGCGGTATGATTTAGATGCACATATAGATACTCGGGAAATTATTTATTGTGATAGATATACTATTATCCCACATTATTCCTGGTAGCCAAAACAAATGTTTTTCAAAGCTGTGAACAATACCAGGTTTCCTATTAAAGGGTATGCACCTGAATTTTTTGGTTTCCCTTCACAGTGATAGGGCCTATGTATATTTATATTGCTTTGATACTAGAGTTTTCATCATCTTAGGAAAATATCTTTTAAATAGATACTTAACTATGGAAGTTGGCCTTGAAATTATTAGCTTCCATATTTCAGGAAATAAGGCCATTGTGCCAAGAAAAAACACTTTTTCAAACAAAGTAGCTGATAGTCCTCTAGATGAAAAATGAATACATTGTACATATGTTGATAAAGCTTAATAAAGCCGTAAAGTATGCATAAATTCGTGTTGTATAAGCAATATGTGATATTATGAATAAAATTGAGAAGGGTTGTACATTAGATTATTCATATGTAATCTAGATGAATAACAACATTTTGTTGATATCCCATAACAGTAGGATTATAAGCCAAAACCCAACAAGGATTCAAACAACCAAAATCCTCTTATAGAACTAGAGATGTTTAAGTAGATGATTACTTAATTTCTTGAAAGGAAATTAGTAGATCCTAGTAGAAACTTATGGGCATGCCCTTCCTTTTATGCCAATAAACACTCTGAGCATAAAAGCGTAAAACCTCGTCTAGTGATAAATTATAGAGTTTTACATGAAGATATTCTACTATTAGATGTCCTATAACTTCAAAGGATGTCTTGTTTTCAAATATTTGATCAAAAAATATTTTCAATAAGTTTGATTTGAAAAGAAAATTTTAGAAAATTGGGATAAATCCCAATGATAGGTACAAGAAAACATTTGTTGTTCCTAATGAAGAGTACCATCAATCATACCCCATCAAAATTTCAAAAAATTATGGAATATGTTTTCAGAGATTTAGAATATGTTCATCACAAATCCCAAAATATTGAAATTCTAAATCTATGAAAATGATTTTCTTTCAACAAACATGTTTTTCATGTATTTTCATTTTTTTTATGTGTGTCCACCAAAATTATGCAATGTGGGTACTAGTTAGATGTGGAATTTTAGTTCCACATCTATCAAGTGCATACAGTTGACAGTTGAGTAAACCTATAAGGAGATAAGCTGAAAATACATTAAAAAAATAGTTTTCTTCTTTTCCCTCCAAAACTATTCATCATCTGGGTTGACACCATCATCTTGAATCTGGTTGGCTTTTTTAAAGTTATTTTTTTTGTAGTTTTTTTGTTTTAAGGCTCATTTTTTACCTTTAAATTACCATAATGCTAGATGGATTGATGTTTGGAGTATAGACTAAATTATATGATGAATTAGTTGCAATAGGATTTAGCATAGAAGGGAGAAGCATTGATGAAGCTACAAAATATTATCCAAGAGACCGAGGAAGAAAAGCCACATTCCATTGCTAATGTAAAATCCAACAGCATGACCTAGACAACTTTTGTAATCATTTGTCAATAACCTTTTGCTTAATTTGAAAATAATACTACTAAGGCATTGGATCCAAGTTACAAATATAGATGGGATACAGTTGAAAATGATCACACAAGAGGAGACAAGGCATCCTAAGATCCATTGCAGTTGAATGATGGTCAAGCATGAGGGGCTAGGTTTTGATAGTGGAAAGGATATGACAGTGAAAAATAAGACCACATTTATGAAGTCAAATGACATTATAAAATTGGCCTACCCATAGGAAGAAATAGAAATTAGAAAATGAAGGTGAAACCCCATTACCACCTCAACCTTATTATGGTAGATTACATAAGGAAAATGATAAGATAAGTGCAAAGACTTGGGTAAGATCACATAAGGAAATCATTAAGAGTATTAAAAAATACATATATTGAACCAACACTTATAAGAAGTAGCAATCAAATTGGCCAAGGAATAAAGGAGAAGAAGACTATGAATCCAACATTAGAAAGGGAATTCCTCATTTCCAACTATTTTAGGAAGAGAGGCCATAACATTTCTAGTTGTCAATACCGAGAAATGTGCTCATTTTATGGGAAGAAATCCCATTAAATGGATCCTTGTTGGGAGAATCAAACCACATGGCAGGAGGTATATTTTTATCAAAGGATGAATAGTAATAAGGATTCCCCAATTCTATAACAAAGGGGAGAAAAGGAGTATGTAAGTATTCCAAATATAAGCCAACAAATTTTATCACCATTAAGTTGAACGGGCATTAGGAAGAAAATTGTCCTTGACTTCAATTGGAGCTTCACTCCAAGAACTACATAACCAAGGTAAGAGCATGAATAATGAATCCTAACAAAGATAATAAAAAAATGCATTGCATATCCAACTCAAGGAATATAAGTTGTATGTGGATATATAGTATCACAAGAGGTCTATATCACCATTAAAGAGGATATAAAGTACATGTCAACAACTAAGGTAATCCCATTCCAATTGTTACTTTAAGTATTTAATAAGAAGTTTCCCTTTATGGACATGTTTTAGAGGTTGGTAGAGGGAGGTAAATTATAATTTATAGTCCCTTTTCCTTGCATTATCCAAACCTTGAGGCATTCTCTCCTCCTCGAGACTATATCAAATTGATAATTTTCCCCTACAACCCTACATGTGCAATATTTGTTAAATGCCTTGGGTGGGAGAATGTGTTACGATTACACACCAATGAGGTCATCAAGTGGTGTTGTTCTAGAGATAGAGTACTAGTAATAACATTCAAATAATAAAGAGTTATTTCCATGTCGATAAGCAATTTATCCTAGACTTAGAAGAAGATAGTCCACACATCTTCTTGTGAAATTTTTATTGATAAAATGACTAGAAATCACATTGAACAAGGAAATAATGATTCAACTTGGTTTCATTAATTGTTGAGACAGATTGTGTCTGTTACCAGAATGCAATAGAATTTCTTATTAAATATGGGAATGAATTCCAATGAAATAGTTTCAATATGAAGATTTCTTAAAGAAGATAGTCTAAATTATGGGAACAAGTGGGATAGGAACTAGATGTAGAGCCATAACTATAACCAAAGCCATTATCCAAAGCCTTGATCTAGTGCTACAGCTAAAGCTTTAGTAAAGAGCCAAAGTTAGAGCCATGATTCAGAGAAGTAGATATAAGACACATTGATCCATATTGGTCCTAAAATCTTTTGGAGGCAAAAAATCCTCTCAATGGAGAGGTGTGGTTCAAAATAGATCCAAACAAGAAAATGGTTGTAACACTTAGTTCATGCAAATTTTATTTGGTAATTATTTAAGGTTAGATAACTATAAAGGATAGTGCAAGTGTAAAAGAATGAAACGAGATAGAGAAAGGAAAAAATAATTAAATAAAGTAGAAAATTTGAAAATAAGAGAGAAAAAAGGAGGGGAAATATAACTATCCTGGATATTCCATTGGACAATTCATCCTAATAGTTCTAATAAAATTATGCTTTGAAATCTAAAATCTACTCTATATGGGTTTATTTTTCCTTAGATTTCTAGATTTGTAAATTATGATTTATTTCATATGCACGCAAATTATAATTATTCTTGAAATAGAAAATACTGAAATAAAACTCACAAACTACAAATTAACAAACGATATAACTTGCAAAACCCTTTTCAGAGAAAACCCAGTTGAAAGGTGAGGATGCTCTACTCTCTTTCTCTGAATGGAAAATGGATGAAAGTACAAAGAAATGAGGCATGTGGCATGTGGGTTGTTAAAATTCACAAATCATCTATGTTTCCTTTCTCCCTATCCACTCTTGAATACTATTAATGGTTCTAGAAATATATCAACCAAAGGGGTCTCCCTGATGTGAAGTCCCAATTATAACTCACACTATTTGAAGTATGAGACTCATTCGAAGTATCGACCTAGCCATGATAAGTCTAAGGTTTTCCTTGGCTTCAATGAATAACATAAGATATTATGCACATAACTTTTGAAATTAGAAATTAAGTTGACATTCTAAAACACCAATTGCAATGTGTAAAATGAGCCTTTCACGAGAGGGGAGTAAAGAGTGAGTCTCTAGAAGGAAATTAATAGTACTATCCTAAGAGACGCACACGAGAGCAAGGAAAGATTCGTTAATCATCTAGCAAAGTAGATCACATAAACACAACAATCATTAAAGAAAATCCAACACACGTTCAACGAGATAAGAACCAAAGCCAATGAAGTAGTTCAATTTCTTTAGTGCATATGAACATAACATATACCACAAACATCTAAATAATAGTCTTAAAAAATTCATGATTCATGCATGAAAGTGTGCCGACTCAATGAGATTTTGATGATTAAGTGAAAGATACAAGTACACAGTTACAATGGTGATACACTAGCTCCAATAGTGGAACATTAATTCACTTCTTTCTTCTCCAAATAATGATCTTCTCTCCTCTGCCAAGACAGAGGAGCCAAAGATAGCTCTCAAAATTCCAAGCCTCCAAAATCCTTTTTCTTGAGTTATGAATGTGTATTTATAACAATAGGAATGACCTTTTGTATCCCCATGAATCTTTAGCTTCCCTAATGACTCTTGGACTTCCAAGTGACTCTTGAACTTCTACAAGACTCTAGGAATTTTCCTAGTCACTCTTTTGTCCACATGTGACTCTTGGACTTCAACATATTTACATTTTCTCATTTTTATTGAAAATACATAATTAAATTCCATGACATGTGGGAAAATACTTTGACAATATAGGACTATTTGATGACACTTTTAGAGGCCATGAGTTGGCCACTATGATATAAGACTTCATTGTGATGCATCCATGCCAAGTGCCTCTCCTTGTTGCCATGTCTTGCATTCTTGGTGATAAATATGATATGTACTTCATTTTCGCCCTCCAAAGGATCTTGGATTCTTGTTGGAACCTTTTGATTCATCATGAAATGTCATCATTCTGCCATGGTCCAGGATCTCTTCATGTCTTCATGATGGTTCTTCTCTATGCTTCATCTCTGCAAGTGGCTCTATGTTTCTTCTCCTTGACATATTCCTTGAGCATCACCTTTCCATGCTGAGCTGGTACACCTGCCAATGAATTTCACTCATGTCAAGGAAATATCATTCAATAAATAAACTATTCTACCACTACTTTGGTCATGGAATAAGCTGATTGTGATGGACCTATGTAAGAGCTTAGAGAGATAAGCTTGTTGAGAATTGTGTATTTGATATCAGTAGTGTTTGGGTATGACATCATTGTTCACTATAAATTTGAAATGCATTATAAGGAGGGGATCTTCAGGGTCCAATGTAGTGAGCAAGTGTAAGATACAAGGTTGAATCATGATCTTGTTGAGTAAAAGTGTGCAATGTGCAAGGCTCATGG
Source organism: Pinus albicaulis (assembly GCA_034641835.2). NCBI lineage: Eukaryota > Viridiplantae > Streptophyta > Pinopsida > Pinales > Pinaceae > Pinus > Pinus albicaulis. Next base: position 663,876,544 of record CM076570.1, read on the forward strand.
GAGAGGATGGAAGTGATGGAACATTTGATCTACAAAATGAATAATGGGAGGCATCATTGTTTACTATAAATACGCAATGCATAGAGGGATACAAGTCATAATAAGGCATGGTGCAGTGAGGAGTGCCAGTTAGTAGAGGAGGAAAGACTACGCACTGCAACTGTGCAATGTGTAGTGCTTAAGGGGCAGAAACCTATGCTTTCACACTTGAGGGATGAAGTGGGCCATACATGGATTGGTTTTCCATTATAACTTCACAATGCACAAAGGGAGGCTCACTGGAAGGGAGGATTGTGCAGTTGGTTAATGCAAGCAACAGAAAGTCAAGTCACTTTTCCAGGAAGGCTCCCACTTCACTGTGAAGGAAAGGGATCCTATGTTGCGCAATTTTTCATTACAAGGGGATGGAGAAGTTCCTTTTATTCACTATAAATTCTCCATGTTCTATGTAAGGGAGAATTTATCAAGTGCTTAGTGCAATAAGTCAGTAAAAGCAATAAGGGTTAGTGATTATGCTTTGAAGGTGCTCAATGTGTAATCATCTTAGTTGACCTTGAGAAAGACTCAGTGCACAAGTCTAGGAGGAATATATTTCACCAATGATTCTCATGGGTAGGAAATTCTCATCACTTGGGGTGGGGGGGATAATGCCTTCATAATTTTCACTGGAAAGGAGGACCACGAAGAGCTCTAGAATGGCTGATTGTGGGACTAGTAGAGTAAGAATGAGAAAGAAATCTGAACGAGACTCAAACACAAATCACACACATGAATTCCATCAATAGAATCGAAGGGAATTAATAGGACTCATTTTCAACAATAAAACCTTGAAATGACAACAAAGTGACACTTATTTCTAAGTGCGGTTGAAATGTAGCATTGCAACACTTAGAACACAAGTTGTGACAGAAGTGTCGACTGGGACTAGAAATTGTGATAAGATGTAGGAATGTGTATAACTCATATTCTTATGATATATACGACCATATGATGTGAAATAGTGTGCTAGAGCTACCTCTAGTGATGTGCGAAGGTGTGAAACATATGGGAGTGGAAATAGTTAAAAGCAACACTTGTGACAGTAAGACAAAGTGAAAAATACATTTGCAAAAGCTAATAAAGTGAAAGTGTCACATTCCAGAGCAAAGATAAATTGAAAAAAACACATGTTAAATTTAAATCAAGCAAAAACGGTAGTCATTAAATTGAAAGTGATGCTTGAAAAAATAAAGGTGCGCAAAAGAAAAGGTTGTGAAAAACTCACTGGAATAATAGTAAAAGTGCAACCAGAGTGAGAGGGATTGTCAAGTAATATTGCACACTAACTGTCGACATAGGTTGCACAGTTTACTATACTTAACATTACACAAGCACTATTCCTAGATATTTTCAAGCCTTACTTTCATGAGTTGCGCAATTCCTATCTAATCTTGCATAGAGAAAAGTGCATTTATGAATTCACATGGATTGAGCCTTCATAATTTTCCTTCATAATTTGCAGTAGAAAGTAGGACCAAGAAGAGCTCTAGAATGGCTAAGTGTGGGAATAGTAGACTAAGAGAGAGAAAGGAATCTGAATGAGACTCAAACACAAATCACACACATGAATTCCATCAATATGAGTGAAGGGAATGCATAGGACTCATTCTCAACAATAAAACCTTGAAATGACAACAAAGTGACACTAATTTCTATGTGCGACAATTGAAATGTAGCATTGCAACGCATAGAACACAAGTTGCGACAAAAGTGTCGATTGGGACTAGAAAGTGTGATAAGATGTAGGAATGTGTATAACACATATTCTTATGAGATATAGGACCATATGATGTGAAATAATGTGCTATATCTACCTCTAGTGATGTGCGAAGGTGTGAAACATATGGGAGTGGAAATAGTTAAAAGCAACTCTTGCGACAGTAAGAAAAAGTGAAAAATACACTTGAAAAAGTTAAATAAAGTGAAAGTTTCACATGCCAGAGCGAATATAAACTGAAAATAAACACTTGTTAAAGTGAAATAAATCAAAAAAAATAGTCATGAAATTGAAAGCGACGCTTGCAAAAATAAAGGTGCGCGAAAGTAAAGGTTGTGAAAAACTCACTAGAATAATAGTAAAATTGCAACCAGAGTGAGAGGGATTGTCAAGTAATATTGTACACTGACTGTCGACATAGGTTGCACTGTTTACTATACTTAACATTACGTAAGCACTATTCTTAGATATTATTCAAGCCTTAATTTCAGGAGTTGCGCAATTCCTATATAATCTTGCGTAGAGAGAAGTGAATTTGTGAATTCATCAAAGTGGATTTGTTAAGGTATAAGAAAGTGACATTCACACTTAGAACCTCATAAGAAGACTTAAACACCTTGAAAAACATTAACTAAATACAAAGTGACCATGGAACAACATATTGCAATATCCTCAGTAGGCTCCAAAATTCAAGTGTAGGAAAATTTTTGAAGGGTGTTTGTCGCAGTGACAACACTTGACAGCACATTAGTAGAACTCCAGCTTCTTTTTTTAGGTATATATTTAAGCACAAAGTCTTAATCCTTTAGGAAGTACTGATTCATCATGTGGATTAATTTGGCTTCCCCATTTGACTCGTTTATAGATATAGTCCCCTCTATTCCCTTCCTCATTTTAACACATCAATAAAGCTCTCCATATTACAATTGTTTCTATCTAGGAGAAGAATAATATGTAATCACAAGTTTAAGATGGAAAAAGTATTATTTTTCATCTCTAGTGTTGCTCTGCTGCTAGCGAGCTTGTTCAGTACCCCTCTAGTTAGCTTTTTCAGTAACCCAACGAAGTTACTTGCTTCACCTCTCTGCATCAGAAGCCTTTCTCTTCTTTCATCCTTTGTTTTATTTCATAAGTTCATGCTCATTGCCAATTTATTTGAGTTTATATCACCTAGGCAGAAGAGATATCTTGACATATTGAGAGAAAGAGAGGTTGTTTCTTCATAGACAGGAGTATATAAGTTCGAAATTGATGTGCTCGTTATTTATTTCCCCTTTCCCTTCTCTACATGATTGGATCAGCAAGAAAAACACCATAAAATTATAGTACCAAGTCAAGGAATGAAGATCCTAAAATAGATACAGGCATCGTGGTTCTACTTATAGATTTTTGTTTGAATGAATCATATTTTTCATTCAAACATCATTGAATTTAAAATATATGTAGGCCCAAACAAAGAAGAGGAAGACAGATTAGCCAAGAGTTTTCGTCGTCACAATTTCCTTTTCAAAAATTCATCACATTGTCTTTTAATCCAAGCAAGAGAATTTTCATGTAGATTCTTATTAAACAAAAGCAAGAAAGAAACTTACAAGGCATAACAAGAAAAAAAAATAAAAAGTAGAGTAGAATTAAACCTTAACTGAAAAGCGGCATGGGAGACAAAAAAAGCAAACAAACCAAGTTCAATAACACAATAAGGGTAAAATGCAAGGTCATGCAACGCAACTAGAGAGCTAAAATGCACCTAGACCTACTCCTAACCTAACGGGCTAGAAGTTCAGGTCTAAGTGTAATGGAATTTCTAATGTAACCATTGTAACTACCCCGAACCCGTAAACACAAAGATGTGAGAAAATAAAAATAAAAATAATTGCAAAAGTAAATATAACAACTTGAATACCTTTCATAATAAAATCAAGGTCTTGCTTATCAACAGAATCATGTGCCATACCGACTGGTTTGAACTAGTCTTGAACTTTACCTCATTATTTGAAATGAAAATCATAAAAACCTTAAAGGCTACTTGCGAATATACATTCATTCATATTTTCAATTTTTGCAAACATTAATAAATATCAAAACTTATTAATAATAATGGATTGTTCCAAGCAAGATTTCTCTAACCATTCAGGGATTGGATCTCTATATTCAAGATAACCAATTTGAAACCCTAAGACTCATGAGAAAATGAATTTTTAATTAATTCATTTGAATCACATAGAGAATTTTCTTAGGGGAATTCAATCTGATCTTGTTCATAAACCTAAGATGGTGAGAACCTGAATAACCATCAACTCATGTTGAAGTGCCTCAACTATCCAACAAGCATTTGAAAAATGAAATGATGAATTTCAAATATCAATAGACTCAACAACATCAATCGATGTGAAACAATCATCATCAAATGTACTAGTGAGAAAATGATTGATTGAGTAACAATTGTTAACACCAGTGTTACGATCAAATTGGTCGATTAACATATAATATAATCAATTCTCAATTGGTTGCCTTCGTATTCAATTACATGAAAAACCAAAAATATTAAAGCTTATGGAATTAAAAACAACTGTTGACATTGTAAATCCAGGAAACCAATTACGATACTAGGTTGACAAAAGATTAGAGACATGTGTTAAATCAAATCCAGTATTTGTATCAACATGGGGTTTTTTGTCCACTGAATGACGCAAGAATTTTGTCTCACTCAAGGAGATATATTTTTCCAGAAAGATGATTAAATTCAAATCATGCACAAGATATATAAGAAGATAATCAATCTCAGAAGAGTTCGGCAGGGAGGGATCCTACAACCAAAGATAACCTTTATCTTGATGACCAAATTGACAAGATTTAAGGCTATAATTATCTGTGAAAGATGTGCTCTCCAACCCTTGGTCTAATACAAGGGATCCACATGATGAGAAATTAATCAAGCATGAGTCCTTTGCCTTATAAATTCTATATTGAGGATTGGGAGGATTAACTTGAAAACGTTGAAATTTCTTCAAGAATGAGATCACATCATGTGGATAATTGTTAAGGACATAATTACGCATGAAAATATATATACAACTTAGTTCAAATATCTTAACAGGATTACGAGAACCTGACATAACCATCAACAGGGGGTTGAAGTGCCTTGATGTCCTAACAGATCTCTGAACTTTCTAATGATAGATCGTTGAATTTGGGTGGCTTAGAAAGATACACAGGTAGATATGTACCACTAGCATAAGATGTATCAATGAAAACATTATTAGTTCCAATGAGTTGATTAGATTTAATATTAACCATATCTAATTCTTGACAGATAGAGAATTTAGATGCATCAAATGGAAAACTTCCTTCCTCATTTAGAGTTGTAACATCTTCCTCCTGACTCATGAAAGGTTTACATTTGAATAAATTATGAATAATGGATTCAATCTTTTCATCCTATGTGTTATGAAACCAACTCACAAAATAGAAGAAAATATAGATCAACAACTTAGAAATCAGCATCTTCAAGGGGGAAACCTCCTTTACATTACATAAATAAACAATTCTTGGATGATTCAAATGAAAACACCTCCTTTCTATATATATGAGTCCAATGGGTCACAATATAATTCTAGCTGACATAACAATAACAATGTAAGGGCACAACAATAACAATAGCGGGCTTCTATGGGGCACAATAATAACAATATGGGGACTACATGGGCACAACAATAACAATAATGGAGCTACACTAACAATAATAATAAGGGGATACACTAGTATTATAGGGACCTAGCATGCCCCTCTCCTTCAAAGAAAAAATTGCTAAACGCTTGAGTAGTTCTAGATTCTTATATATATAATTCTCATCCTCCCATGTCGAATCTTCAGTGGGTAAGTTCTTCCACAATGAGATACTTTGAAATTGATCAGTTCCATAGCTTTCAAGTTCTTATTTTCGTGACTGCTTCAAGTTCCAATATGATTTTTCCTTCCTCGTCAAGTTCTAGCAATATTGTTTCAACTGAGAGCTTGTCACATATAGCCTTCTTTAAGCATGAAACATGGAAAATTGGGTGCACTCAGGAAGATGTGGTAAGCTCCAATTTGTATTCCATAGTACTAATTTTTGCAACACCTTGTAAGGACAATAATACTTTGGTGATAATTTATTATCCTTATTAGCTTTCTTGAGGGGCATTTGTTTGTATGGTTGTACCCGTAAAAATACCCAGCCACCTACATCAAAAATTATTTCATAGCGATGTTGATCTTCTTGTTGTATCATTAGATTCTACGCCTAGATGAGGTTATCCTTTAATATTTGGAGAAACTTTTGTTGATGCTCAATGTGGTCTTCCACTGCTTGAACCTTAGAATTTTCTCTTAAAGATGAGGTGATGGACAGTGGATGATATCCATAAAGTGCCATAAATGGGGTCATTTTTGCTATAGTATGGAAGGAAGTGTTATACCACCATTCAACCAGAGATAACCACTTGACCCATTGTGGTTGTTTATCACATACAAAGCAACGAAGATATCCTTCCAAAAATTTGTTCACTATCTCAGTTTTCCCATCAGATCGAGGATGATATGATGAGAGTACCCAAACAAGAAAATAATTCCATCCAAAAAATTCCAGTAAAAATGGGATCTTTGTCGCTCATAATAATCTTTGGGTTTCCATGTAGCTTTTGAATTATTTCCATTAATGAAATATCAACTGTACTAGCCTTAAATGGATCATATAATTCACAAAAGTGTGCATACTTGGTAAGTCTATCACCTACCACCATAATGACAGTATTGAGTTTGGACTTGGGTAAACCTATGATAAAATCCATTGAAACCTCCTCCCAACATTGACTTGGAATAGATAAAGGTTGTAATAGACCTGGGGTCTTAATTGTCTCAACTTTATTTTGTTGGCAAACCAAACATTCTGCCACAAACTTTTGAATATCAAATTTAAGTCCATTCCAAAAAAAATCCTTCTTGACCCTGTGATAAGTTTTTAAAAATCCTAAGTGCCCTCCTAAGGGAGAGGTGTGCAATTCCAAAAGAATATTTTGTTTGAGTTGGGAATTCTTACAAAGATATAAGAAATATTTGTACCATAATGAATCATTTTTCCAGCTAAATGTTTCAGATGTACTAGGATCTTGCTACAACTTTTGAATGATTTTCCACGCCTATTCAACATTCTTCCATTCATCCCTTGCTTCAGTTATCCACTCAGGTTGGATAATAGAAATGGCACAAAGAAATGCTTCCACATCCTCATCCTTTCTTGAGAGTACATCTGCAATAATATTTTGCTTCCCTTTTTTTAGATGATTTCAAAGTCATAACCCCACATCTTTTTGACCCATTTTTGCTGCTCTTTTGAAGATAATATTTGTTCCAAAAAGTATTTAAGACTATCATGATATTTTTTTACCTTGAAGTTTCTTCCCATTAGGTAAGGTCACCATTGCTTTAGTGCATGTAGTATTTCTAACATTTCCTTCTCATAAATAGGTTTTAGTAAATACTTTCCTTTGATTAGACGACTTTCAAAAGCAATGGGTCTTCCTTCTTGCATTAAAACCGCACCAATTCCATTTCCTAAGGCATTTACAATAAAGGTTTTTGTAAAGTCTGGCATAGCTAGCACCGGTGCTTGGCACATTGCCTCTTTAAGATGTTCAAAGGCCTTAGTTTCTTTTGGAGTCCAAGAAAATGCATCTTTCTTCAATAATGATGTTAGAAGTGTCGATATTCTCCCATAATTCTTAAAAAACTTGGGATAATACCCTGTTAACCCCAGAAATCCTCGAAGATGCTTTATGGTTGTAAGGATTTTCCATTCCTTAATGGATTTAATTTTGTTATGGTCTACCTTAACACCCTCATGACATACAATATGACCCAAATATTCCACCTCTTGTACTCCAAAGAAACATTTGGATGTTTTTTCATATAATCGCTTCTCCTTCAATAGTTTGAGCACCATGTCAACATGTTGAACATGATCATTCCAAGACTTGTTGTAGATTAGTATATCATCAAAAAATACTAACAAAAATTTTCTAAGGAAGGGTTTGAAAATGGAATTCATCAAACCTTGAAATGTGGAAGGTGCATTAGTAAGGCCAAAAGGCATGAACAAAAATTCATAATGACCCTCATGAGTTCTGAATGTTGTTTTCGGAATGTCTTCACTCTTCATTCTAATTTGATGATATCTAGAATGAAGATCCAACTTGGTGAAGTAAATTTCTCCATGTAATTCATCCAATAATTCATCAATGATGAGGATGGGAAATTTATCTTTAATAGTGAGCTTGTTGAGCTTCCTGTAATCCAAACGCATATGCCATGATCCATCCTTCTTGTGCACTAATACTACTGGAGCAGAGAAAGAACTTTGACTAGGTTGAATTATATCAACCTGTAACATTTCTACAACAATATGTTCAATCTCACTCTTTTTAGCATAAGGTTATCCATAAGGCCTGATGTTTGGAGGAACACTTCCTGGAATCAAATGGATAGCATAATCATGATCATGAATAGGTGGGATCCCTTTGGGAGCTTCAAACACCATGGAATGATTGTCTAAGAATTTTTGGAGATCTAGAGAAATAGATAATTTTTATGTTTCAACCTCTAATGAGCATAATTGTGCAATTACGCCTCGTTGTTCTTTCTTAAAAATATTTTTTCATGAAATTAGAGTTTATTATCTTTCCAAACTTCCCTGTGATACCCCGTAATTCAACTTCCTTTCCTTCCCAAAAAAAAATAAAGAAAATTTCTTGAAAATTAAAATCTACCATCCCTAAATATTGTAACCATTGGAATCCTAGTACAACATCAACACCACCCATTGGAATGGAGAGAATTGGACTATTAAATACATATTCCCCCGTGGTTAGCTTGATATTATGGCACTTTCCAGAGTAATTTATAGTTCCTCCATTTGCAGCCATCACTTGACACTTTGGTGTTGGGTATAGGAAGAAATTCAATTCCTTGGCCACCTTACAATGAATAAAAGTATGGGTACTACCCGAATCAATCAACACTATTACATTTTTATTCTTGATATGCCCTTCTATCTTGAGAGTTTGAGGAGTGATAATTCCTTCCAATGCATTACAAGATATGGTCAGATTCATTTCTTCTTTCTCTAGGATGGGTTCTTGGTGCATATCCTCTTCTTTTGAAGTTTCTTGTTCATTTTCTTCCTCCTCTTCACAATCTATGTAAAATAATTTCTTCTCAACACACTTATGATATTTAGTGTATTTGATATCACAACTGTATCAAATCCCTTTTGCTCTTTTTTCTTCCAGTTTTTTTGGTGTCAACCTTGTAGGTTGTGGAATTACAGGAGTATCAACACTTCCATATTTATAGTTGTGAGTGGTAGGCTTCCTTGTCGCCATAATTTTGCTTTCAGTTTTTCTTTTCAACCTGAATGCCTTCTCCAATGAATAAAGTTCCAAAAGGTAAACTTAATGTTAGATGTTATCCTTTAAATTCCCTATGAAGACATCAATCATGTGTTCCTCCGGAATATCATTTACCCTTATATTCAATTTTTGGAAGTCCTCAATGTGCTCCACCATTGAACCATTTTGTTTTAGATTTATCAATTGGCTAAATAAGGTGTTACTCTTTATATCCTAATAATTTTCTATCAATTCCTCCGTAAAAATTGATCAAGTGACAATTTTTTTACAAGAGAAAAGCCATCCATACGATACAAATGTTTTGGGTTCTAAATATAAAGTTAAAATACGTACCTTTTGTGTGTTTTGCACATTATGGAGATCAAAATATTGCTCCATTTGTGGTATCAATGTTACGGGATCCTTGCCATAAAACTTCCTTATATCTATCTTTAGAATATGGTGGGTCTCCAATCCAATGTTAGATTTTATGAAATCATGATTAACGTTTATTTTGTTCTCATCATGAGTTTCCTCTCCTGCCTTTTCGTCATTAGGAAGATTTTTTTGTATCAACATTGTCAAACCTTCCTTCAAACATTCCATGTATTTCTTCAACTCATCCATGTTTCATTTTAAACCATTCATGTTTCATTTTAAACCATCAATATCACCTTTTAGTTCTTCTTTGGTTTCTCTTTGTGAGAGCCAAATTTGTTGCACTTGGTCTCGTATTTTGATACATCATGTTGCACTTCTTCATCTTCATGTCTCATAATAGAGTTTTATGAGGACTTAATGTGTGTGGAATTATTTTGGGGAGGAATTTTAGAGTCCAATACTTATATCTGTGCTTCAATATTCCCTTGGAATCACTTCAAACTGCTTTTGCAAACAAAAGTTATGCAATTTTTAAAAACAATTACACACCTTTTTCTTGATTTTTAGGAGGTCAATATTGAACCTGATTTATCTTTGTGATTTTGAATATTCAAGATATGAACTTTGGTCTTGTAATATACCTCTGATTCTTCTTTCTAATGCCACAATTCAGACCTAATTTGGATTTTTCAGGACAAATTTATTCCCCATCTCCCATAATGACCTAATTATGGGTTGGTTCAGTAGATCAAACTCGTACGGTGTGCCACATGTCATTGTTTTGACCTTCAGCTCTGAAATTGGTACATAGAAAACTACAGTCTATGCACTTTCATCTAAATTTTAAATAATTCCTGAAATGAAAGTTATGATTATTTTCCCTCAGTCACATGTTTGATGAAATTTTGGAGCCTGAAAAAACCCTAACTTCCACAGATCATATCTCCAAAAATATTGCAAACGAAGGTCTGAAATTTTTACACGGATTTCATCAATATTTCGGCTCCATGTGGTAAAATTTTCAGCTTCTTAAGCCTCGTAGAAACAAATTTATAACAAAAATTCCAAGATGTTCTATTGCAGCAGCGAAACCCTAGAATCCAAAGCTCTGATACCAAATGTTATGAAACCATCTCACAAAATAGAAGAAAAGATAGATCAACGACTTAGAAATCAGCCTCTCGATGGGAAAACCTCTTTTACATTACATAAATGAAAAATTCTTGGACGATTCAAATGAAAAAAAACTCCTTTCTATATATAGGAGTTCAAGGGGTCACAATATAATCCTAGCCGACATAACAATAAGAATGTAAGGGAACAACAATAAAACTAGTGAGCTCCTATGGGGCACAATAATAACAATATGGGGACTACATGGGCACAAAAATAACAATAAGGGGGATGCACTAACAATAACAATAAGGGGATACACTATTGTTATAGGGACCTAGCACTATGTTTGTAGTATCACACCATCTTGTACCTAATTTCAATCATGACCATCCAGATAAAGATCTAAAGGATTTAGAGAAACTACAGGTATAACAAACTTACCAAACATATAAGGGTACAATGAATAGTGTGCTATAGGTGAGAAAATATGAAAAGACTCAGGAGGAGAAACACCAGTTGTAATTAAATATGATTGAACTTGTAAGAAAAATGGATCAATATGCATGTTATTCTCTATGAGATGATTTTCATCAACATAATAGTCAAAGAAAGTCATACCAATGTGACATTCATATTGACCTTGATTTTATTCAATAAGGTATACCAAATATTCAAAAACCTGACAGCTTACCTATTTACGTTTGTCATCTGAAGATGTATGGATCAAAGGAATTTCAGGGTCATTCTGAATTGAAAGAGTATCCCAACCCATAAATGGAGATTGTAAACTATGAGAACCAGATTCTAGCTTGATACCTTGCAAATATAAGTCCTCTAAAGAAGAAACTATATCACCCCATTTACTTGGGCGTTCATCACCACATGTATTAGCTTAAACATGGATGTCGAGGTGATGATTTTCCAAAGTCTCAATTTGAATGCATGGTTTCGAATCATTCGACAAGTTATAAATATTACAATATCGGTGATCAACCAAAAATGTGAGATTATCATCTTGAAAGAGAGAAGAAAGATAGGACATATCTTCAAAAAGTTACTTCTCTACATGTGAAATGAAATTACCTTGTTCTGGAATATTGCTTGAAACATTAGATTGAAAATCCAGAAAGTTTGAAGTAGGTTGATCAAGTGGACTAAAGAATAACAAATCAGGAAAGATGGATGGTAGAGGTTGAAAAGTATTCCTTGAGGAAATCATACTTTCAATCAAATCAGATTCAAGATTTGAATTATGTACATTTATGTGATCTTTAAAAAACAAAGGATCATCTTTCACTTCAAGCTCCTTGTAATTTGTGAACCATTCCAAGTTCTCCTCAATTGTATCTAGATCATGGAAGGTGGATGAAGGTGGAAAATATGAATCAAAAATTTGATTTCTATATTTTCCAACTTCAACATCATCGCAAGGAGGAACCCAAATTCGTATTGAGAAAGGAGGAGGACAAAGAACAAAAGGGATAGTAGGCCCCTCCTCACAAATTTGGGGTGTCTCATGATGAACATAAGTTGGAAGAGAAGAATCATCTAGGGGTTCAGATTCAAAATATTTCAAGGTGAGTAGAATCAAACTATGAAAATTTTCCTTGATGAAATCGGATTCAACCACTCCCTCAAGAAATTCATAGCGAAGGTGAAGAAATTTATAAAGAAAATCCTATACACATTCCCAAAATTTTATTCTACGCAAATAAATCCTTTTATAGACATCTTGATAATCATACATGTCAAAGGTTGGATGAAGCTCCATATAGAGTTGTTCAAATGAATGAATGGAAGAAGTTGTTAAATTTTGACATCATTTCTTAACTCGTCCTTCAAGAGTAAGGGTGAATGATTTACAAGAAAAATCTTCATGATATTCACAAAATTTGATAAACATAGATATATGTTCAACTATGAATGTTTCACCCTCGCCATCAAACTTCAATTAAGACAAGTTATCAATTAAATATACGAGGACTTTAAAATTTGATCTATTAGAAAAAAATCTTGGGATTATGATTTGGGAATGAGTCATTCAAGATGAGATATTCAAAACAAACTCAGTGGGATCAACTTATTATTTGGCCCTCCTTCTAGTGGAAAATGTTGAGGGTGTTGGAAATCCATTAACCAAGGGGCTCTCCCCAATGTGAAATCCCAATAAGACCTCACATTGTTTGAAGCGAGAGCCCCATCCATAGTATTAGCCCGACCATCATAACTCTAAGGTTTTCCTTGGCTGCAATGAATAACATAAGAGAGTATGCACATAACCTTTCAAATCAACAAGTAATTTGGCATTGTGAAACACAATTTTCAATGTGTAAAAGGAGGCTTTCACAAGAGGGGAGTAAAGAGTGAGTCTCTAAAAGGAACTTAATTATACTATCCTAAGAGAGGCACACGAGAGAAAGGAAAGATTCATTAATTATCTAGCAAATTAGTTCACAAACACACAATTTTCATTAAAGAAAATACAACACACATCCAACAAGATAAGCGCCAAAGCCAATGAAGTAGTTCAATTTTTTTAATGCATATGAACATGTAATATTCCCAATTAGCCTCAAGCTACTTGGAATATTAAATTTTTCTTTACTTTTATGTTCATGAATAAATGTATAAAGGAGGAACACAAAAACTCCTAAAATCAGTGAATAAATCAATGCCCCATATGAACAAGGCTAAATCTGGGCTACCTTAATAAAACACCCTTATGTGTGAAAGGGATTGAGACATTTGACTAGGTCAACAGGACCAAATCAACAACGTTGTTTAGAGGGGATGAACCTCATGCATGCACAATGCAGTCTTAGTTGGGGGTGGCACATGTGAAAGGAGCTAAATCATTGAGATGGTTTAGGGTTTGGAAAGATCTCTATCTTATAAAAGGAAGAGGAGGGAAACATGGGAAGGTTGTTGATGACCATATTATTTCTGAATAATTTTTCTATTTAAACATTTCTCATTCTCTTGGCTATTTAGCAAAGAATAGTGTTGCTTAGCACAAGGATCTCATTTTTAGGAATCCTTCTCTTTCCTTGACGAGCTCTTGGAAGAGACTTGCATTTCTTGTCCACTATTAGGCTTAAGGCCAAGCTTCTTCTTCCAACTACAACACAGATCCTATTGAGGGTTTGGTTGTCTTTGTAAGCTACAGCAAGTGGAGGCTATATCTACTGCTATCTAGGCCATTATAGTGCCTTTGTTCAGTGGGAAAGCCTTCTATCCCATTAGCAAGAGTGTATTAGTTGATTGGAGCTTCATATCTACATCTTGGCATCAGGCCAAACTGTTCATCAAGTCTACATCGTATTTTATCTTCCAGGACTACGTTATCTGCAAAGAGGAAAGTTGCAGGGTCTTTTGGCAAACTTTGTGGAGTGATATCTAGTGTTGGGGATCTACCCTTCACTGTGGTGATCCATGGATTTCTAATCTATTCCATGTCATATTCAAATCTTATCTGAATACTCCTGTATATGCTTCAGAAATTCTGGATCAATCTGCAGATCTACTGCATAAGATCTCAGATCTACTCCATGTGCTTCATGTTTTGCTGAAAACCCCAAGGGGTATGTAAATTAGAGACTCTATAGTGTATGGATATTTCATAGATCTGACTGTTCATCCATTATTCAGCTCTAGATCTATGTTTTAATCTTCAGCTGTTGTATGCTTAATAAAATAACGTTGTCAAGCCTTTGCAGTGAATATATGTGATTACAACACCTCTTTATGAGGGATTTATTCTGTATAAGTCTTCTATTTCCTGTTATACATTGTATGGGCTTCATTATGAATCTGATTTGCTGACATAAATCTTATTTTTGAGCCTCCATATTGGCTTCCTGCTACTACTTTGTTATGCATTATTTTCTGAGCAGCATTGTCATATGTTGCTGCAGTCCCATTCTTGGGCATTTTTTAGCCATGCTAGGTGTGGGAGACTTGTTTACCTCACCTAGAATGATTTTTTTCTGATCTCCTCTTTGATTTAGACGTCGGATTGTCATATCTAAGGGATCCAAGGGTTGATTTTAACTTCTGTAGCATCCATTTCTAAAAAATGTGTTTTTCAGTCATGCATTGCTGACAGTCCCAATTTTGGGATATTATAGTGGTATCAGAGCAATCATCTTGGCACAGTCTGTGCTTTTCATTCTAAGAAGCCAATATGTCTTTTCATGAAAAGAAAAGACTGAATACGAAGATTGATTACACTAAAGACAAAGAAGACAAGGGTCAAACCCCTTTATCTGGAAGGATGAAAGGGAAAGAGTTCTCAAAAACTCTGTTCCAAACTTTGCATGAGCTTAAGAATGAAATCAGGGGAATGAGGAAAGAAAGACATGCAGATCCCTTGAATAGAATTGCACATGAAGGAAGCCCCAGTTCCTCATACTTTGTGTGTGAGAATTCAGCCACACAATCAAATCTGCAACATTGTAGCATGCCTAAATTCCTAGCAAGAGAAGAAGCAGAAGGAGAGACACCAAAAGAGGAGACTCTTGGTGACTATCTCCAAGAATATGAATCTTAGTCTAAAAGATTCAAAGAGCATCTAAGCTTCCCAAAGTTTTTTCAACTCAAATAAGAAAGAAGATCCAACATATACAAGAGAAGAAGAGGGTGCATGAAGCCCACTTTGGGTAGTACTTTTCTACCTACATTTGATGGATCACCTGAGAGCTCAACCAAGTCTTGGGTAAAGAAGCTTGACACATATTTCCATCTACATCAAGTTTCAGAAGAAGAAGCCATAAGAGTAGCAGCGCTGCACCTCCAAGGTAAGGCTTATGCCTAGTGGTTATTTGAGTCTTCTTCATTGAAAAATGTAAACATCTCTACTTATGAAAATTTCACTGGGAGGTTAGTGAAAAGATTTGATTATAGGCCATCTAAAATTTCTTTGGGTAAGCTAACTAAGCCCAAGAATTCAGAACCTTTGCATGAGATGGAAAGATCCATGAAGATAACTCCATTTCAAAACATTTTTGAAGGGTTTAAAGATCTGCTACATGATTTTCCAAGGGAAAATACCCCACTTTAGCAAGAACATTCTTCTCAGAAAGAAGACATGAGTGTTCCTTTTTCAAGAAGAGATCAAGAGAAAGGATCTCTTATTGATGGTACATGCTCCATTAATGAGGAGAAGAAAGAAGAAGAGCAGAAAGGGTCCTCTAGCACTATGATAGCAAGAGGAGATATATTTTTATTAGGAGATGGAGATGAAGCCATGGCTTCCACTAAGAGGGCTCTTGTATCTTTGCAAGAAGGCCCCAAGGATCTTACACATGAAGAGAATGAGCAGCATGTGTCTATGATGATAGACAATAAGACAAAAGAAGGGAAGGAATGTGTTCCAACATTGCATTCAGTTTTGGGAACACACACTATGACAGATCAGTCCTTTGTGATCAATACTCTTGACACCAAGGAGATGATGGGTGTTCATGAGTTAACTACGTCTAAAGGGAGCACCTTAGAGTGTGAGATCTTGAAGAAGGTGGGTAAAGGAGAGAAGATGAAGGATCATTGTTGTATAGTACAACACACTGATATGATGGGAGGTGATCCTCTATTACATGAAGAATAATATGGAGAATTTTCTCCACTCAAAAGCACTCGTACATCTATAAGAGTGATGCTCCATCATCATGAGACTTCCACACAAAAATCAAAGATGGAATTGTGCAATGGAAGCAATCTTAATATGTTCCCATCTGTTATTCATATGGGAATGAGCCATGAGACATCATTATCTTGTGGCATACCACCAGGAATACCACCTGATTCAGATTTGGTGAAGGATGTTTCATGCATTGATGCTCCTTTCATAGATCCAAGGAGGAAGGGAGCACTAGAAGACCATACTACAGTGCTAAGAGTATGGGAAAGGTACAAGGAGAGGGAAAGTAGTTTTCCCTTTACATCATTATCCATTCTCTCATCTCACACTGTGCTGAAGAAATTTTCTGCAAGGATAAAGAATGACACCATCATGGAGCAAGGAAGGCAATCATGAATCGGAAGACAAACTTGCTTGGAGGATCATATTCCATACATGATGAGAGATGGTGGTCACACATGCATACTTTGGAAAAACCAAGGAGGTTTTGGATATATGCTAGAATTCCATCGGAGACTAACTTCCAAGAACTTCCATTTCCTTTTGAGCATGCACATGTGCAAGGAGGGAAACAAGGAAGGAATGGAAACCTTCTACCTTATACTTTTGGCATGGGAGATGTCAAGGAGGAGAAAAATGGGAGGCTTGCCTTTCCAAAATACACCTTTGACATGGGAAATTTCAAGGAGAAGAAAAACAACATGGTAGACACTTCAGATGACACATTATTAGTGTTGTCATTGTTGGGCACATTAGATCCATATTGGAAATCCAAATTGTTGGTGGAATATTCCAATGATCTTCACACTTGCATGATTCTAGATGACTTGCTACATGATGGAAGCTATTCAATCCTATATGGAGTCATCTATAACCATGGTAGAATCTTCTTTTCTAGAGCCTCCAAGCTCAAGGAGAAGTTACTACAAAGGCCTTATGAAGAGTTCTATTTCAGCCACACATATTCTATGAAGCTCAACAACATCATCTTGAGGAGCTACTATTGGGATGGCTTTGAAAAAGAACTATATCAGCATTTTAAAAGATGCATGAACCTTGTGGAGTTGGAGCAGCAACAAGACTCTATGATATAGTTATTTCAGCCACCTCTTCCTACCTTGGAAGGAGGAGGAAGATCCATACACCACTCCACTTGTATAAGGAGAACTTTGGGTGAAGAACATACATATGTAAAACATGTTTCATTTTCTGTTTGTATTTATGCTTGCCATGACTCTAATGAGGAGTGATACATCTTGTAGATCTCATGGCAAATAATGGGCCACAAAAGTTTCTGAACTTGGTCACTCCCTTGGAAGAATAAGGGAGATTTTGCAACATGATGGGTGCTTCCCTAAGGCACCAAACATATCTCACACTTTCAGCTATGGTGAGATGGAATGGGCAGAAAATAAGTGGTGGGAAAACCACTTACCACATCTTGATTTGATGCAGGCAGGAGATGATTTGCGTTGGTTCCACATATGGGACTATGACCCACCTCCATGTGCACAAATTTCTGTTTGTTAGAACATTGTTTTGATCCCCTATATTAATGATGCACTTGTACTTTTTATGGAGATGTATGGAGGAAGGAGGGAAGGCATGCATGTGACCTATGGGATGACTACACTCCTTGTACTTTATGTCTTATATTTCAGGGAGGGCATTGGGCAAACCATGTTTGTTTCATGTGATTTGTTGTTTCCTTATGGGATGAGTTATTTGCATCTCATGAGAACCTTGGTGGAGCAAGTCATGGATGGATGGATTGGTGATCACTTAGCTCATGGGAGAAGCTTATCATTTGATTGTGTCACCAATGGAGGAGGAAAGAAGTTGCAGCACTCACCTTATCACTTGCTTGATGACAAGCAAAATTTTGGAGGGGAGGACTGTAATATTCCCAATTAGCCTCAAGCTAATTGAAATATTAAATTTTGCTTTACTTTTATGTTCATGAATAAATGTATAAAGGAGGAACATAAAAATTCATAAAATCAATGAATAAATCAATGCCCCATATGAACAAGGCTAAATTTGGGCTACCTTAATAAAACACCCTTATGTGTGAAATGGATTGAGACATTTGACTGGGTCAATAGGACCAAATCAACAGCGTTTTCTAGAGGGGATGAACCTCATCCATGCACAACGCAGTCTTAGTTGGGGGTGGCACATGTGAAAGGAGCTAAATCATTGATATGGTTTAGGGTTTGGCAAGATATCTATCTTATAAAAGGAAGAGGAGGGCATCATGAGAAGGTTGTTGATGAGCATATTATTTCTGAAGAATTTTTCTGTTTATACATTTCTCATTCTCTTGGCTGTTTGGCAGATAATAGTGTTTTTTAGCACAAGGATCTCTTGTTTAGGAATCTTTCTCTTTCCTTGAGGAGCTCTTGGAAGAAACTTTCATTTCTTGTCCACTATCAGGCTTAAGGCCAAGCTTCTTCTTCCAACTACAACGCAGATCCTGTTGAGGGTTTGGTTGTCTTTGTAAGCTGCAGCAAGTGGAGGCTAGATCTACTCAGACCTAGGCCATTCTAGTGCCTCTTTTCAATGGGAAAGCCTTCTATCCCATTAGCAAGAGTGTATTAGTTGATTGGAGCTTCAGATCTACATCTTGGCATCAGGCCAAACTATTCATCAATTCTACAGCGCAGTTTATCTTCCAGGACTGCGTTATCTGCAAAGAGGAAAGTTGCAGGGTCTTTTGGAAAACTTTGAGGAGTGATATCTATTGTTGGGGATCTTCCCTTCACTGTGGTGATCCATGGATTTCTGATCTATTCCATGTCATATTCAGATCTAATCTGAATACTCCTATATATGCTTCAGAAATTCTGAATCAATCTGCAGATCTACTGCATAAGATCTCAGATCTACTCCATGTGCTTCATGTTTTTCTGAAAACCCCAAGGGGCATGTAAAGTAGAGACTCTAAAGTGTATGGATCTGTCATAGATCTAACTGTTCATGCATTATTCATCTCTAGATCTAAGTTGTAATCTTTAGTTTTTGTATGCTCAATAAAATAACGTTGTCAAGCCTTTGCAGTGAATATATGTGATTGCAGCACTCTTTATGAGGGATTTCTTATGTATAAGTCTTCTATTTCCTGTTATACATTGTATGGGATTCATTATGAATCTGATTTGCTGATATAAATATTATTTTTGAGCCTCCATATTGGCCTCCTGTTGCTACTTTGTTGAACTGCGTTATTTTCTAAGCAACATTGTCATATGCTGTTGCAGTCCCATTCTTGGGCATTTTTCAACCATACTAGGCATGGGAGACTTGTTTACCTCACCTAGAATGATTTTTTTTATGATATCCTCTCGGATTTAGATGTCGGATTGTCAGATATAAGGGATCCAAGGGTTTATTTTAACTTTTGTAGCATCCATTTCTGAAAACTGTGTTTTTCAGACATGCATTGTTGATAGTCCCAATTTGGGGATATTACAGAACAAAACATATACCATAAACATCTAAATAATAGTATTACAACATTCATGACACATGCAGGAATTTTTTTTGGCTCAATGAGCTTTCAACGACTAAGTGAAATATCCAAGTACACAATTGCAATGGTGAGACACTAGCTCCAATAGTGGAACATTAAGTCACTTCTTGCTTATGCAAAGAATGATCTTCTCTCTTATGACAAGACAGAGGAGCCAAGGCTAGCTCTCAAAAATCCAAGCCTCCAAAAGCCCTTTTCTTAAGTTATGAGGGTGTATTTATAATGAGAGGAATGACGTTTCATATCCCCATGAATCTTAAGCTTCCCTCATGACTCTTGGACTTCCAAGTGACACTTGAACTTCCACAAGACCCTTAGACTTTTCCTAGTGACTCTTTTGTCCACATGCAACTCTTGGAATTCCACATATTTACATTTTCTCATTTTTCTTGAAAATACATAATTACATTGTTGGGTGTGTGTTATATTCTTTCCATGATTAGAAGCGGGAATAAAGTGGGGGGTGTGAGGGGGGGCAGTAGACCCCCTTTGCTTGTGTCGGGTGCAGTAGGGGGGTCACAGTGGGGTGGCATCCCCCCCTGTTGGAGGGTTTGCACGGGGGTGATAGACCCCCTGCATGGGGTCTAGGGAAACGCCCCGGGAAATTTTTTTGGACCCTATATTAGGTCGCTGGACCCGCCTATGGTTTTGTGCATGGGTTTGCACATGGTTTTGGGCATGATGGTTTTCTACTCCTGGTATTTTGTAGATCCAATCAAGGGAACTACGGTTATGTTCTAATCCAGGTTTGATGGATAGGGGTTTATGAATGCTTTGGCATGTATTATATGTTATGTAACACTAAAAGGAACATAATGAAAAATCAAGCTGGTAGTCCCGTTTGAGATCCAGAGGAAAACCTTTGTGTATATATGTTTTATGTTTTATTCTCTCGCTATTGTTTATTTTATGTTTTTACAAATTCATTTGCAGATAATTTATGTACAGGGTTAAAACCTACATACATTCCACAACGTGTGGGAAAATACTTGGATACATCCATGCTAAGTGCATCTCCTTGCTGATATGTCTTTAATTCTTGGTGATAGACCTAATATGTACTTCATCTTCACCCTCCAAAGGGTCTTGGATTAGTGTTGGAACCTTCTGAGTCATCATGAAATGTGATCATTCTATCATTGTCCAAGATCTCTTCATGTATTCATGATAGTTCTTCTTTGTGCTTCTTCTCTACAAGTGGATCTTTGTTTCTTTTCCTTAACATCTTCCATGAGAATCACCTTTCCATGCTGACGTGGTACACTTGCCAATGAAGTTCACTCATGAAAAGGAAATATCATTCCAAAAATCGTCCATTTTACCCCTACTTTGCTCATGGAAGAAACTAATTGTGATGGGCCTATGTAAGAGTTGAGAGAGAGAGGCTTGTTGGGAATTATGAAGTTGAGCTCAATAGTAGTTGGGGAAGACACCAGTATTCACTAGAAATGTGAAATGCACTATAAGGAGGGGCTCTTCGAGGTCTAGCACAATGAGCAAGTGCAAAAGACAAGGTTGATGATCTTCTTGAATGAAAGTGCACAGCACACAAAGCTCAGGAGACAGGAAGGCAGTGATAGAAAAGTTGCACTTCAAAATGACTTAGGGAAGGCCTCACTGTGTAATATAACTGCACAATGTGTAGAGGGATATAAGGCGGAATAAGGCATGGCGCAGTGATGGGTTCCAATCAGTAAAGGAGGCAATACTAGGCATTGCAATTGCGCAGTGCTTGAGGGGAAAAATCCTATGCTTATGCAGTTGAGGGCCGCAGTGGACTAGATATGGATTGAGTGTCCACTAGAACTACACAATGTGCAGGGGGAAGCTCAGTGGAAGGGAGGATAGTGAATTTTGCTGATGCAAGTAGCTGAAAGTCAAGTCATTTTTCCAAGGAGGTTCTCACTACACTGTGAAGGAAAGGGAGCATGTGTATTTCAGAGTTTGTCATTACAAGGGGATGGAGAAGGCCCTGTTATTCACTAGAAATTCTCTAGGTGATATACAAGGGAGGATTGATGAAGTTCTTAGTGCAATAAGTCAGTACAAGCAACAAGGGTTAGTTACTATGCTTTGAAGGTTCTCAATGTGAAATCATAGGAGTTGACCTTGAGAAAGACTCAATGTAAAAGTCTAGGAGGAATAGATTTCATCAATGAGGCTCATGGATAATAAGTGCTCATGAATTGGCAGGGGATAATGCCTTCATAAATTTGACTAGATATGAGGACCGGGAAGAGCTCATGAATGGTTAAGTGTGGGACCAGTAGAGTAAGAGAGAGAATAATTTGAACGAGACTCGAACACAGATCGCACACATGAACGCCATCAATACAAGCCAAGGGAATTCACATATCTCGTGATCAGAAATCGTACCTTGAAACGATAGAAAAG
This sequence comes from Pinus albicaulis, assembly GCA_034641835.2. Lineage (NCBI taxonomy): Eukaryota > Viridiplantae > Streptophyta > Pinopsida > Pinales > Pinaceae > Pinus > Pinus albicaulis. Next base: position 663,898,785 of record CM076570.1, read on the forward strand.
CTATACTTATTTCTAAGTGAAACATTTGAAACGTAGCATTGTGACACTTAGAACACAAGTTACGACAGAAGTGTCGAATGCAACTAGAAAGTGTGCTAAGTTGTGGGAATGTGTCTAGCACATATTCTTGTGATATATAGGACCATATAATGTGGAATAGGGCACTAGACCTTGTTGAGATTCAACAAGATTATGAGCTTAGTGAAAAGAGTCGCCTTCACTAAGTGGGCCCGTAAGCTATTTTTGGCGCAAGTCTATTTTTAGACTATGTCTATTTTTAGACATGGTGATCATATTTCAGAAGTTGCAAGATGCTATTTTTGGATGGTTGGTCAAGTTGGAAAAATAGATGAAATTATATTTTTATAATATTGGGTGAAGTCTATTTATAGATCATCAATCTAAAAATAGAAGTGTCGATTATTATTAGCTCTTAATAATAATCTGACAATAAACAACAACTTATTCTCTTGGAGCACTTAATTTCAGTGCACATATTTGTCAAATTAGTGGGTTGAATGAATTACGCAATTCCTAGGGTTTACTGGTGGTTTATGCATGGAGGACTCAGTTAGAACTAAAGTGACAAAGTTAAGACATAGTTGGAAGAGTATTTCATGGAGTTGTTATTCAGTTTAACTCATTTAATGGAGTTAAACTCAGTTGAGCTAGTTGTATCTAGTCTAACTGAATGATACACTAGTGAGAATGGAGTGAATTAATTAATCAATTAATTCACAAATAATAACTCATTAATCAATTGAACAAATACAACAATTAACTACAGTGCATGTCAGTTCCAGTGGAGACCCAGTGGAGAGATAGGTGAAAGGGCAAGATGGAATATCTGTTGTGACTATAGTGATGCATTGATTGTAGCACACACACATTGGAGTTTCCAATGAGGATTTCGCAGTCAAGGCAAGGGTAATTCAAATTCATTCAGAGCTATTCTTCAGCAGGGATTGCGCAATGGAGGCAGGCTAGCAGGTGGCAAGAAATCGGTGCATGGATTTGCAGATTTCTTTTGATTAGTGTGTGACGATTGATTGTACTGAGAGATTGATGTACTAAGCTTTGTATGATATTGTTACATGATCTCCATGATACATAATATATGATAGTTGGGGTTTTCATCTTCAGGCTTTCCCGTTAAACAACTATGTTATGTGCGATTGTTTTTATTGCTTCATGTGTTTGCAATTGATTTTAATTTCCGCAAAAGATTAACAGTGGAAGGATTTTGTATTTAGCAAGAAGATAAATATTATTAGATTAGGAGAATCTAGATATATACATGCATATTTTATATAATTTCTATAGACCTACCTCTAGTGATGCGCAAAGGTGTGACACATAGATGAGTGGAAATAGTTAAAAGTGAAACTTTCGACAATAAGAAAAAGTGAAATTGACACTTGAAAAATCTAAAGAAATTGGAAGTGACACATGCTAGAGTGAAGATAAATTTAAAATGGAACTTTTTAAAGAGAAAACAAGCAAAATTACATTTGTGAAAGTGAAAGCGACATTTGTGAAAACAATGGTGCACAAAAGTGAGAGTTGTGAAAAACTCACTGGAATAATAGTACAATTGCAACCAGAGTGAGAGGGACTGTCAAGTGATAGTGTGCACTGACTGTCGGCATAGGTTGCACAATTTATTGTATTGAACATTGTACAAGCACTATTCCTAGAGATTGTGCAAGCCTTACTTTTAGGAGTTGTGCAATGCTTCTAAGCTTGCTTAGAGAGAGGTGCATTTATGAATTCTTCATTGATTGATCATGTACGAACAAGTGACTTTGACACTTAGAAACTCATAAGAAGACTTAAAAACTTTGCAAAACATTAACCGACCACGAAGTGACCATGGAACGATAGATTGCAAGAGCCTCATTAAGATCCAAAATTCAAGTGTAGGCAGAATTTTGGAGGGTGTTTTTCACAGCGACAACAACTACTCAACTCACATATGGAATAAAAACTAGCACTCGAATAGAATGTAACCCCTTTCCCTCCTAGTGGCTTGGTTATAACACAACTCAATAGCCTACCAGTGGTTAAGTTTGACTCCTTCAACTCTTAATTAGAGTTACAATATGGACTTTTCTAAAGTATTTTTCATCATGATCACATGGATCACCTCTTTTCCATGAATAACAAAGGATGATGTGGCATCCTCTCCAATTATGGTGGCCAAAACAGGAAGATCAACTTTTGAGTGGCATAAATTTTTCATATGGACTTTGAATAAGGAAAATATTGTTTCACTAGAAAGGTATTTGTGTGTAGAATAATCTGAAAAGGTGTGCACTTAAGTGGCAAATGTTCCACCCAAAAAAACAAGGTTTGATTCATCAAGCTGCTCCTGGAAGGTTTCAAGCCGCAATTTGAGAAACTACGTCCCACTTGTAAAAATGGCCTTGTGAGCTAATTCCTCCACTTTTTCCACTCTAAAAGCTTCACGGTGAATGAAAAACAATAATGATCCAATTCAAATCAAACTAGGAATGAACAAATAGACTATTTCCCTTCATATTATCCTCCAACTCTTCTATATCTTATTGTAACCTAAATATCAAAGGTTCTAAATATTGCCAAAGAGGTGAAGATGCATAAAGAACCATAAGTTGCATCATAACCAAATATTTCCAAAATGAGAACTGCTCACTATTCAAACATTGGTTTTCCGTTTGGGTTTCTAAGGTAAAATCTTTGTGTTTATGGTGTATTTGATTTTAATGCAAATTTTATGTGTCAATTATGCTACTCTCATTTTTTCTTAATGTGCTTTTTTGGATCTGCTAATGGCGACAACTAAGAATGACAAGGAGAAAAGACTATTTATGACTTATTGTTGTTCTTAGCTATACTTAATATGCTACTTATAGTTGAATTCATGGTTAAAATGGAGAAGTCTCCATTGTATTTATGTAAACTTCACTCATAAAATTGTTTTCCTATTAATACACTATATTTCAATGGATTCTTGGTAATTTTAATGGTGGAAGAAACCACTCTATTATAACTTTATTTCATAATTTCATTCTTCCTTAGCAAAAAAATATTTCCAATAGCTTTCTATTCACCACCATTCATTTTATTGTAAGATTATAGATATATGGGTGACATTAATTGATTGTTGCAATGTTCTAGAAAGTTTCTATTTTTGTTTGTTAAGCTTATTGATTTTTTAGAGAAGACACATCAAAGTTATTTGCTTGCCCATGGCTACACATAAGGCATTACATCTTCCTTGAAGATCATAAATATACCATATAGGTCATATTAGTGTGGCATTGGGTTATCATTGAACCCTTGAGGTTATACAGTTCAATCACTAGGTTGGGAGTTATTGGAAAGCTTTCTTAATGTTTTGTCAGAGAGCTAAGAAGTAAGTCATGCAACTAAATTAGAACCTAAATTGTTTAATTCCTCTCTTCTTGATTTAGAATTTTGTGGGTTAAGATTGCATGGGCATTCTTAGTTTCAAAAAGTTGGCTTTCAAGGACTTGTTTTTCTCTCCCGTGTCATTAAAAGAAATTCCTCACATATAGATTTAATAAATGATGTTAAGTGAATAAAAAATTGGCATCTCTTATGTGGTTCAAGTAATGATGGATAAGTTGAATTAGAGATGTTTACAAGAATAATAAATGATGAAACCTCTCTTCTTTGATGTGATGAAACCTCTCTTCTTTGTTTGACATCTTGTGGGTTAATCTTGTGCAGTCATTCCTAGGTTTAAAGGTTTAGCTTTTGTAGACTTTTTTTGCTTTCTCATGCCATTAAATAAATTTCTTGCATATGGATTTAATAAATGTTATTAAGTGAGTTAAGAAATTGTCATAATTATAGATAGGTCAATTTGGAATTGATCTTAAGCACATGAAAATGGTGGAGGAATTGTGATCTAAATAATAATTATTGATGAAGCTTCATTCACGTCATTATAGTCACTTTGAAAAAATACATACATATTGATGTGTAGTTCCTTATAATGAATGGTGTACTTGAAGTTTAAGCACATATGGTGATTGTGATTAAAAGTACAATGAATTGAGTTCTTGGTTATTTAAACATTGCATAACAACCTAGTAGCATTTCTCATTTGTTTAGAAACAAGTTAAGGGACTATGCATTGTTATCTTGTGGGTTAATCTTGTGTAGGCATTCCTAGGTTCAAAGGGTTAGCTTTTGTAGACTTGTTTTGCTTTCTCATGCCATTAAATAAATTTCTTGCATATGGATTTAATAAATGTTATTAAGTGAGTTAAAAAATTGTCATAATTATAGATAGGTCAATTTGGAATTGATATTAAGCACATGAAAATGGTAGAGGATTTGTGATCTAAATAATAATTATTGATGAAGCTTCATTCACGTCATTAGAGCCACTTTGAAAAAATACATACATATTGATGAGTAGTTCCTTACAATGAATGTTGTACTTGAAGTTTAAGCACATACTTATGGTGATTGCAACTAAAGGTACAATGAGTTGAGTTCTTGGTTATCTAAACATGGCATAACAAGCTAGTAGCATTACTCATATGTTTGGAAACAAGTTGAGGGATTATGCATTGTTACCTTAGCACAATAAAGGTTGATCTATTGCTGGCAATAGAAGCATAGTCACTTGAAGTCTTGAACTCATTGATGGTTATTGTTGGCCTATGGTACCACAGTCGAAACCAAGCCTTGAACCCGAATAATGCACAAAACCTTCATGTTCATAAAGAGATCAAGAAAGGATAGTCTCAAGATAATCAATGTATTTGGATATCAATGTGAAAAGGAGTCAGATTAAAGCTCAAGATTTTAATTATAAAGAGCCTCAAGGATTAGCTCAATTGATTGAGTCCTTGTAGTTAAAACTTATTCAGAAGTCATAGGTTCAATCATGTAAAATTCCACTATGAAATTTTTGAATTTTGTTATATTTTCTAAAAAATACCTTTGGTCAAACTAGCCACAAACACACTGTTGTAGATGAAATATGTTTATTGAATAATATAACTAGCTTCAAATAGCGACCAATATTTTATATTTTGGGCGATCATACATGGAAACGACTCAGGAAAAGACACATCAAAAATTATAACTTGGCACCTGGTATACATTGGTTGCTAGCAGAGAGAGATAATGCTCAACTCATTATACAGGGGCATACACTACTCAGATATCGTAGAGAAAAAATTCCACATTGGATACTATGTCATACTACTGTTTTAAATTGTCTAATATAGTCTCTGAAAGCTATAACACTTGCACGCAGTCACAAACAAGCTTGTTTAGTGGGCATAGTGACTGGTCCTTCCTTCATTGCTATGAGAACAGGATACATGACCAGTCAAAATGTGGGGACTTGTTCAAGTTAGGCAGCAAACTCTTTAACCCTCAAATCGTGCTCAGCAAAAGAAATTAATTCACACGGCCTTACTCAACCAACACATTCATCCATTGTAACAAAAAACGACCATCAACTGAAAGTTTGCACATGACCAGTTAAAAAGAGGGAACTCGGTCTAGTCTTTAGTATGGAAACTGAACATTAATCTCGGTCCAGCCAGAAGTGTACAACTCGGCCTCCTTGAAATGAACCAATTACGGTGGCTAGGACTTCTCCAACTCTCTAAGAGTTCTCTTCTCCAAAAAATTCAATACACGAATGGGGAGAGTTTTCTCATTTTCCTTCTTTTATAAACTAATGGTCACATTTTTGTCTCCATTTTACCAAATTAACTTTTATAAAGTCACTTTATGATATTTTACTTTATAAAGTTAAGTGACCTTTCAATTAATTTTTATAAAGTCACTTCATGATATTTCACTTTATAAAGTTAAGTGACCTTTCACTTGCTTAGAAAAAGTCACATTTTTTTCTTTTTAGACTTTTATAATGTTTTCATTAGGAAAATCAAGTCCTCTTTATTAAATATTTCCCCGTTTTGACCTATGGGAACCACATTAGGCTAGCAGACTTCGCCATAAGCTTCCTAAGTGATCGGGGACATTACAAATTCTCTCAACACTTTCACGGTTAGGCTCGATGGTTGAGCCGACAAGGAGTGATCCTTTCGAATAGATTTATTTAGTACAAATATTTTGTGGACATAATAGCCACCAATCTCTAGGAATTGTGAACCATAGTGGAAAACAAAAAAAATTCATGATAAATTATTTGTAAAGTCTTGTTTTTATTGGCCTAATTAATACAAATGTGAAAATGAGTCAGCTTAAAGATAGAGTTCTCAATGATAAAGTATTTGTAAGGTCTTCGCTTGTATTGGCCTAATTACTAGTAAGGTGTTGTTGTTGGTTGATGTATACAAGTTAAATTTTTTATATAAAAGTTGAAACTAAACTATTATCTTTTTGTTTTGACCAGTGCTGAGGAGAAAATGAACATTGCGAAGATAAGTACTAATTCTCATTAGCTTCGGAGTGAAACCAGGGGTTGGTCAATTCCCAAAACACTTCGAGACGAAAGAGTCTACCACCTTTGCTATACTAAAAGGGTTGAAAATGAAAATCACTTTCTTTTGGATTGTGTAGCTCTCACTCACCTTCGTTCTCATTTCCAAAACCTTTGCCACACTACCAACCTTCATAGCATGTTAAATCAACAAAACCATAGTCATCTAAAAAAGCTTCTCTCCCTTTTTTTATCATATAAATAAAATATTAAAGAGTCTCAATTAATTTCTTAGTTTTTTAAGGTCCAATAAACCATATTAATCTTAATAAACATTAATCACCATTATAATTTCAAACATTAACATTCATAAACCAACATTAACATTCATTTACCATTTTCTAAAATTCTATACTTTCGCTTGGAATTCATTTGAATGATTATGAGAGATATTAGACTGCTCACCCCTATATTGTTAAGTGACATTAAGAGAAGAAAATAAAATTCCCACCTACTCAGCCATAGAAATTCCCACCTTGACTTGAATCATGGCCTGGCAATGATGTACAAAGTGCCCATCTCCAAGGTAATGGTGGTCTTCTCGAGATGTTTTTAAACCAAATATCACCATCACTTCTTTTGCAGTTGTTCTCAGTGACATTTTGTCAAACAATTGGTACAAATTCTCTATGCTAATGGTATAATCTTCTCCATGTCCAGAATCCAAAAGATTTTAACCAGATTAGTTCTTTGTTGATAACAGAAAATTACTATTTATACATTATTGTTATGGGGGTGATCAAGATTGTTCAATCATTCTTACCATTCTACTTGTTTACAATGGAAAAATTTACAGCATTTTGATTTTATTGTCAAATTTCCAAAATATTACAGTTAATACCACCTTTGAATATGTGTTTTTCATACTGCCTTTGAATATGTGTTTTACATACTGCCTGTAACAATAACAACAATAACAATTGAATTGCATTAAAAAAATATACATATTTTTTTTTGTATATTCGAAGGAGTTACATAATATTTTGTCTCTTTGAAAGAGTTACACTTGAAGCAAAGGAGGGGCAAGTTGTAAAGGTAACCTGGACTGTAGATTTTTTTATACAATTGACATTAAATTTATATTTGTATATACATATACAAATTTAAAGGATTAATTTAGCTGGTTCTTATGAATATTACTGGACATTTTATCACCATATGTCCAATTGCTGATTATACTTCCATCTCCAATTTAGCTGGTTATTATGAATATTACTGGACATTTTATCACCATATGTCCAGTTGCTGATTATACTTCCATGTCCCCGATGACGAAAGAATTTGGCTTCAATTCCAACTCTGGCCGATGCTCTGCTGCAACTTCTGGCCCTGGGAGCACTGAATCATCCAGCTGCTCTTGCTGCTCCAAGGTCTCGTACAGGGGGCGATTCCTGGTCTCAGGGAGACACAGAGTCAACACCCCACTCACAATACCCACCAACCCAAAAACAAGAAACGAAAGGGAAGCATTGATGCGGCCCAATATGACCAGCAAGGGCGCCAATGCTGCACCAGACATGAGCGCCTGCCTGAGCATAGACACAGCAACATTGCGCACATTGGTAGGAAAGAGCTCCACACTGTAAATATACATCACATCAAAGGCCAGAGACACAGCCATGAAACCAGTGGACTCTGCAATCAGCTGAGCCCAACTGCGATACACAGACACCCTTGTTCCAGACTGATGGAACAGAGTGCAGATTATGCAAGAAATTCCAGCAAGAACAGAGCTGGAGGCCACCAGAATTCTGCGATCCACACAAGCCAACAGCAAAGATCCACCAAAAACAGCCGGGATCTCCATTAGGGCATTGAAAGCCACTGTAAAATACAGATCGAAATTCAGATTCTCCACATTTAATTGAATCCCATAGTAAGCCAGCCCAATTCCTACCCCTACTGCCATTACCAGAATCATCCTCCAGCGAGCCCAACGAGCAGACCAGAGGCTCTTGGTTGTGCTACTTTCTTGGGATTGCAAATCCCTTGCTATCACAATATGGTCCGGGATTCTGTTCCCATTCAATTTGGCCATATCTGACAAAACCCCCATAGCTTCCTCTGTTCTTCCTCTGATTGCCAGCCATCTCGGAGAATCTGAAATCAATGGCAGGATTCCAATGCAGTACACCAGGGGCAGAGCAGAAATCAATACATAAGTCTCTCTCCATGAGGATTGGGTGACATAGGCCATGGCGGGAAGGGCCAGGAATCCTGCTGTGAAGAAAAAGAATCCGTACTGCCCCACTTGGCCTCTCCATTTCCGGCCAACTGACTCTGTTGATAATACCAGACAACAGGTTCCGATGCCTGAGCGGAAAATTCCGTTTGCAAAACGCAGCAGGGCGTATATCCAGAAGTTTGGAGCAAGGGCTGTGAGAAATCCTGTGGTGGCGGCCAACAGGCAGGCCAGCGTCAATGTTCTTTTTCTGCCTAACCACGAATCTGCCAAGCGTCCAAGAAAAGCTGACCCTGCATGTTCATTTCCAAACAAGATTTCCAAACAAGGTAAGTGATTTGATCATATAGAAATTCCTATAATCAAAGTTCTCCACTTAACTATGGTACTACATCCTTAAAACTATTGTGAAACTTTGTTAACTATTGGACTACATCTTTAAAACTATTGTGAAACTTTTTTTTGTGTGGACAATGTTTTACTGTGATTTACTTTTAAAGAAGGCATAATAATAAAAATAGTAGCAAAGCTAGTGTTTGTTTAAAAAGGATTTATTTTTATAAATTTATTTATCTAAATTTAAATTTGTCAATTCTTATAAAATAATATATATTCTTAATTATTAAGCTTACTCGAATTGTATTATTATGTCTTTCAACCAAATCAATTTAGCTTTTTTATTATTATGTCTTTCAATCAAATCAATTTACTTTTTTATATATTGTTTTAATTATTAAAAATTAATTAAAAATAATAATAATATTTTATTAAATTATTAAATTATAAAATGATATTAAAATAATTAGTAAAAAATAAATAATTTAATATTATTATATATAATTATAAGATCATATAAACATGAAAAGTGATAAAAATAAATTTTAAATTGATTTTATTTAATTATTATTAACTAATCTATAACTTAAAATATGGCTAATTCTTACTTTGATGTTTAAAAATGACCAAAACAATTAATTTACAAAAAAATGTATTCTATTATTATTGTCTATTTTCTTTCGATTAATGAAAAAACTTTCTCAAATAAATTTAAAAATGATATGTTGTTCTAATTTCAGCAAATTCTGGCGTACATATATCATTGTTGTGGAAAATAAAAATGTGCTAAACATTTAATATGCTTATGGAAAGCTTTTATTATAAAAATATTTCTTTAAATATATTTGTCTTTCTAGCGCAGAAAAAGTATTTTCTGAATCCCTCTCGTTATCTGCATCTGAATATCATTATTTAATTACTATTGAACATTAATTGCTCACGACTCATAAGTTAGTCTCTTGTACAGCAATATTTTTATTTTGGTACCATAGCTACCGCGCTACTGTTCAATGGTAATAACCATTAAATCCCATATAATCCCCTAAATTTATTGTATTTTTGCCGTGAAATTGATATGAAAATTTGATTCTATCAAGATAGCTATCTTCTGTCATTAGTCTTTGTATTAAAATTGATTTGATAGTTTCTTTATATAATCTTGTTATAATAAATTATTAATGAAACTAATGGTTGAGAATGGGTCTAAGATCAAATTTCATAGGATTGTTGTGTTTTAAACTAGGGAGAAGTGTTATTTGGATAATAAGTTGAATTTCATGGCTTCAACCGATTTGGTAATCACTAAAGTATTTTTGAGAATAAACACTGATTAATGTTGAGTTCGAGACAACGTGATAATAAAAATGTTTATTTTTAAATGGTATGACTAAAATCCCCGGTCAGCAAGGCGTTATGACAGTACACAAACCAGCATGACAGATTAAATCATCACATGGATGTGGAAGCTCTGGGCAATTCGATCTGATATACTGATGGCAGCAAAGCCATGTTTATTAAAAATGGATGAGCAAACTGACTAATTAGGTTCAATTTGTTCATTCGTTAATACTGTGTTAAAATTTCAACCCAATGGATGATCGGGACCATTTCATACATATTGATTCAACAGATTTTGGATAAAAATACAAGGGCGCACAATGTTAAATATTACCATATCTAACACTGATCAAGGCAATCACACCTTTGTGGCCCAGATGAAGGGAAGCAGGATGACCACAGCCTGCATTGCTAACACGAACAAAACCTGCATGCCATGATGACTATCATAGCAACTGGCAAAAGAATTTTGCTGAAAAATGGATGTTTTCAAAAGGCGAATAAAGATGCGGTAACAGCAACCCTCCTCGTTTAATCGGACTGAACAATTAGTCCAGCTGAGATGATTAACAAAATATATTAAAAAACTGTTGAAGCTGCAATTGATGTCGACAAAATGAAAAATCATATGAAAAAACAAGGTAAAATTCAAAGGAATGCAGTTCTTTGAAAAATTCACTACGAAAGATCCTATGAAGAGCAGCAGGAAAATCAATTCCATTCATTCAATAAATTCCACCATTACCTAGAAAAGATGCAGAACATGGTGCAGAGCGTAAACAAATTTATCTTGATAAATCTGATTTATCACAATAATGGGTATTCTCCCATACACAAAACACCTCATCTACTGAACAATTAACTACACCGATTCATGTTGTGTTCAGGATTGATGATGATCTTCCTTTCGACATTGTATCTTGAAAATGCTTGTCAAAGGTATATAAATAAAAACTCCATTAAAATGAAAAGCATGGAGAAAATATTGCATACTAATACCAACATATTCATCTATTATGTCACTCACTACTGACACCTCTACACCTACTCTTACAACATAACTTGTCATGAGCAGAACTGATCTGTCCCTTGTCCAGACTCCATGAAAAATCAAAAACCAATTATTATATAAACAGGTAAGCTATTTATAGCGTGGTATATATTTCATACAAGAGGAAATTACTGAATTCATAGCTGACATCAATACAGTCATAGCGCATTTGGTGACCACCAAAATTAGGAGACACGTATGTCTTGTTCACCACCTAATAAACATTAATTTCCAGGACATCAACAAATAATTGCAATCTCGAACAAGGATGATAAATGATATTAACGTCAGGAGATTTGTCATTGTCTCCACCATTAATGCATATATTTGCTATGGTGACTCATAACTTGTAGTCTGAACCTTCTATTGTCATTTGCTTAATGGCCCATCAGGTAGGTCCTTCGCTGCAATCCTTATTCTGTAATTTAAGATTGATTGTCGCAATTGAAGCCTTCTTCACCGTCTATATTTGATAATCAATCATCAAACCTACATTGTCTCTCCAGTAACGATTACCTTTATATTTAAATCATCATAACTAATGTAATATTTATATTCTCTTTAATTGTGATTTTCAGTTATGTTGTATATGAATCTTCATTTTCTTTGTTTACAATTCTCTCTATTTGTGTAGGGTTTAAATAGTGTTGATATGATGTACATTAAATAATAGTTAAATGAACAAATGTATCAACTATATATCAACATACTTGATAATTGTAGAATATTTAGTCAAGTTTAAAATGAGCAATTAAATGTAGTGAACCTTTTATCTACAAAAATATTTAAGAAGGGAGACCTCTTTATGTGAGCTCTCAATTTAGAGTTATGAATATGGCCAGCCCTAATTTTGGATTCATCCTTGTTCTTAAAACTGTTCAAATGTGATTTTTATGGTGTTACTTTGCCTTTTTCTCACTGCAAGTGGGATTTTTTTTGGCCTTATTATGTTGGGAGCCTGTGCATGGAAATATTGTTGATTTTTTGGGGGACTTTTCTTCTGACCTTTTCAACATGGCCCATGTTTGTTCTTAATTATAGAATTGAAAAAGTTTGGTTTTATGTTTATGTTGTTTGAGAAAATTTGGTTTAATATTTATGTGTTTTTTAAGTAAGGAAATCACGTTTAGAGCAGTTTAGCTCTCAAAAATACATAGTCTTTCTTTAGATTGAACCATAAAATCTGTAAAACCAAACTTCCTAACCAAACCATTAAACCAAGTATCTAAATAAAATCCCCTATAGAATTGGCACTGAAGTCCCCATTTCTGTAAAAACAAGATGGGATAGGATTGTCACTAAATCAACCTTTTCCATACAAAACTATGGGATAGGGTCCTTGATCCAACCTGGAAAGGAGTTTCAGTCACTGTTACCACTAATCAGGATGGATTTTGTAAATTTTTGGAAATTTAATGAATATAATAAAGTTAAATGGTAAAATTTATTTAATTAAATTTTAAAAATATTTAAGAAAATATGCAACTTACTTAAATAAAAATGAATTATATTTTATAAATAATGGAGTTCTCTACCCAGGGGCAGGAATTGTTTGGATTGGAGCGAAAAAAAATTAAGAAATTTTGCAGTAGCAGTATTTGAATCATATTTTTGATCGTAAAAATAGATTCAGCCCCATCAAAAATCTAGAAGACAAAATTTACAAAAATCCCTACCAAATTTTTTAAAATCTTACCAAACTTTCCATAATTTTCAGAAAAAAACAATCACTTAGATTATGGCATAAAGAATTGACATGCAATTTTCTTTCAATTCGCGGAACGATTACCTGCAAGTCCTAGTTGAATACAGAGCCTTTGCAGCGTGATGCTCATGGTGAATGGTCACAGGGCGAAGTCAGTCTTGAGAAGGAGAAGAAAAGAGGTACCTACATTATCTTAAATTTGACAAGTCTCCCATTGTTACTACAAATTATTTATTGTGTAAAAGATAATCTGTCGCATTGAATTATATTTTGGGACTGAAATTTGCATAAACTCCTGCAGATGGGTAACAAACAGATGTTTTGTGGGATTGAAGCCGGGCGAACTTTTTTAATAGCAAGTTTTATCATATATTTTTATCAAGTTTTATCGTAGTTTTATCAGTAATTTCTTCGAGGAATTTGCAAAGTTCTTTGATGACATGCAAATGTCGAGGCATTTGGTTTAATTTAAATGGATTTTTTTGTGGTCTCCTAGAGATGTCGGTGTTGACGTGATAAAAAATTAAATGCTTTCTGATTAACTTAATTTAAATCCCACTGGAACTTTCTTGCAGGCCTTGGCTCACGGGTGAGGTCATCGGAGTATTAAGTCGTACACAAGGGTTCCATTATCGTTGTGGTCTGTCGTACCCGATTGCCATGATTCTCAAATGGACGAGGTTGGCTGCAAGTCTTGGGCAAATGTGTCAGAGTCATTCTCAAATGAACGGAAATTGCTGACGATGGTACTCAAAGTTGCCCTGGCATTGATAATACTACCTCTATTAACGAAAAACGAGAAGGATAACAGAGTTAGAAAGATCATTTGAGAAAGTATATTACTGGTTTGCTTTCAAATTTTTTCAGCAGCATTTAGAATAGCCACTGCCTCATCTAACAAGGAAACAAGGAAAGATAGCAGAGTTAGAAAGATCATTTGAGAAAGTATATTATTAAATATAACAAACTCTTATTTCTAGTGATATATTTTTTCAAAATGATCTTCTCAAATCTTCTATTTTTATGTGTATTTCATGTTTGCACAATATTTTTGTTAAAGGTGATCACATTAGTTTTGAATGAAGTTGTCTACCCAGCTTATGGAATAGTTCGGACAGCAGCTTTTTGCAGGAATCAGGTAAAAAAAAATTCAAAAAATCAGGTAGTTGGAGTGTTTGAATTGCATTTTTTATAATGGAAATGGATTCAGCATTATCAAAAACTTTTAGGGCACCCAAAATACTGAAGTTTAACAACTGTTAATAAATCTTTGCCGGATTTTTTCAAAATCTTTGCTTAGATACTTGTCTCATTTCAACACCAGAGTCAAAACTCACATGGTTCTGACATTAAAGTTTGAGGGAATGAAAAGTTTTAGGGAATTGCAAGTTCAGAACTTGAGTTAAATAATGTTAGGGTCTCACAATGTAAAGTGCCAATAGGTTTTTCATGATTTAGTCATTCTTTAGAAATTGTGATTGCTTATAAACACTTTATTGAGAGTTCAAAGACATTAGAAATGATGTTTTGGATGATTTTTGCTAATTAGCTCATATAGTGACATTACTATGATGTAAACAAATTCTGTATTCATAATTAGGTAATATATAATATATAAAAATTTATTATTTATTTGGAAGATTTAAGATATTTAGATACAAATATATATAATTGTGGTGCAGTTAGTAAATAATGTAATATTATATTAAAAATATATAAATAAAGAAAGTATATATATTAGTTTAGTGAATATATTATAAATATATATTTTTTGTATTTAGTTAATCTAAATTATTATTGTTAGGTCGAATTAAATTTGATAACAAATATCATATTTTAAATTTGATATTATTGCATTATAATTATATTGAAATTTCATCTATAGGTAAAATAAAATTAAAAATTACAATTTAAAATTACATGTAAAATAAATTGTATTTCTTTTTACGGAGGTGGAGTTATGCATTTGAGTGATACAAATCAACTTAATCGGCTTCTAATTTCCCTGACACCCTCATCCAGGGGAGCTTGTGTTTGATGTTAAAATGGAATAATTAAGCGATTCTTCGAAATAATGAAATGGTGGACACTCTAGTAATTCCACAATTGAGCATATTCGCCACTAGTTGTTGAACGGTTGTGGTCCTCAAACCTACCCACATGAACCACAGTAGAAAAATAATTGTTTGGCCAACGAAGATAAAATAGACGAAAATGACCAAATAACGACAAGGTACTATCGTCTTGGTCATCGTCAGTTCTTGTCGTTGAATCAGCAAAATAATTTAAGAATGATATTAAAATTAAACTACAATTTTATTTCTCTCGTTAATACGTACGGTCAACATCCAAATGTCATTTCCCGTGCATTACGTAACCATTCAATATGTAGATATACAACATACACATATACATGCTTTAATTAATTAAAGACGGATACGAGGGACCGAAAACGAATACCGAAGTAACGCGCATGCCCCCTGAGCACAACCTATCGGTCGAACGGTATAACCTAATGTATATGGATAATCTTTGGTTGATCGAGATCTTGAATGGGGGCAAACTAATTTCTATAACGACATGCATATTGAACTAATATTGAATACTACGCTCTCGCTCTCATCTCACTATTAATTTCCCCTTGTCTCCCTCTTGTTTCTATTATATAGAGCGTTAGGCAAACAAATTATTTCTTGTGGACAAGAAGGATCTCCCTAGATTCACAACAAAACCTAGTAACAAACATCAAAAGAATTTCTACCTTTCCTTAGCCTATAACTAAAACATGAAACATGTAGTACACGAAGAATCACTTACCAATTACCAATGTGTTTGTAGAAGTCCTTTTAGTGCTTTCCACAGCCAACTTTTCCTTAATGCCTTAGAGGCTTTCCCAATGCTTTCCACAACTTATCCATGATGTTCCAAACGAGATTTGCATAGAAAAAAACATTCAAAGGGATCAAAGCATCTCGCATATAAAATCAAAGGTAAATGAAATCCATAACTTAACATATAACATATATTTGAATCAATAATTAGTTATAAACCATGCGAGTGATCAAGGAATCTATGAAATAATATCAAAATAGATGCAATTAGGAAAGAACAAGTACTTTGTATTAAATTAAACAGATAACAAGCTTACAACTTGGTTTCCTTGATGTCACAATCCTCTTCTAATGGTATTTGTTCCTTCCCTGGATGACAAGCTCTTCAGACCCAAAATCAACAACATAAGGTTACAAATCCAAGTCTCTTTCATTCCTCGAGTCATATGCTCCATTTATAAGCAGGAGGAAGAGGTTTCTAGTTCCTCTTCTCAAGCGATATTATGCTTAAGAGGAGGAGATTAGTTCCATGGACCAAGGGATGATACACATGTATGTAGTGGTTCGAGGTTTATAATTTGGATAAGACTCCTCCATCAAAGCTTCTAGAATTTTCTTTTTTATTTTTACTTGCGTGAACAAGATTGCATATTTTGTAGTGGAAGACAGTGCACAAAATTGCATAGGCCACAATGGTAAAAATTGCACATGTGCAAGTAATGGGTAGGAAAATTGTGCAAATGCTCAAAATTGGTTTTCCAGCAGTGCAACCCAAAGTTCCTTTTGTCCCTGATATTTTTTTACTTCAAGCTTCATAGGGGATTCACTTGAGACACTCATCGAATGGCGAGAGATCTGAATCAACAGTCATGGTGAAAAAAAATTAGTGTAACATATAGTTATATGCTCAATCTCCTAATCAACAATTTCTTTGGGATGAGCCACAGAGACATCTAAGAATCTTGGCATTGCAGGCTTGCCTTTTATATCTCACGTTTCAAGGTATGATAATTGTTTTCCATTTTCCAAGTTCATAGATATCATGGGAGCGATTTTTTCCTATGTACTTTATAGATGTCATATCTAATGTTGAAAAAAATTGTGATAAGCTTCAAGTGGTAGCATTGGGCAACGACGTTAAAAACACAACATGGAAGCCAATGTCATAAACTAGAGTACTCACAAGAACTTCTACTTCATTTTATGTGGCTTGGCTTACAGGAAATCCAATGTAGTAAACCAAATTATTCATAGGAACTTCTTTATATATTAAAACATGAATATATATGTAGTATAGACCATGTAAAATAACATTTTGACTCACTATCATACTAAGAGTTGAGATGGTTTTTGTATTCTGTAGAATATTTAAAATTGTAAATACTAAAAGGATTTATGTAGAATTAATGGAATAATATTTTCATTAACTCAGTTGCCACAAAAATATAAAAGCATATGAGCACTACCATGGATAAGAGAAATCAGTTTGAGTAGCACGATTTTAATTATTATAGATAATGAAATGGATTTGTGCCAAACATAAAAGCAAAATCAAATATGCAACTTACATCTCAATAAATTCACAAAATAGTAATTTAAAAAGTGAGGAAAGCATTGATGTTTACATCCTTGAAACTTCCAATGGTAACAAATAAGAAATTATCTTTTGGAAAAATAGGCTTATTATTTTGTTCTTGATAGACACCACATTAACTCATGAGTAATTCTCATTAATCGTGATTGGTATAGAGGTGATTTTTTTATATTAATAAAACATGACCCAAAACTATCACAAAATGCCAATTTAATTTGTAGGTTAATGATTTAATGTTATAGGAGAATAGTGGTAACAAATAAGGAATTCTATTTTGGAAAAATAGGCTTATTATTTTATTCTTGATACACCTCACATTCACTCATGAGTAATTCCCATTAACAGTGATTGGTATAGAGGTGATTTTTTTTATATTAATAAAACATGACCCAAAATTATCACAAAACACCCATTTAATTTGTAGGTTAATGATTTAATGTCATAGGAGAACTATGGAGAGGAAATTTGAGCCCATATTATGTGAATGTGATGACCATGGTAGCACTCATGATTTAGTGTCTTTATTGTAATGTATTTTGAAGCAGCATGGTCAATCCATGGTTATGTTTTGAGGCCAATGGAAATGGGAAAGTAAAGTTTGTTGGATTCATTATTACTCATTTTTATAGTTGGGAAAGTGCTCATAACATTAAATTATTTTAATTAGACGTTATTTTATTCATTAGGATTATGTTCATTTTTATTTTTTATAAGTATGTTTATTTTTTCATGAGAAATATTTTCATATTTTTATATAAAGAAAGTATGTCTATTCATAGATAAATTCAATATATCACATGCCAGAATTGACTATATTGGTTAAATTTAGTATATCACATGCCAAAATTGATGGTGTTGGTTATGGTTGTTTTGAAGAGATGGAGGGAGTTGGTGAGGGAAAAGGACAATTTCCATATTCACTATGGCATTTTCATGGTAGTTGATTAACATTATCTTTATCATTTTTTTTTATTTTTTTTTAATAAAAATTGTAATTAGAAAATTTATATAAAATAAAATTATGTGGTTGGATTATAGAATTGAATTACATTGAAAATAATTTTATTGTCAAAAGTTTTGAAAACAAATTAGTTTTTCAAGATGTTCTTTCCAAATATTCTATTCCTTTTGTCCTTGTACTTTTAAGAACAATTGCTAGTTTAAATAAAAATGATAATGATCTATCAAATGAGTATCGATCTTGTAGTGAAGACAGTCTCTGATATTCCTTTTACCCGAATTCAGATCTCATAATATGACATATATGTTTATTAAAACTTATCCACGTTCATTCCTTGGAAAATAGTGCACTAAAAAAACATATACAAAAAATGATAATTATTTATTGTTACATTTTATTCAATGAAAAACGAATGATAATAATCATAATAAAAAAAACCCACGGAGTGGCGGCTTGTTGGTGATTGAGTGTTCTGATAAGGCACTCGTTTGTAAAGGTCACCGGTTCAAACCCCGTGGGTGCCTGTCAAGTGTAAGCCTGTGAACCTTGTTGTGTATTGTCAGCGGGGGATGATGGCAGAGATGATTGTAGTGTATTGTCAGCGGGGGATGATGGCAGATATGATTGTATGGTTCTCGTTACCGGTTTCCCTCTTGATAAAAAAATAAATAAATTAAAAATTAAAAAATTAATAATAATCATAATAACAAAAATTACAACCTAACAGGGACTTAACATAGCTGGTGAAATCAAACAATGAATACTTTGGTAGAGGCTTGTTAAACTGGTTTGCGAAAGTTCAACATTGTCCTCTTAATGCCACAAGGAAAATATAAGATTTAAATGTAAAGGTACTCATTTGCCATCGAATGAAATTGTATTATAAATTGTATTATCGTTGACTTAATCAGAATGAGAAATTATAAACACGTTAAACATTCCCGATACCTCCCTCTCTACCACTGATGGTCAAAACCTAACGACCTACTTGGGTTAACGTAACCTTTTGTTAAATGAGATATGCATGAGGGTTGATGTAAAGATTGGTTCATAAATCCAAACTAGTAGCCACAGAACGGAATCTCAAAATTACCATCGACTTGTTGGAAATCGCCGTGAAATTTGTTGAATATCCAAAAATACAATCTCTGTAAGAGCTACACCTGTTGTCTTACAATAATAGAGGCGGAAGGCCTTGCATAAATGGTGGAATTTAGTAATAAATATCGTTTTTCTCGAACCAATGGTGGAGAATAGTGACAACTATTTGTTTAATCAACGGTGAAAAACATAATGGTAGACAAAAGTCGGTGTTGAAGGGTTTCAAAAGGAAACACCTTCGGTGTAAAAAAAGAATCACTGAGTGGTCAGTAGCATGGTAGAAAATAAAATCATTGATTGGGCCGAAGTAAAATAAAAGAGGGAAAAAAGACAAGAGGGTTTTAGGCCAAAGCATTTTATGGTGGATCATGGTATCAGGTTGACACAAATTATTGAAAAGGTTTGGGGGGACAAAGAAGAAGTATTTTGCTGCTTTGTTGACTTCAAAAAGACATTTGACACAGTCCCTAGAGATAAGTTGTGAAATAGAATGGAAGAACTTGTAATCCCTTTGCATTATAGAGTCGCTTTCCATAGACTTTATGAAAAGGTGAAAGTCAAAATTAGAACCTCAACAGGTATTTCAAAAAGCTTTAGAAGTGACGTTGGATTCAAGCAAGGTTGTGCGCTATCCCCTACTCTTTTTGGTTTATATATTGATAAACTGGAAGAGTGGATAAAACTACAAAGTGGAGATGGTGTTCGGTTGGGAGAGTTTGTGATAAAGCTTCTTTTATATGTTGATGATCTTGTATCAATTTCTAAATCAACCCATGTATTGCAGATGCACCTATATGCCCTTGAGCATTTTTTGTAGAGTAGTGTGGATGCAAGTCAATACTAGCAAGACCAAAATAAGAATTTTCTCTAATAAAAGGAAGCAAAGCCAACATATGTTCTTATTTGAAAGAAGCATTCTTGAAGAATTAAATGAGTACAAGTACCTCGGGATTGATTTCAACAACAGCTTAATTTGGATGAATGCAGAAAGAACAGAATTTTAGGAGGGTGGAAAGCATTATATGCTCTTCAAAACAGATGTAGAGAGGCAGAGTTATGGCATTGGAAAATAATTAAAGTTCTTTTTGGACTCCTAGTTTGTCGAGTGATGTTATATGGGTGTGAATTGTGGGCTAGCAGGACTCCCGTTTCAAAATGGAAACAAATTAAGAAAATTAAAAAACACTTGATCATGAGCAAGTTCAAAATAAAAAGTTTGGTACCTCGTGAGATAATGTTGATTGAAACCGAAGAAAATCCCATCAAATAAATTGCTATGGAGTGGCTCATAAGATATCTAAAAAGAATTGAGAAAATTGGAGTAAGTAGATGGCCTATTGTTATCTTCAATGAAGGCATGAGTGAAAGAAAGAAAACATGGATGAGACAAAACTACACATGGATGCAAAAGTGGAATATCTACCTCAATGCATGTCCCATAAATAGCAAGGAGCTAAATAATTTTGTTATGGAGATGTTTCATAAACAGGTATGGGGAAAATAGTTGGATAGAAATAAGAAATGCTACATTGAGGAATTCAACCCTATGTGTGATCTCCAACAAAAAGAGTACACTAGAGTCAGCATTATGTGGAGGGAAAAGGTTCTTATTGCTCAATTAAGAACCAACCCGCATCAGCTTCGGTGGGAAACAGGATGGTGGAAAATACCTAAAGAATTTGGGGAAGAACGGGTGTGTACATTTTGCACATCTCGAGCAGTGGAATTGGAAAAACATTTCATTTTGGAATGTGATGCATTCAAAGACATCATAGAAAGTTATGGGAATATGTTAGCATTGGTTTCTTGGCATTGTCTTTTCAGTGAGGGGATTGTTGGAAGGTTGGGCCAACTCCTCATCAATTTGGATAAGAAAAAGATTGAATTGCAAAAGGCGAAAAGCATTGAACTGATGGTCCCATAGATTATTTTTAGTCTCGTGGACATTAAACTATCATTTCATTTCGATTTATTAAATGTTTGAAGTATGTGAATTGTAACGAACTACGAATAAGTTTGCTAAATTGTATAAATTTGATTGTAGACTCGACATTTTAGGATTAAACCTCATTTTTCCAAGACCAAACCTTGGGATTGTACTCTGTTCCATCTGATATGCTAGATTCAACCACAAAACATTGTATGCCAAACAAACATGTTTTGTAGGATTCAAGTAGGACCAACTTTTTAAACAACAAATTTTATCATATTTTTTTGGAGTGCATTTTGTTTTTCGAATTTCGTTGTCACCAAATTTGAACATTGAAATAAAGATGAATGGTGCAACTTAGGTTAAAGCAGGGCCACTCTATGAGCTACATCCCATGTAGGGTGTGTTTCTCGAAGTGCTTTCAACAAAATAAATGTGTCACTGGAAAGTAACAAATGAAAAGTAAAATTAGAAAGCAGCTCTAAGCTTGTGATTGAAAAGTTGGGATATTCTTAACTACTACGATGGATAATAGCATTGCAAAATATACTTGAATGCTTCACTAGAAAATTGAGAAACCACTTGGATTTTGTCGTCAATTATCTTGCCCAATATTGAATTTTAATAAAGGTGATGTTTGATATTTTCTACCCCAAGGAGATGTTCATCATTTTCATTAAAACTAAAGCGGGTTGCCCTTTGTTAAACATCACTAAAGTGTTTATTGGCCATCATTAAAGTGTTTATTGGACTTTGGAGTCCAAATGATAAACAATCTTGAAAAAGCTATAAATCACGTCAAATCAAATCTTGCAAATCTATAGGTCACGTCATGCGTAAATTGTTTGTATAATTTAGTTTATATTTAAAAATGGTTTAATAAATATAAAACATGTAAAATGTGTATTCATTTAATTATATTAGTAATTAAATACGATAAAAATATCTAATTAAAATTTTGATATTAAAATACATTTATAATATATAGTAAATAAATATTAAATTATAGTTTTTTTAAAAGTAACTAATCAAATTGAATGACAAATGAATAAAACTTGTGATATTATAGGTGCTAATAATTTCATTAATGGTATGGTTGATAAATACTTTTAACATGCATAGATTGGATGAAGTTGTTGAAAATTTGGTGTTTAATATATAATGGGTATTTGATTTAAATTTATTTTATTTTTAAGGAGAGCTAATATTAATATTGCAATATTATTTATATACGATGTCAAATTTATATTGATTAAAAATTTTATAATGTTGTATATAATTATATTCACTAGCATTTGTACTAAAAAGATGCAAAGACATGTCGATAGAAGTGCAGATGAATGTAGAGTGACGCAGAGGTTGCACTACAAGAAACAAAGATGTGAACATGGAAGGCATGAGGAATCAGGAGGCCAAAGTATTGGTAAAGTAGAGCTTTTCAAGTGAGTAAAAGTGTATAATTCCAAATCACCAAACTCGTAACTAAAATAGAAGTAATCTTCGAGGAGACATCCTTGTGATATTCTACTATCTTTTGTGAACAACATGTTGGAGATTATGATGAGAACCTTTTAGGATGGGGGAGAAAAAAAGGAATTGAGAAACACACATTTAATGGGGTGCTCAAAAGCCTAAACAAATTGAAACGGTGTCCTTCCCTTAGTTAAATAACAAAAATAGTAATAATCTTTTCCTATTTTGTTGGAAATAAAATATCACAAAATCATAAAGATAAACTAAAAATAAGCATGGTTGCAAAATGTCGAATGGATCAGATTGTTGGTAATGGTTGGAGTTATCTTCATAATCTTGTGGCTGAAAAGTGTTTCTGATATAAGCTTTTTCTTCCCGAGTCGTGCCAAAAATAAGGATGCTCTGCCCACTATATTCAAAATTAGAGATGACCAAAAAATTGTTAAAACAAAGCTTGATTTCATGACTAACATTCTACCTTGAAATAACTTTCCATTTATTTACAAATGCCCTAAAATTTGGGATGTTAATTTTGAACCTTAGAAAAATCTCAATATCTGAGTGTTTTTAGCTTGCTAATTGTACTCCTAAAATATTGCAACTGTCTTTACATTAGTTGCCCTCCATATTCGAATTGCTAATTTTGTGCCAAAAACTTAGCAAACTTACTTTTTACACTTTTAATTCGTTACCCATTCTAAGATTGTATTTCCATAACTACTCGAAGATTTTTTTTTTGACAAATTTCACAAGATTCTGCAGCTTAAAAATAATTTCAGAAACACTTAAAAAGTCACTGGAAAATATGCATCTTCGTGATTAAAGATTCCAGCTCTTGTTTAAAGGCGCTTTAGTCACTCTCTCACTGGTATGTTTCCTCTCTTATAATTTTCAATTTCATTCAGCCAATGCTTAACATATTTGTGTGATGCATCTTTGGTAAACATAAATACTCATATGCTCCAAGATGGGAATCTTACAAATTGGGCACTTTTTTGGTTTATTTGAACTAATACTACAAAGAGTATAATGTCTATAGGGTAATAATACAACTGCAACTTTTCCTTCATTGAAGGACTCTATTGCCTAGACACTTTGAGGATAGGTAGGCGTTAGTCATAGCATATTATTTCTAAGAATAGAAATAATATTACAAATAGAAAGAATCCTATAAATTTTGTTAGAGCATCTTATTTTTAGAAATATTACAAACTGAAAGTGTACCATAAATTCCACAAAGAAAAATTTCCATGCCAATAAAAAATTTTGGTGCCAAAAAATACTTCTAAACCATGTAGAAAATGAGGCAAACTACTTTCAACTTACATAAAGCACTCTCTTGGATAGATCTAGACTGTTTTTCCCAAAACCATAACTACAACCAAGTCAATTATTAATGAAACTATTTTATCAAACATATGGCAGCCTTTTGATTGTCCAATGGGAACATAATTCTCTCCTGAGCTCTGCATGGGATTCATTTATGTTTTTTATATGCCAAATTTGTGACATGTTTTCTTGATCTTTTAGAGTAAAAGACAAAATTTCCTCTAACATCTCGTTTGAGGAAACAATGCCTTCGAATTCCTATACTTGCCAGCAAGAGCATTCCCACAAACATGTTAGAAAAAATTATATCTTTGTGGCTACATGCATGTGTGTGCACCATAAGCAAATAATTATTTTTGTCTGCTTCCTATGCACACTTAACTAAACACACCATGTAAATAAAAGCTCCTCATTAAGGCTATTATGGTCATAACTCTACAGAGTGCCCATGATATTCCAAATTTAGTATGAAAGCTGGTGTTAATATTTGTCTCCCTATTTAGCGCATTTCTGGTAGGTTTACAACTATTAAACGACCTTTTCCACAACTTTCATATAGCTACCAACAAAATTATTTCCAAATACTAAGTTCATAGTTGCTTCAATGTCCTCTTGATATCCAACCAACAAAAGTGTCAATCTTTCATTTCCCATAAATATCCATTGTTCTATTATGGCTCAATGACAGTCTCTATACTGCTTTTATTTGTCATATTGTCTGTAAATGAATTTCCCAAGATAAAATTTAATTTGACATGGAACGGAGCCATATAGTAGAGAAATGTAATTGAGTAACAACCTTTGCTAGCTAGTTTCAAAATGCTTTTAATCGCAAAGCCAAGAATTAGAGATACAATTCATTTGGCTTTCTTATGTCAAAGTACATGTTCAATAATTACAAAAAAAATAGAGATAACTTGTAAAACAACACTAGTCCTAAAGGTTTATAACAGGTCCCTAATCAAAAAGTGGGAACAGGGCATGCAATCTTCTGAAGTACACCAATTACAAGTAAAATTTCCCATCAAACTGATTTTGGAACTCAAATTTGATGAAAATGTGTATACAAATCACTGCAATGTGTATGGAGGTTTTCTTCAAAGGTGAGCATTAGAGCATGTTAATATAGAAATTATAGAGAATATTCAAGCACAGAAAACAAATTCAATAGATCCAAACAAATCAACTAATTATTTTACATTTCTTTTACTACCTTTGGCTTGAGACGCAAGATGTCACTCCTGCAGCAGGAAGAAAAGTGGAGGCCTCAAACTGGATTCATCTACCTCCATTGTTGTTTTTGTAGCTAAAAAATCTACACATTCATCCAATTCAGCTTTCTCTTGACCAACAACTTTTGCAAGCTCAGAAACTAGATGATTCATCCCCTCTACCTTTGGAAACAACAAGAAAATGGAGGAACCCATTGCTTTCATAACATCAACTGTAGAACTAACAACTTCCTTCACTGCTTGAATATTAGCCCTTGAACCACTAGTCACTGGAAGCCAAAGTGTTGCAACTTCTAGATATTCAATAACTCTTGATAAAGAACTTGAATGATCTCTTTCCATCAATGCCCATTCTTCCATATATAACATGTATTCTTTGAGAATGGAACTAAACTTGTTTTCTTTCCTCACTTGTTGCAGCTTGATTAGCTTCATTGTTACACAATTTCACAGTTTAGATGACACAAGCCATACATTGTAAAATAGGAATTTCAAAAGAGACCTTGGCATATATCCGGTTTCTAGGTCTCAAAGGCTAGATAGGTTCCAAAAAGGTTATCGTTGGGTTTAGCATTGATCGGTGTTTTTGGACAGCCGTTGGGCTTGCTCTAGGCCCAACCTAAAGCCTCGCCCACCCAAGGAAGTATGTTGTAACGCTCTCCATGGCCTGCCTCATCCCGACCCCGGGAAATCAATAGGCTCGCTGCTAACAGAGACTAGGAACAACAATGATGCCCCCATTTGGTAACAACGCCATACACATGTGGTTGATGTTCGTATGTGACCCTTGCATCGATCTTACCTCTGTTGCCTGCCCGTGCGTGGGTCAACTCAGAATAAATGCAGCTAGCTCGCCAACCAACTATTCATGTTTGAGCTTGTTGGCTTGCTATGGGGGTCTGCTCGAATGGTCAATTACGTGGAGCAGGTGAAACCCCCCAATAGACCCTCGTTCAACGCTCTGACCTCAGACCTTCTTTGCTCGATCAAATGCTTCTCTTCTTCTATTCTAGGTGTAACCATGGTTTCATTGACCATGCCTAGTGGTTTTTTGGTTTACCAGACTTTGCCTACCTGAACTTAATTAAGTCAACTTAGAAAGATCGGATTGAGATTCCATTGTAGATTTAGATATTTTGTTTTGTGACTCTCTGAGCATTCATGGAAACTTCTTCTCTGGCATTAACAAATCCCTAAAAATGATGGCATATGGTATTGGGAGAATTCGAAAAATCACCAAAAATGACTTTGGTGTTGGGAGAATTCGACCAACATTGGGATATGGGCATAATCCAAATCGATGGAATGCAGAGGTCAGATTAGAAAAAGGCATAGATAAGGGAATTGTGAATGTGGTGAGAAGGCAGTAACAAAAGTTATCTAGAAGTTATCTGAAGTTGGATAATGGAAAAGAAGAGTCCTTGTAGCTCTCCAACGAGAGCTCCATAGGGAAGGGGGTTATGTGAAAACGTAGTTGAAGTGTGTTGGAACCACCTACAAGAACTCTTCCATCTGCCAATAGATGGCCCATGTTCTCTTGCTCTCTGATCCCTATATTTTTAGAATTTAATGAGTTTAATGAGGAGCAACATTGTTGTGATTTGGTCAAAGGACGACGAATCTCAACAATGTCACCACCAAAAACTTCATAATAGAATGTCTATCGGCATAATTAAATAATAAGTGGATATCTCAAATATCTAATTATAATAATAAGATATCTAAAAAAAATCTAATTATAATAATATGATATCTAAAAAATAATATAAATAAATACATAAAACCAATTATTTATATATAATAAATTATTTTATAATTATCATAATTGAATTTTAATAATTATTAACTAAATGTTATATATAATATTTTTTTTTCTATATAAGACTAATTCTATTAAAAAGCATATGGTACAAAGAGAGATTACAATCAAGAGTAGCAGAATAACAGGGAGCCGGAAATAATGAACCATCAACCTCGGTCCTGAAGAGAAACCATGGAGAAAGCAACAAGATAGCAGAAAAGGAATGCAGGAAACAGAGAGCTAGTCAAAGGAGTCTACCCAGAATGGGATGAAACTTCTAGACAACCTTTTTTCCCTTTTTTCTTACTGACTTTGACCCAGCCGTTGTTGGGCGGATGGGAAGGAACCACTTGCAGATTATTCTGCAATAAAGGTGGTATTTCCTTATCCAAATCAGATGAGGAAAACTCATGTGTACGTTTCTGCGAAATCAGAGGTTTAGAGGGCACCTCAGCACTGGCTGAAGGCGAGTCCTTTGTATGCTCAAGTTCCTCCCCTTCCGCTTCATACTCATCTTCATCCAAGCTGAAGGAATCTATGTCATCCATGGGGGGTGGATCACACGGTTTCCAACTTTTGGATTTTGTCTTGCGAATGGTGTTCTTCTTTTTGGCGTTGAACATGGTGCAAGAATTCTGAAGATGCCTTGTCTGATGGTAGTGGCAAAATCAGAATGCGGTGTTCTCAAAGTCTAAGATCTGAGTCTAGTGCAAGTCCCCAACTTTGAGAAATGATTTGATCTGGCAGACCTTTTCTGATGTCTATTTCTGTGCAGATTCTACCAAAGGTGTATATGTCTTTCTCCCCTCTAGAGGTATTTGTTGTCAGGAATCGGCCCAAAGTGTTTCCAATCCCTTGGAAGATAGAGAAGTGCCAAAGATGTGCCGAGAGATTCAGTAGTCGGACCCATATGGGAAGCTTGGTGATGACTACTGTGGTGGGGTCGAAGTCTAGGAACCAGGGGGTGAGGAATAACCCTGTTGTTCCCCAAAACCAAGGGACTCCTATTAAGGCTTTCTGGTAATCTTCTTTGAAAGAAAAGGCCACAATGAAGAAACCCTTCGAGCAAAGGAAGACTTTGTTGTTGTTGGTCCAGTTGGTGTGGATCCATTGATAAATATCTATTGTTTGAGGCCAAAGGCCATTAAATCTATAAATGATAGTTGTTTCTGCATACGCTTGGTATTGAGAATTTAGTGATGGATGGGAGATCTCGATGGAGGGGGCTTCCTCTATTTTATCCACCAGAAAAGGCTTGGGAGCCTCAACTAGTTGTGCAGATTTCTTGGGCTTTTGTGCATGAACCACATCTTTGTAAGAGAAAGCAGGGTCAGAGGATGGTTTCCCAGATACTCCCCCTCTTAGACGCAGGGTAAGAACAATCGAAGCATCTCTATTGATACTGTAAAAAGGGGAAGAGGGTCCTCTAGCTGTTTACCTTCATAGATCAGTCGCAGAAGAGCCGAGGGTATCCCCAGCCTAAGTTCAAGATTGCGTAAGAGATCCTGCACCAGATCCGCC
The DNA here is from genome assembly GCA_034641835.2 of Pinus albicaulis. Classification (NCBI taxonomy): domain Eukaryota; kingdom Viridiplantae; phylum Streptophyta; class Pinopsida; order Pinales; family Pinaceae; genus Pinus; species Pinus albicaulis. The sequence continues at coordinate 663,927,651 of CM076570.1, forward strand.
TCATGCACCCAATGCAGCAGGGTTTTTCTTGAGAGAAGCAAAATCTGGATTTGATAAGACAGTGGGGAAAATCCTGAAAGCCCCTGCTTGTCGTTGCAAGTTTGTGCGTGTATCATGCTTGAGCCTTCAATACCCGGGTCCATCTGACTGAGTGGGTAGTTAAGTGTGGTATTTTCAGTGGGAAATGCTACCTCAGCTTCCCAATCTTGCAGATTTGAGGGGTTGTGCTGCGTTAGGGCCTCTGTTGTGAAGGAGGCAACAAGACCACCTATGCCAAGATGATCAATTTTGTGCGTGATTTTTTCGTGGAGGGGAGTTGTGCCTCCTATTCGTTGGGCAGATTTACTGCAAATGGCGGCCGCATCCTGCTTCCCTGCTGAGGCGATCTTGAAAGCAACAGCGAGAGAAGTAGTCTTCTCCCTGCCTTCTCCTTCCACGCTATTGGCGGCAATGTGGGGAGTTGGAGCTTGAAGCCTGAGCTTGGAGATGAGGGGAGCAGCCGGAGCGACCTCTGGAGCATCAACAGACTTTGAAGTGGTGGTGGCCTTTGAGGTAGCCTGAGTGAATGTGGAGTCGATGGCGGCGAAGCCGAATGAAGCCCTCTCCGGAGCTGCTACAACGAGGTCGGCGATGGCGGCGATTGCAAAGTTTTGCAGAACCCTAGCTGAAGTCATTTTTTCCTCCAAACAAATTTTGTTATATATAATATTTTAATTAATATATTTTAATAAATTGAAATATTTAATAAAATATTGATATACTAATTTAAACATTTATTTAAATAATACATTGATATACTAATTTAAACATTTATATATGGCCAATAATGGTTAATCTTAGGGTTTATAATATTTATATTAGGGTTTATAGAGTTTGGGTTTATAATATTAATCCATTAGGTTTAATATTATTCCCTTGAGTTTATAATATTTTGGAATTTTAGTATTAATCCATTGGATTTATTATTCCCTTGGGTTTATAATATCAATTTGTTGGGTTTATCTATCTAAGGGTTCATATTCCTAGGGTATAATATTATTCATAGGGTTTATAATATTAAACCTAGGGTTTAATATGAATCTCTTGGGTTTATAATTGTGGTCATCCATGGTCCTATGTCACATTGTGATAAAGATTATCTCAATAGGAAAATCAACTATTGTCAATCATGGTAAACATTAGTCAAACATGGTAAATTATGGTCAACCATGGTCTAAAGCCACATTGTGACAAAGATTACCTCAATATGAAAATAAACCATGGTCAACCATGGCCCAATGTTGCATTGTGAGAAAGATTGTCTCAATATGAAAATCAAGCGTGGTCAGCCACGGTCAATCATGGTCAACCATGATCAATAACCATGGTCCAACATCACATTGCAACAGCCATGGTCAACCATGGTCCAACGTCACATAGAGACAAAGATTATCTCAATATGAAAATGAACCATGGTCAACCATTGTCGAGCATGCTCCAATGTCACATTGTGACACAAACTCTCTCAATATGAAAATCAACCATGGTCAACCATGTTTATTTTAGGGTTTATAATATTTATGTTAGGGTTGATATATCTTGGGTTTATATTATTCCCTAGGGTTTATAATCCCTTGATTTTTTAGTATTAATCCCTAACTTTTATTATTCCCTTGGGTCAATCATGGTCCAATGTGTGATTGTGACAATGATTATCTTGATATGAAAATCAATCATGATCGACCATGGTCAAGCATGCTCCAACATCACATTATGACATAGATTGTCTCAATATGAAATCAACCATTGTCACCCCCAATCGGGTTGCGTGCGGAGGTTCTTCTCCACTTGGGGCTGATGACAGATATGATATGACACACATTCATGAGGGAGGGAGGTCATGGCGAGGAAACGAAAAGTTTGATAGGGGTAACATGAGGCAAAGGGATGCGGGAGAGGGTGAGGCAGGCGATTGTTGTTGAAATAATTCATATGGTGGTTGCATGACATTCAAATGAACATTGTGAAGATTGAATAAGGAGGAGGGTTGCGCTCAAGCTCCTTCATCGCAACAAGGGTGGACGCGAACCTCTGGTGGGGAACGTGCAGAGGAGTGAACTATCAGGCGTAGGTAAAAGGGTATGTATGGTTTTCCTCCCACACTTGTAGCATGGAATCTGTTGAAGTTAGGAATGTACTCATGGAACCTTTAATATCCCCTGTAAATGGTTGGTGCCGAGAATTGAGGCAATTTACTTGTTAAAAGGGAATTGGACTGACCTAGTCGGTTCCAAACCACTTTTGATTATATTTTCTATTTTACTGTTCATAATGGGAATATTGCGAACATGAAGGTTTTACTATGTGTATTGGGAAGTTTTCCGCCATGCACGACATGTCTGGTATGTCAGATTTTGTACATGGTTGATGTAGCCCCTGTATAGTACATGTAGGGCATTAGTCTGTCTCCACTAGTGTATGGAACTTAAAGGGGAGGGTTGGCCTGTGAAACAAACAAGAAACTGTCCATAGAGGGACACAGACCCAACATCGGTGGTTCTATCTCTATGTGATTATCAGCCAGGATTTACTTGGGGCAACAAGAAAGAATCAAGGGCATCTGGAATCCCGACTGTATTGCATTTTTTTGAGAATCGATATTAGTTATGTTTGTCACGCTGCTCTTTGTTGTTTCATTGCTCCAAGAGTTAGCAGGTGGAGGAAATGACCAGATAGGAAGCGATTGTCCAACATAGGTTCGGTGGTTCAGCAGGGCATAGTGAGGATGGTGCGCTCAACAGGGGTAAAGAAATAAAGGGAGGCTAGAGGGAGTGGTTGAAAGCGTAAAGCCACTCCTTGGGGAGGGGGAGGAGGCTCGACCTTACAAACCTAGAAACAAGATGGAAGAAAATCACACAGCCAGTGTATTAAAACAGCTTCCAAAGCATATATGTCTGAGACCCCTTCCCAAGTTCGCCAATTGATAGCGAGATGGGAGGCCAACCTCACCCAACATGCAGAGCGGGATATACAGGAGGAGGAGTGGCGCTTAATGCTTCTGGACCTCAGAAATAATAGAGGAAGATTGTCATAGTATCAAAAAATGGTTCACCTATACTGGATGATGAGAAACATCATGGCCAAGGAAATTTTGCACTCAGCTAAGTCTATTCGAATAGACCCGGACCTTCAGGAAATCCAGAAAGATTTCCAACTAGTCCAATTTCAAGTTCAACAGCAGAGTGTCCAATTAGGGCGAACTAAAAATCAAATCAGATGACCACCTCAGTTAGAAATATCGAGCTCTAGTGCTAAGGACCCGACTCCAATAGAGTCCTCGGAGGACTAGACTTGATGTGTGTCTTCAATTTCGTTGTTTATGTCCGTGTTGGTTAAATTTTGATTATGTATGTGTCGATAAGCAGAATGTTTATAAATAGTTTAATTGTTCAATATTTAGAGTTCTCAGATAGTAAAGACTTTGATTGTAAGTTAGACAACGTTGATATTCAACAAGATGATGAGCTTAGTGAAAAGTCAGCACCTTCACTAAGTGGGGCCCGCAGGTTATTTTTAGGTGTATGTCTATTTTAGACATGGTGAGCATATTCTATAAGTTGCATGATGTTATTTGTAGATGGTTGGTCAAATGTGGAAAATAGATGAAATTCTATTTTTAGAATATTGGGCGAAGTCTATTTATAGATTTTCGATCTCGAAATAGATGCATGTCGATTATTATTAGCTATTAATAATAATCCGACAATAAACATCAACTTATTCTCTTGGAGAAATTTATTTCAGTGAACAGATTTGGAAAGTCAGTGGGCTGAAGGAATGATGCAATTCCTAGGGTTTATTGGTGGCTCATGCATGAGGACTCAGTTAGAAATGAAGTGGCAAAGTTATGACAGAGTTGGAATATTAGTTACAAGAGTTGTTATTCAATTGGACTTAGTTAATGGAGTTAAACTCAGTTGAGCTAGTTGTATCTAGTCTAAATGAAAGATACACTCGTGAGACTTAAGTGAATTAATTAGTTAATTAATTCATAGCTAATAACTCACTAACAACTGAACATAAACAACAGTTAACTATAGTGCATGCCAATTCCAGTGGAGACCTAGTGGAGAGATAGGTGAAAGGGTGAGATGGACTATATATTGTGACTATAATGATGCATTCAACACATCTGACACACATTGGAGTTTCCAATGAGGATTGAAAAGTCAAGACAAGGTAGATTTGAATTCATTCAGGGGTCTTATTCAGCAGGGATTACGCAGTGGAGGCAGGCTGTCAGGAGGCAAGAAATTGGTGCATAGAGATGCAAATTTCTGCATGACAGTGTGTAATGATTGTTGATTGTACTAAGAGCTTGATGTACTAAGATTTGTATGATATTATTACATGATTCCATTGATAAACATAATATACGATATTTGGGGAATTTATCTTTAAGATTTCCTGTTAAACAATTGTGTTATGTGTGATTGAATTTATTCACATGTGTTTGCAATTGAGTTTTAAATTTCCGCAAGTTTAATTAGTGGAAGGATTCTGTATTTTTCAAGAAGATAAATATTGTTAGATCGGGAGGATTTGGTAATACATCAGTATTAATAAATTTCTACATGGTATGGGAGCATTTTTTATTACTAGAGATTGCAATTGTGAATAATTGTTGACTTTGTGCTGGTGGACAATTCGAATTTGCTGCAGAAATTTATTGGTGCGACAGTTGAGTATTCACTGAAATGTCTTTCAATGGGTTATTATTGGAGTATGCCCTTGATGTCAGCTCGAATTACATAGCCTGGAAGGATAGGATGGAGGCGGTGCTTGAAGGTAATGGGTTGAAGGAGTTCATCGATCGCGATGTTCCTAAGTCTGCTTCTAGCAATGCTGCAGAACTTGACGCATGGCAAAAGAAGGTAGCAAAGACAAGAAGAATTTTATTGGAAGGTGTGAAGGACCATATTGTGTCAAGCCTTCATGGGAGAGCCACTCCATTTGCAATGTGGAAGGCTTTGACAGATCTTTTCCAAAGCAGCAGCGACCAGAGGAAGTTGGCGCTAAACGATAAGCTCAGAAAAATAAAAATGGAGAAGGGTGACAGTATTCCAAAATATCTCACGAAGTTTGTCCACTATAGGGATGAACTGGGAAGTGTGGGGATTAATATTGATGATGACGACTTGGTGAGCTTTTCTCTCCTTGGGCTTCCGAAGAGTTGGCATAGCTACAAAGACTCTATCAATGGACGGGAGAAACTGCCGGGTTGGGAGCGACTTTGGTCGGATCTTGTGTAGGAGGAGATAAGGCGAAGTACTAGGGATGGTTCTTCATCGAAGAATGATGATGAAGAGAATTGCGCTTTGGCTGCCAAATAAAGGAAAGGGAAGGGGAAGAAATCCCATCCAAAATCCGAAGCTAAAGGCAAGAAGCTGGATTTGTCCAAAGTGAAGTGTTTTTACTGTCACGAACATGGGCATCTCGCCACTAACTGCCCACAGCAAAAGAAGAACAAGAAGGCTGCTGGAGCAGAAACTGGAGAGGCCTTAGCCTCACAATTTGAACATGATTTCTTTTTGATCGCATGCTTGGTTTCAAGCTCAATGGAATCGGTGTGGTATCTTGATAGTGGTGCATCTTTCCATATAATGACGTGAGACAAGGATTTGTTTAGTGACTTGGAGTAGAAGGATCTCCAAATGCATATAGAGATGGGCAATGATGGAAGATATAGTGCGACCAGCATTGGAACCATTACCTTTGAGAGGGAGTCAGGTAAACCATTTTTGTTGAAATATGTTATGCATGTTCCAGGTCTGAAGAAGAACTTAGTCTCGGTCGCAATGTTGGAAGACAGAGGTTATGACGTTGTTTTCAGCGAGGGAAAAGCTTTCATGCGACATAAAACAATGGGTCAAACTAAGAGGATAGGGATTCAAGTTAAGAATCTCTACAAGCTAGAGGTAGATGGTTGCGCTACAATGATGGGAAAAGCAAAAGAAGTGGTGAGCTGGGATGAGGCGAATTATGGCACAGGAGATTGGGCCATCTTCACCATGGCCCCTTGAATATTTTGCAGCAGATTTCTACTGGACTTCCCAAGGGTACTCTTATGCAGTCAGATCAGTGCAAGGGATGTACTATGGGTAATTTTTTGAATACCACCTTTCATGAGAAGGAGAACCATGCTTCGGTGATCCTGGAGAGAATTCACACAGACGTGTGTGGACCTTTCTCGGTTGCTTCAACAACAAAACACAGGTATTATGTTATACTTTTTGATGACTATTATTGTATATGTTGGATCTTCTTCATGCAGAAGAAGAGTGAAACATTCTCAAAGTTCTGTGAGTTTAAAGAAATGGTGGAGAAAGAGTCGGGAAAGCAAGTGAAGGCTCTACGAAGCGATAATGGTGGTGAATATATCTCGAACGAATTCAAATACTTCTGTAGAAAAGAAGGAATTCGAAGAGAAATCATAGCACCTCATAACCCACAGCAGAATGGGGTCACGAAGAGGAAGAACAAAACAGTCGTGGGTGCTGCACGAGCTATGCTTGAGAGGGAGCTAGACTTGCATGTAGTGGAGGAACTGCCATTTCTGAAATATGAGCCTCCAGATGTGGACCAGCCACAGGAGGAAGTTCATGGAGTCGAGGAGTCCACTCACGTAGAGCCAAACATCATAACTAGCAGAAAGCGCACCACAGAATCTGAGAGACTGAAGCTTGATGCGACACAGAATGTAGGAGTCCCTACATCATAGCGCGGGCAGAGACGATCACCTGACCGATTTACTGGATACATGGCTCTTATGAGAAAGTGTATCATGACAGAGCCATCTTATTTTGAAGAAGTAGCACAGTATCCCACATGGGTAGATGCCATGGTGAAGGATTATGACTCCATTGTCAGAATCAATTCTTGGGAGATTTTTCCAAGGCTGGTGGGTAAATCAGTGGTAGATTCGAAATGGATCTACAAGGTAAAGAAAGATGTTGATGGGAGGGTCGAGAAGCATAAGGCAAGATTTTTTTCCCTGGGCTTCTCACAGATCGAGGGGATTGATTATGAAGAAACCTTTGCACCTGTCGCATGATATTCTTCCATAAGGACCATCCTTTCTCTCTTAGCGCAGATGGGTTGGCACATTCATCAAATGGATGTGAAGACTGCATTCCTTAATGGGATCATTGAGGCAGAGGTGTACGATGAGAAACGTTGAAAAAGTTTGAGATGTTGCTTATTGGGTCACATGTGTGCAGACTCAAAGAAACATTGTATGGTGCAAACAAGCACCATGTGCTTGGTGCACATAGATACGACAGCTGTTCATGGAAATGGCTTCTTGCAAGAGGTGATGTAATGCAAACCTGTACCAAATTGTGGTGGAGGGTAAACTTTCAATCATTGTTCTTTATGTTGATGATTTAATACTAACGGGTGATGAGCAGTTGATACACTCATGCAAGGAAGATCTTGCAAAGGAGTTTGAGATGAAGGATTTGAGCCTCCTTCATTATTTCCTTGGATTGGAAATATGGCAGTGGGAAGGTGAACTGTTTGTGTCTCAAGGAAAGTATGCCCAGGATATACTGGAGAAGTTTCACATGCAAGGTTGCAATCCTATCGACACTCCTCTTCCAGGAAATTGGAGGAAAGAGGATGCTACATCGGTAGAGGTAGTGGATGCCACTTTTTATCGACAATTGGTGGGTTTGATAATGTATTTAGTTAATACAGACGAAAAGCCTGCTGTACGGTAGAATGGCCTTCACAAGTGATGGTTCGTAAACCAAGCTCTTTTGGAAGGCAGGCAAGCATGTCCTGAGGTATCTCAGGGGCACATTTGAGTATGGCTTATGGTACAGACAGACGGATGAGGTGAATTTGCATGGCTTCACGGATGCAGATTGAGCAGGCAGCCCAACGGACAAAAAGAGCACATCAGGAGGGGTTTTCAGTATCGGATCTACAACAGTTTCTTGGTACAGCAGGAAACAAAGATTTGTGGCACTCATTTCAGCAGAAGAAAAATACATGGAAGCAAGTCAAGCTGCATGTGAGGCTATCTGGATGAGGAAGATCGTGGTCAGTTTGTTCGGTTCACATTTAGATCCTACAGTGATACATTGTAATAATCAGAGTTACATTAAACTCTCATTTAATCCTATGTTTCATGATATATCTAAACATATTGATATCTGGTATCATCATATCAGAGATTGTGTGCAGTAGAAGATCATGTTGCTTCAGTACATTCCTACAGAAGATCAGGATGTAGACATTCTGATGAAGGCGCTTGGTAGGAGAAAATTCGAATACCATAGAGGCAGGATCGGGGTGAAGGATAATCCCTATCTTGTTGAGAGGGAGTGTTGAGATTCAAAAAGCTGATGAGCTTAGTGAAAAGTAAGCACCTTCACTAAGTGGGGCCCGCAGGCTATTTTTACGTGTACGTCTATTTTTAGACATGGTGAGCATATTATATAAGTTGCAGGATGCTATTTGTAGATGGTTGGTCAAATGTGAAAAATAGATGAAATTCTGTTTTTAGAATATTGGGCAAAGTCTAATTATAGATCATCGATATAAAAATAGATGCATGTTTATTATTATTAGCTCTTAATAATAATCCGACTATAAACATCAAATTTTTTTTTTTCCTAGTGGTTCACGTTCCTATGTGCCCGCACACATGTACTAGCTACATCCACGGTCTTAATATATCACAGTAAATCCTCTCGAAGGGATCTACTGTCGGCCTAACACTGAGGCCTAACCCCGCGGGCGTCTAGGAGATTTGATCCTATGACCTCTCAATCTGGGAGTACTTCCAAGCGAGGACTCAACCAATTGAGCTAACCCTTGGGGCTCAATAAACATCAACTTATTCTCTTGGAGCACTTTATTTCAGTGAACATATTTGGAAAATCAGTGGGCTGAAGGAATTACAAAATTCCTAGGGTTTATTGGTGGCTCATGCATGAGGACTCAGTTAGAACTAAAGTGGCAAAGTTATGATAGAGTTGGAAGAGTAGTTACAGGAGTTGTTATTCAGTTTGACTCAGTGAATGGATTTAAACTCAGTTGAGCTATTTGTGTCTATTCTAACTAAAATATACACTAGTGAGAAGTTAATTAATTCACAAATAATAACTCACTAACAACTAAACAGAAACAACAGTTAACTACAGTGCATGTCAGTTCCAGTGGAGACCCAATGGAGAGATAGGTGAAAGGGTGAGATGGACTATCCGTTGTGACTATAGTGATGCATTCAATGCATCTGACACACATTGGAGTTGCCAATGAGGATTGCGCAGTCAAGGTAAGGTAGATTCGAATTCATTCAAGGGTCTTCTTCAGTAGGGATTGCGCAGTGGAGGCAGGCTGTCAGGAGGAAAGAAATTGGTGCATAGAGATGCAAATTTCTACATGACAGTGTGTAATGATTGTTGCTTGTACTGAGAGCTTGATGTACTAAGCTTTGTATGAGATTATTACATGATTCCATTGATAAACATTATATATTATAGTTGGGGTTTTTAGCTTTAAGCTTTCCCGTTAAACAATTGTGTTATGTGCGATTGAATTTATTCACATGTGTTTGCAATTGAGTTTTAAATTTTCAGAAGTTTAATTAGTGAAGGATTCTGTATTTTGCAAGAAGATAAATATTGTGAGATCAAGAGGATCTGGTAATACATCAGTATTAATAAATTTCTACATGGTATTGGAGCAGTTTTGATTACTGGATATTGCAATTGTGAATAATTGTTGAGTTTGTGCTGGTGGACAATTCGAATTTGCTGCAAAAATTTCTTGGTGCGATAGTTGAGTATTCATTGAAATGTCTTTCAATGGGTTGTGATTGGAGTATTCCCTTGATGGCAGCTCGAATTATATAGCCTAGAAGGATAGGATGGAGGTGGTGCTTGAAGATAATGGGTTGAAGGAGCTCATCGATAGCGATGTTCCTAAGCCTGCTTCTAGTGATGCTGCAGGACTTGACGCATGGAAAAAGAAGGTAGCAAAGACAAGAAGAATTCTGTTGGAAGGTGTGAAGGACCATATTGTGTCAAGCCTTCACAGGAAAGCCACTCCATTTGCAATGTGGAAGGCTTTGACAGATATTTTCCAAAGCAGCAGCGACCAGAGGAAGTTGCTACTGAAAGATAAGCTCAGAAAAATAAAAATGGAGAGGGGAGACAGTATTCCAAAATATCTCGCGAAGTTTGTCCACTATATGGATGAACTGGGAAGTGTGGGGATTACTATTGATGATGACAAATTGGTGAGCTTCGATCTCCTTGGGCTTCCGAAGAGTTGGCATAGCTATGAAGACTCCGTCAATGGATGGGAGAAACTGCTGAGTTGGGAGCGACTTTGGTTGGATCTTGTGCAGGAGGAGATAAGGCGAAGTACTAGGGATGGCTCTTCATCGAAGAATGATGAAGAAGAGAATTGCGATTTGGCTGCCAAAGCAAGGAAAGGGAAGGGGAAGAAATCCCATCCAAAATCCGAAGCTAAAGGCAAGAAGTTGGATTTGTCCAAAGTGAAGTGTTTTCACTGTCACGAACATGGGCATCTCGCCACTAACTGCCCACAGCAAAAGAAGAACAAGAAGGTTGTTGGAGCTACAGCTGGAGAGGCCTTAGCCTCAGAATTTTAACTTGATTTCTCTTTGATCTCATGCTTGGTTTCAAGCTCAATGGTATCGGTGTGGTATCTTGATAGTGGTGCGTCTTTCCATATGACCGGAGACAAGGAGTTGTTTAGTGACTTGGAGGAGAAGGATCTCCAAATGCATATAGAGATGGGAAATGATGGCAGATACAATGTGACCAGCATTGGAACCATTAAATTTGAGAGGGAGTCAGGTAAACCATTTTTGTTGAAAAATGTTATGCATGTTCCAGGTCTGAAGAAGAACTTGGTCTTGGTCGCAATGTTGGAAGACAGAGGTTATGACGTTGTTTTCAGTGAGGGAAAAGCTTTCCTGCGACATAAAAAAATGGTTCACACTGAGAGGATAGGGATTCGAGTTAAGAATCTCTACAAGCTAGAGGTAGATGGTTGCGCTGTAATGATGGGCAAAGAAGAATAAGTGGTGAGCCGGGATGAGGGTGAATTATGGCACAAGAGATTGGGCCATCTTCACCATGGCGCCTTGAGGATTTTGCAGCAAATTTCTACTGGACTTCCCAAGGGTACTCTTGCGCAGTCATATCAGTGCAAGGGATGTACTATGGGTAAGTTTGTGAAGAACACCTTTCATGAGAAGGAGAACAGTGCTTCGGTGATCCTGTAGAGAATTCACACAGACATGTGTGGACCTTTATCGGTTGGTTCAACAGCAAAACAAAGGAATTATGTTATACTTGTTGATGACTATTCTCGTAGATGTTGTATCTTCTTCATGCAGAAGAAGAGTGAAAAATTCTCAAAGTTCTGTGAGTTTAAAGCATTGGTGGAGAAAGAGTCGGGGAAGCAAGTGAAGGCTCTACGGAGCGATAATGGTGGTGAATATATCTTGAATGAATTCAAAGAATTATGTAGCAAAGAAGGAATTCAAAAATAAATCATCACGCCTCATAACCCACAGCAGAATGGGGTCACAGAGAGGAAGAACAGAACAATCGTGGGTGTTGCACGAGCTATGCTTGAGAGGGAGCTAGACTTGCATGCAGTGGAGGAACTGCCAGTTCTGAAAGATGAGCCTCCAGATGTGGACCAGCCACAGGAGGAAGTTCATGGAGTGGAGAAGTCCACTCACGCAAAGCCAAACATCATAACTAGTAGAAAGCGTACCACAAAATCTGAGAGACTGAAGCTTGATGCACCACAGAATGTAGGAGTCCCTACATCACAGCGCAGACAGAGACAGTCACCTAACCGATTTACTGGATACATGACTCTTATGAGAAAGTGTATCATGACAAAGCCATCTTCTTTTGAAGAAGCAGCACAGGAGCCCACATGGGTAGATTCCATGGTGAAGGAGTATGACTCCATTGTCAGAAAAAATGCTTGGGAGATTATTCCAAGGGCGGTGGGTAAATCAGTGGTAGATTCGAAATGGATCTACAAGGTAAAGAAAGCTGTTGATGGGAGCGTCGAGAAGTATAAGGCAAGATTTGGTGCTCGAGGCTTCTCACAGATCGAGGGGATTGATTATGAGGAGACCTTTGCACCTGTCGCACGGTATTATTCCATAAGGACCATCCTTGCTCTCTCAGCGCAGAAGGGTTGGCACATTCATCAGATGGATGTGAAGACTGCGTTCCTTAATGGGATCATTGAGGAAGAGGTGTACATTGAGCAGCCTAAAGGATTTGAGATCTTCAGCAGTGAGTCGCATGTGTCTAGACTCAAAAGAGTGTTGTATGGGCTGAAGCAAGCACCACGTGCTTGGTACACACGGATCGACAACTATTTCACTGGACTTGGCTTCACCAAGAGTGAGACAGATGCAAAACTATACCAAATTGTGGTGGAGGCTAAGATTTTAATCATTGTTCTTTATGTTGATGATTTAATACTCCCGGGTGATGGGCAGTTGATACACTCATGCAAGGCAGATCTTGCAAAGGAGTTTGAGATGAAGGATTTGGGCCTCCTTCATTATTTCCTTGGATTGGAAATATTGCAGCGAGAAGGTGAACTATTTGTGTCTTAAGGCAAGTATTCTCGGGAGATACTTGAGAAGTTTCACATGCAAGGCTGCAAGCCTATTGATACTCCTCTTCCAGGAAATTGGAGGAAAGATGATGCTCCATCAGCAGAGGTAGTGGATGCCACTGTTTATCGACAGTTGGTGGGTTCGTTCATGTATTTAGTTAATACAAGACCGGACATATGCTATGCGGTGAACCAACTTTCACAAGCGATGGTTAAGCCTACCAAGCTCTTTTGGAAGGCGAGCAAGAATGTCCTGAGGTATCTCAGGGGCACATTTGAGTATGGCTTATGGTACATACAGATGGATGAGGTGAAGTTGCATGGCTTCACGGATACAGATTGTGCAAGCAGCCCAATGGACAGAAAGAGCACATCAAGAGGGGTTTTCAGTATCGGATCTACAGCAATTTCTTGGTACAATAGGAAACAACGATCCGTGTCACTCAGTTCAATGAAAGCAGAATACATGATAGTAAGGCAAGCTGCATGTGTGGCTATCTAGATGAGGAAGATCCTAGTCGGTTTGTTCAGTTCACATTTAGATCCTACAGTGATACATTGTGATAATCAGAGTTGCATTAAACTCTCGATTAATCATGTGTTTCATGATAGATCTAAACATATTGATATCCAGTATCATCATATCAGAGATTATGTGCAATGGAAGATCATGTTGCTTCAGTACATTCATATGGAAAATCAGGATGTAGACATTCTAATGAAGGCGCTCGGCAGGAGAAAATTCGAATACCATAGAGGCATGATCGGGGTGAAGGATAATCCATATCTTGTTGAGAGGGAGTTTTGAGATTCAACAAGATGATGAGTTTAGTGAAAATTAAGCACCTTCACTAAGTGGGGCCCGCAGGCTATTTTTAGGTGTATGTCTATTTTTAGACACGGTGAGCATATTCTTTAAGTTGCAGGATGCTATTTGTAGATGGTTGGTCAAATGTGAAAAATAGATGAAATTATATTTTTAGAATATTGGGCGAAGTCTATTTATAGATCGTTGATCTAAAAATAGATGCATGTCGATTATTATTAGCTCTTAATAATAATCCGACAATAAACATCAACTTATTCTCTTGGAGCACTTTATTTCAGTGAACAGATTTGGGAAATCAGTGGGCTGAAGGAATTACGCAATTCCTAGGGTTTATTGGTGGCTCATGCATGAGGACTCAGTTAGAACTGAAGCGGAAAAGTTATGACAGAGTTGGACGAGTAGTTATAGGAGTTGTTATTCAGTTTGACTCAGTTAATGGATTTAAACTCAGTTGAGCTAGTTGTATCTAGTCTAACTGAAATATACATTAGTGAGAGTTAACTGAATTAATTAGTTAATTAATTCACAACTAATAACTCACTAACAACTGAACAGAAATATCAGTTAACTACAGTGCATGTCAGTTCCAGTGGAGACCCAGTGGAGAGATAGGTGAAAGGGTGAGATGGACTATCCGTTGTGACTATAGTGATGCATTCAATGCATCTGACACACATTGGATTTTCCAATGAGGATTGCACAGTCAAGGCAAGGTAGATTCGAATTCATTCAGGGGTATTCTTCAGCAGGGATTGCATAGTGGAGGCAGGCTGTCAGGGGGCAAGAAATTGGTGCATAGAGATGCAATTTTCTGCATGACAATGTGTAATGCTTGTTGATTGTACTGAGAGCTTGATGTACTAAGCTTTGTATGAGATTATTACATGATTCCATTGATAAACATAATATATGATAGTTGGGGTATTTAGCTTTAATCTTTCCCATAAAACGACTGTGTTATGTGTGATTGAATTTATTCACATGTGTTTGCAATTGAGTTTTAAATTTCCGCAAGTTTAATTAGTGGAAGGATTCTATATTTTGCAAGAAGATAAATATTGTGAGATCAAGAGGATCCGGTAATACATGAGTATTAATAAATTTCTACAGACAAACTTATATTATTCAGATTTTGGATGGCATATAACTCTTATAGATGTCCAGCAGACCTAGTTTCCCAGTTTGGTAGGTTGAGGCCACGACATGCTTATTTTCCCTGTAACCTGTTATTTATAAAAAAATAAAAAGGAGGTACTGCTAAGCTTACAAAAAATAAAAACCAACCATGGTCAACTATGTTTATTTTAGGGTTGATATACCTTGGGTTTATTTTATTCCCTTGGGTTTATAATCCCTTGGGTTTTTTAGTATTAATACCTAGGTTTTATTATTCCATTAGGTTTATAATATCAATCATGCTCAACCATGGTCAACAATGTTTTATAAAATCACTCATGGTGAACCATGGTAAATCATGATCAATCATGGTCTGATGTCGCATTGTGACAAAGATTGTCTCAATATGAAAATCAATCATGGTCAACTATGTTTATTTTAGGGTTTATAATATTTATCTTAGGATTTTTATACCATGGGTTTAATACTATTGCCTATGGTTTATAATATCTTGGGTTTTTAGTATTAATCCCTTGGATTTATTATTCCCTTGAGTTTATAATATCAATCATGGTCAACCATGGTTAACCATGTTTATTTTACCGTTTATAATATTTATCATATATTTTATATACCTTGGTGTATAATATTTATCTTAGGGTTAGGATTTTATCAATATGAAAATCAACCATGGTAAACCATGGTCAGTCATGGTCAACATTGGTCTAACATGGTCGACCATGGTCAATTATGGTGAATCATGGTCGACCATGGTCAATTATGGTGAATTATAGTCAACCATGGTCAATTATGGTGAATCATGGTCAACCATGGTCCAGCGTCGCATTATGGCAAATATTGTCTCAATATGAAAATCAACCATGGTAAACCATGATAAAGAATGCTGATTTTAGAGTTTATAATATTTATCATAGGGTTTATAATATTAATCCCTTAGGTTTAATATTATTCCCTTGGGTTTATAATATCAATCCCTTGGGTTTATTAATCTAAGGGTTCATATTCCTAGGGTATAATATTATTCATAGGGTTTATAATAGTAAACCTTAGGTTTATAATATCAATTCTTGGGTCAACATTGGTCAAACATGGTCGACCATGGTTAATTATGGTCAGCCATGGTCTAATGTCACATGGTGACAAAGATTGTCTTAATATGAAAATCAACCATGGTCAACCATGGTCCAATGTCACATTGTAAAAAATATTTTCTCAATATGAAAATAAATCATGGTCAACTGTGGTCGAGCATGCTCCAAGGTCGCATTGTTACACAAATTGTCTTGACAAGAAAATCAACCATGGTCAACCATGGTCAACCATGTTTATTTAAGGGTTTATAGTATTTATGGTAGGGTTGATATGCCTTGGGTTTAATATTATACCCTTGGGTTTATAATCTCTTGGGTCAACCATGGTCCAACATGTGACTGTGACAATAATTGTCTTGATATGAAAATCAATCATGGTCAACCATGGTCGAGTATGCTCCAACGTCGCATTGTGACACAGATTGTCTTAATATGAAAATCGACCATGGTCAATCATATTTATTATAGGTTTTATAATATTTATGTTAGGGTTTATATACATTTGGTTTATAGTATTCCCTTTGGTTTAATATTATTCCCTTGGGTTTATAATCCCTTGGTTATTTAGTATTAATTCCTTGGGTTTATTATTCTCTTGGGTTTATAATATCAATCATGGTAACATGGTTAACCATGTTTATTTTACTGTTTATAATATTTATCATAGGGTTTATATACCTTGATTTATAATATTTATTTTAGGGTTTATCATAGGATATCATTAATATGAAAATCAACCATGGCTAAACATTGTCAATCATGGTCAACATTGGTCTAACATGGTCGACCATGGTCAATTATGGTGAATCATGGTCAACCATGTTCCAACTTCTTATTGTGACCAAGATTGTCTAAATATGAAAAGCAATCATGCTAAACCATGGCCAACCTTGTTTATTTTAGCATTTATAATATTTATATTAGGGTTTATATACCTAAATTTTATAATATGTATCCTTTCAGTTTAATATTATTCCATTGGGTTTATAATTCATTTGGTTTTTAGTATTAATCCCTTAAGTTTATATTATCAATCCCTTGGGTTTATTAATATAAGGATTCATAATACTAGGGTATAATATTATTTATAGGGTTTATAATATTAATCTTTGGCTTTAATAAGGGTTTATAATCATGGTCAACCATGGTCCAATGTCACATTGTGACAAAGATTTTCTCAATATGGAAATCAACCATGGTCCAACATCACATTGTTACAAATATTGTCTCCATATGAAAATCAATCATAGTCTTCGTAGGGTATAATATTATTCATAAAGTTTATAAATCCCTCAAATATAATTAATTAACAATCATTAATATATACTAAAAACAATATTTATATTCTTTAATAAATAATAATAATAATTAACCATAAAACTAAAAAGGAATAAACTAATTATTAGTAATATTTATTAATTAATAATATTAATAAATTTAACTAACAATAAAAATGATAATATTAATAATAATAGTAATATTAATTAATAATAATCATCATAATTATTTAGTAATAACAATAATTATTTTAAAATGGTTATAATAATAATTAATAAACAATAATTATAATAAATTAATAATTATAATTATTGTTATTTTTTAATATTTTTATTGTTACATATTTATCAATAATATTATTATCATTAATATTAGATCTATATCATTGGTATTTTTTAACTATATTTGTGATAGTACATGTAATTGATATATAATTATATTTACTAATGTAATTATTGTGCATATAATTACGCCGAAGACGTTCTATTGCAGAGTTTTACGTCGCGACACTGTTCAAAGATTCGTCGCTAGTTGTCTTAATTTAATATTATATATATATATTTTTTTTTTACTAGTAAACCTGCTTACATCAGAGTTTCTTTAGCGTTAATATATCAACCACATTTATTAATATAATTATATTAACTACTCAATAATATCAAAAATAATTTAATAAAACATAGAAATTTCCACCTCAATTTAAGCTAATTACTTGGTATCAAATGCGAAAAGTTACTTTTTGCTGTTGCATAGTAATTTCCACCTCGATTTGAGCTAATTACTTGCGATTGAATACCAAAAGTTACATGTTGAATCATAGAAATTCCCACCTTGATTTGAATCATGACGTGGCAATGTTATCGTTCCACGTAATGGTCTTTCCTACACGTTGTTTTACAAATATCAACATTACTCCTACCTTAGTTCTTAAAACGATGGGTACACATTCTCTTAAAATTGGTTCTATGTAATGATATAATCATGGTCCAAAACAAAATAAAATTAACAAAATTATTACTTATATCTTGCAATTTAGGTGATATAGATTGATCTTCTATTTTACCAATTTACATTATTTGCTTTTTTTTTCATCAAATTTCATAAATATAGAATATTCTATAATATGTAATACCATTTACATTATTTATTTATTGATTTATTATCGGATTTCCTCTAATTTGTAATAAAATTACAACTCAGTACCATCTTATAATAATTTTACATGCATACTACTTACCACAATAACCATTGAATTGCATTAATAAAATATACATAGTCTTTTGTATATTCAAAGGAGTTACATATTCTCTTGTCTCTCCGAAATAGTTAGTAAGTTGTAAAAGGAACCTGGATTGTGGTTTTTTTACAAATGGTTATAATATATATATATATATATATATATATATATATATATATATATATATATATATATATAAATTTATATACATATATATAAATTTAAAGGAATAATTTAGTTGGTTTTTGTGAAGAGCGTGTAGAAAAGTGAGAATCAAGAAGAGATCCATAAATGGTAGTGAGGATTTCCTTGCAACTACAACCCGAAGGAAGTTGTTGTCAGGAATTTTAGAAGAGGTGAGGTTAGGGTCTTTTCCGATTCTGTATCAACTTACATTTTTACTTAACGTCACATATTACCAATTACGAATTGTCGTCACATGCCCATTAAGGCAAGAGGGGGTCACCCCTCCTTCCGAAATGTCGTTTTTGGTAGGCTCCTGCAAGGAGAAGGCATATCAGGATCAAACAGAGGGTACGCATGCTCTCAAATGCCCATTTTGGGAGACAAGTGGCAAAGGGAGCTCAAAGGCCATTGTATACTTAAGGCTGCTCAAAACCCTAGATTTGTTATCCCCACAAGATGTTTGGAAGATCATAAGAAATGCATGCGAGACCATGCTTTTATATGCAAGTTCATACGCATTTATTCAACCTAGAAAGCGATAGAGAAATGGATACAACAGGATTAGCAACCAAAGGGAGAGGTGGAATTGAGACTTGGTCCAAAAGGTTTTTTCACCATTATCTTTTCTAACCTCGAGGAAAAAGCTAGGATATTTAAAGGAGGTCCATATTTCTTGAGCAATGTGAACCTATATATTAGGCATTGGGAAGCTTGTTTCAACCCTGACAATGAGGAATTCACAAAAACACCAATATGAGTAAGATTTTACTCTTTACCAGTTGATTTTTGGATTCTAGAAATTTTAGAAGGGATAGGGAAAACACTTGGTCTCTTTGTTAAAGTTTCAGAATAGAGGAAATAATATGTCTTATGCTAGGTTGTGTGTATATGAACACATCACAACCTTTACCAAATTCCCTTGAATTGGATTACTGGGGAAAGATTTGGAAACAATCTTTGGATTATGAGCACTTTCCATTCAAATGTAGGTTATGTCATGAACATGGCCACCTAATTAGATATTTTCCTCTGAAAAAGAAGGAACAAGGGTTTGGAGCTCAAAGGCCAAATAATGGTTTTACCAAAGTCACTTCACGGAGACGTAATAACGGAAATCGTGCTTCCTCTAGCACAAAGCGATTGGATGAGAATAATACTTTCTCAGCGTTGGATTATATGGAGGAGGACCCCCAACATCTGGATGCCACTCATATGGATATTTCACCACCTGAATAAAACCCTAACAAGGGTATCTTGAAGCGCAAAATAGAAGAGGAAGTGGAGACACAAGATGGTTTTGATTTTTACACTTTGCCTGGATTTGAGGAAGTCGATCCTCTATTGTAGCATCTGCAATCCGACCTATTAGAAGAAGAAAGGGCACTGGTCAAAATGGTGAATGACTGAGCACAACGGGACCTAGGGGATTTATCCAAGGATGAGAGGGAGATCTACGTGAATGCTTATATGAAATGGAAAATGAAGAGGAGAATATTTATTATAGATCCAATAGCTCAGTCTTTTCAATTTTTCATGATAAGGGGAAAGAAATTATATTAAAGGATCTTACGAAAGAACTAAAGAAAAATTTAACCAAACCAAAGATGGAGGCGAGACAAATTACAGGAACCAAGCAAGGAAATAGGGATCAAGATACAATAGCGACAGAAAATTCACTGCCTTTTATCCACCCCTCATAATGAGAATACTTTCATGCAATATATGGGGCCTAAATAGCAGAGGAAAACATAGTTATCTAAATGATCGAATACAAAAGGAAAACCCAACGATCATTACCATACAAGAAACAAAATTACATGGAGAGAAAATGGATCAAATCACGGGTATTGTTTAGAGAGGTTGTCAATTTGTATCTTTAGATGCTCAAGGTAATGCATGTGTGTTAGCCATATGGTGGAACCCTAAGGAAGTTGAATTCTTCAACTAGAGGGCTTCTACTTGGATTTTCAAAGGCAGGTTTAGGTATGTAGGCACTGAAGAGTTTTTGTTTCTTTCAGCCGTCTATGGTCCCTCGGTAATGAGGGACAAGAAATTATTTTTTAAACACTTAAAAACTATGAAAAAAATGATAGGAAACTTCTTATGTATAGTGGGAGGGGATTCCAATATCATCTTCTCATTAAAGGAAAGGAAAGGCGGAATTTGCAGGTTAAATTAGGTACCCCACGACTTTGACTACGTTATGGACCACCTACACTTTATAGACATTCCAACAAATAATGGGGTGTTCACCTGGAATAATTTTCGCGGAGGTCACAACCAGATAGCTTGGCGTTTGGATAGGTTAATGTTATCATAGGACCTTCTAAGAAAATATCTCTTTATTGAAGGCTCAATTTTACCTTGCACGGGGTCGGACCACTAGCCTATTCGATTAGACATTGATCTCAAGGAGACCCCACAAAATCGCCCTTTTCATTTTGAAAGCTTTTGGCTTCAATATGATGGTTTTTTGGATCTATTAGCTAGGTGGTGGCAGGAGTTGAACTTCTAGGGCACCAACAAAATGCATACTTTTAAACTTAAACTGAACGCGTTCAAGAAAAAAAATAAACTTTGGAATAAGAATGTTTTTGGAAATATTTTTGCAGATAAAAGAGAGTTGGAAAATAAAATGATGAATATCCTACAAAAAATCATTCTTGAAGGTCGAAATACTCTGTCGTTGGTACAAGAAGCCAACATGCTTTAGAAAATGGAGCAACGACGACACTAATAAGAGGCTCTTTGGAAGAAAAAGTCCAAGATATAATGGCTCAAGGAGGGAGAGTGTAACGCGAAATGTTTTCATAATGCAACGATCCAGCATCACCACAATAATAGAATTTTTTCGATCATTGACAAGGATGGGACCAAAAAACTACAACATTAGGACATAAAACACGAACTAGTGCAATATTATAACAATCTCCTATCAGAGAGAAAATCATAAAGACATGAAGTTGTCAATGCAGTGATACACCACATCCCAAAAGTTATCAGTAGGGAGTAGAAAAATGCACTAATGAGACCAATAATTATGTTTGAGGTGGAATTGGTTGTTATGAGAATGCCTAAGAATAAGGCCCCTGGTCCGAACAGATTCATGACAGACTTCTTCCACACAAGTTGGGGTTTCTTAGGTCAAGAAATCCAACAGGTAGCTGAAGAATTTAGACAATCGGGATCCCTGCACCCAACACTTAATGTTATGTTTCTAGCATTAATCCCCAAAGTAGGTTGCTTTGACATCCCAGATGGTTTCAGGACAATTACTTTATGTAATGTGTTATATAAAATTATTACCACTATAAACGTCAATCGATTGAAAACACTTCTTTCCTTGTTAGTATCACCAACTCGAACAAGTTTTTTGTAAGGCTTCCAAATTGGTGATGGGGTAATTGCAATGCAAGAAATCATTCACTCTTTAAAGGTGTCTAAACACCCAGGTATGCTTTTAAAATTATATTTATCGAAGGCATGTGATAGACTCAGTTGGGAATTCTTATTTCACGTTCTCTAAGCTTATGGTCTCTCTGAACAATGGATTGAATGGATGGGATCCCTTGTCTCATTTCTTTTTTTCTAAATTCTGATAAATGGATCGTCTTCATATAATTTCTCCACATATAGAGGGATTAGGAAAGTTAACCCTATATCACCCTTCCTATTTATCTTAGCTATGGAAAGACTTGATCGAATGTTTCAAAAATATGGAAAATTGGGATATATCCATGGTCTCAGTTTATATGGTCCAGATCTTCCCATCACCCACCAACAGTTTCTGAACGATGTTATACTATTTTACAAACTATAAGAGAAGTGAAAAGAATGGGTAGGCTCTTACAACTCTTTATGGAAGCCTCAAGTATTATAGTAAATGTGGATAAGTCGGAAATGTTCTTCTTCAATTTTTGGATTTGCTTTAGATTGGTTTAAGTCGAACCCTTGGATTCCCAAGAGATCATCTACCATCCAAGTATCTAGGGATCCATTTGGTATTATTTCATAACATAGCATCTACATGGGAAGACTTACTCGAAATATCTCGTCGAAAGGTAAATAACTGGACTTACAAGACTCTCAATTTACCAAGTCATCTCATATTGACAAAAGAAATTTTACAAGGATTACCAAATTATCAACTATGATTCATGCCCATCCTCATCACAGTGTGCCAGCAATTAAGATCGCTATGGAGTATTTTTTATGGAAAGGTTCGGAAAAAACCCACAAATGGGCTTTGGTATGCTTGGAAAAGTTGATCGCTCCAAAAAGGAGTGGTGGTTTAGGTCTACGAGACCCTCATCTTAATAGCAAAGGCTACACTATGAAGTTATGGTGGTTGTGGATTCAGGGAGATCCTCAAATCTGGAAGCAAATATGGTATCGTAAATACTTGCCCTTGCACTCATAGGTGGAAATATTACATCATGATATCGTAATTAAAGGTTTAGGGGTTTGGAGTTGGGCACAAGCAATGAAGGATGCAATGACAAAACTGGCCTTTCGAGACATTCGAGGAGGAAGGGTGACTTGGTTTTGGGAGGATTCTTGGCAACAATATCCATTGTTGTCACAAAATGAACAAATACAATCCATTATAACTTTTACGCAAGCTTGTGGATACTTTGAAGTGGCATATTATTGAAGTCTTTTAGTAAACGAGAAAGGATGGCAACAGTGGGGACCAGCTGGTTATTGGGAACATATGGGGTATAACCTCCCTTGGGTGGATTTTTACCAAATACTTATCAAAAGAAGCATACAAATATCTACTAAACAGGATAGATTGTGGTGGGGAAGACAACCAGTTGGAACGTTTGCATTCAAATAATCCTACAACTCCATAGCAGATACCTCAGTTTATCACAATACCACCCCATGGCACAGAATCTATCACGATTGTGGTTGCCCGAAAATTTCTACTTTTATATGGTTGTTGGCTTGGGGGCATGCACTAACTTGGGGCCATCTTCGTAGGAAATGTTTTGAGGGTCCCTCAATGTGCATGTTATGCTCACAAGCTAAGGAATCAATTGACCATCTTTTGCTCACCTGCTCTTATGCCAAGCAAATATGGGAATTTGTAGAAACAAAATGTCATGGTGTCTTACCTACCCCAATAGATACAAAGACATGGATAGAAAATTGGTTATGGAGAAATTTTAAGAACACGATCATAATGGAAGCTTGGATTTTAACTTTGGTATTTACACTCTGGAATTTATGGAAGAAGAGGAACTTAAGAATTTTTGAATGAAGACATATGGACGTATCAATATTACAGGAAATCACAATTAAAAACATTAGGGAGATGGTGTTGGTGTCCCATCCATAAGGTACATGATGAAACAATAGATGATTATGATGCACTAATCCTTAGGGGGCTTGATATACAGTATCCACTTCCTACAACTCTCTCTGTTGGGCTAAGAAAAAAGGAAATCTCTATTGCAAGTACCTCCCCCCCTCCACCTAAAAAATTTATCACACTCAGTTTCGACAGTGCCTCAAATGGAAACCTTGGAGATGCTAGCTTGGTAGGCATATTTAGAGATGAGAATTTGGACCCAATTCATATATACACTCTCTCTCACTTGGGGGAACTACAAAAAATTTTGCAGAATTCATAGCATTGGAGAGAGTCCTTCAAATAGCAGTAAGAGAAGGATTTTATTTACTCCAAATCCATGGGGATTCCCAACTTGTGATCAATTGTGTAAGCAAGTTAACAGCAGGTTTCTCGTCTGAAAATACGATTCATTCATGGAAATTACAAGAGGTGCTAAGTAATACAAAATCCTTACTAAGTAAACTAGACTATGTGATCACCAAGCATATGTGACGAGATGGGGAAAACGTGGTGGATATCTTGGAAAATTGGGGTAGGTCAGGCGGGCACATAGCCATTGATGTGTCGTGGTCTGAATTGGTTAATAGAGAAGGCCTCCAGGCAGTAACTCATTGGGTTCACAATAATAAATACATGCATGCAACTCAATTCCTCGATGGGGATGTTACAAGGTCGTCAAGATATTTTGGCAAGAATACTTCAGGATATCTTATCTCATCAAAAGTTTTTTCTAGTTAGCATTAAGATTTGCATGCGGGGATTTTATATGGAGTTGGAGGTGGCGGCCCTTGGGAAGAGAGCTTGACTCTCCACATGGCACCGCATGGGCCACATGTGGAAACTCCTTGACTCGGAACATGGGAGCCATAAACCGAGGTCTCATCGCATTAAAGGTCACATGAAATGGCTGAGGTTTTTCGTTTGGACCATTGTTTGGGTTAAAGGCACCTCTCTAGTCTGCACAGGCATGGAACACCTATCCCATGGTGGATTGGTTGTCTCAGTACCTTGTACTGACAAAATAGTAATGTTCATTTATGAACTCATCTTGGGTTACTGCTTCGGTATGGAGAAAACTTGGAATATGTGGTACACATGGCCACTGTTGCGAAATTTACAAACGACATGTTTTAATTGTGATGGTTGTGACATTTCTCTAATAGTTATTTATACAAATTTTTCCATGAGCTCGCAGTAGCGAAAGAAGGGTCATAATGTGATCGACGTTCTTCATTTGTTGAGATCCTTATGCTATCTATGGTCTCAAACTGCCACAATGTATGAAACACTCGTTAAACGGGGCATTCTCTCTACCCCTCACACCCTCTTATTGGTCCAATAATCTTTTGTCTTGCAATATTGGATTTTGATTTCATTTATTTAGTATCTATGGTGTCCATGTTTTTTGCGTCATTCTTACACAGTTCTAGATTGGGTTCCCTCTTTGAACTGGTTGCGGTGCTTCCTTCTACAACTTCCCACAATTTTGACCTGGGGGCATTTCTTTCACTTTCCCAGTATTGGTATATGATCTATGGTATCAAGGAAATTTCTCTGTCTGGTTCTTATACGTTTTTTTCTTTTGTCACCATCTGGTATATAAAATCATACAAACCTTCTCGTGTTTTGGTTTTCAAGTTGTCAGGGTCTAGAGGAAGTCATTTTGTGGTGAGCCTTGGTCCCTTAAGGAACATTTGGTCTTACGCGACAGAAAATCATGGACATAATTAGCAGTCAGGATGCTTCAGATCTATCTTCCATTTTGGAGGATGAATTTGCTTTCTTATCAGGTTTAGCATCACCTCGTGTCCGGTATATAAATAATGGAGCTTCAACTCATGTGACAGGAGTTAGAGAATATTTCTCTAGCTACGAGGAGGAGAAGATGGACTTCGAGATCACTATGGGAAACATAACCAAATGTACTCTTGTAGGGAGAGGCACCATAGAGTTTCATCCGGAGTCAGGAAATATCACCAACACTACTAATGTATTTCATGTGCTTGGATTGGGTATGAACCTAAGTTCAGTGTCCCAACTACAGGACAAGGGGTATGATGTACACTTCGTAGGGAAGAAAGTGTATGCCAAACACTCTAGTTGGAAGAAGGTTAAACAAATTGGAGCTCAAAGCAATAGGTTATATAGGTTCACTACTACATTTGGCGGAAATTCTGACACTTGGTTCTGACGCTTTTGACCAAATGTCAGAAATTTCCCCAAATTTTTTCCATCCCGCCCGAAACTGTCGCTATACCGACGTTTATAGAAAAGTGTCGCAATAACGACACTTAGAAAAGTGTCGCAATTGCGACGTTTGGAGGAAGACGTCGCAATTGCGACACTATGGCCCAAAGCGTCGCTATTGCGACGACTGCCTCCAAACGTCGCAAGTGTGACACAATGTCTAAGTGTCGCAATTGTGACGTTTGGAGGCACCCGTCGCAATAGCGACGCTTTGTCCGTCGTCGGTATAACGACACTTATATGCGCGCTACATAAAAATACGAAACTTATATGTGCGCTACATAAAATGATTTTATTGTTTCGTATCCGTCGCAATAGCTACATTAACGTCTGATATCACGCGCGCATTCGCCCTCCGCTCTTGCAGAACAGCTTTCGCCCTCAGCTCTTGCAGAACAGTATTTTCCCTCAGCATTCGCCCTCAGCGTTCACCCTCAGCTCTTGCAGAACAACATTCGCCCTCAGCTCTTGCAAAATGGTAAGTTGTTACTGCAGGCCCTTCCTCCTATAGTAGGGTTGACTCTATTTGGGTTTTTTTGGTCAATTCCATTGGATTGTATTAGGCTGTAGGGTTCTCTCTAGATGTCAAGAATCAAGATTCAATACCCTCTATTATCTTCATCACCCAATACAAGATTTAAATTTTTCCCAAGAAACGCTTATTAATTTGGCAGCCATTATTTCTCCCTGCTTTAAAAACCCTACATTTAAATGAAAACAAGCATTGCATTTCAACTACAAAAATCTATTAGTGTTCAAATGTACATGTTTGCTACATTAACGTCTGATATCACGCGCGCAGTCGCCCTCCGCTCTTTCAGAACAGCATTCGCCCTCAGCATTCGCCCTAAGCCTTGCAGTAATCGCATTTGCCCCGAGCTCTCGTTGCATCGCATTCGCCCGAAACATTCGCCTCTCCCCGTGCGTAATCAACATTCGCCCCCGACCTCACCCTCGCCCTTGGGTGCGTAACATCATCCACCCCGCATTCGCCCCCGCCTCTTATAGTAATCGCATTCGCCCTCAGCTCTTGCAAAATGGTAAGTTCTTACTGCAGGCCCTTCCTCCTATAGTAGGGTTGACTCTATTTGGGTTTTTTTGGTCAATTCCATTGGATTGTGTTAGGTTGTAGGGTTCTCTTTAGATGTCAAGAATCAAGATTCAATACCCTCTATTATCTTCATCACCCAATACAATATTTAAATTTTTCCCAAAGAAACGCTTATTAATTTGGCAGCCATTATTTCTCCCTGCTTTAAAAACCCTACATTTAAATGAAAACAAGAATTGCATTTCAACTACAAAAATATATTAGTGTTCAAGTGTACATGTGTGCATCACTTGTGTAGGGTATTCCTTTTCCACTTTCACATTATCCAAGAATGTGTGCAGATAGTTCATATTTTTTGTGATTTAGATTATCTTGAAAAAGGAAAGGTAAATTATTTCCCATGGAAAAAGAAGGTTTTCCCTTTTTACTACTGGAAATGGTACAACAAAATTCCATTTCTACCCGAAACTCCTATGAAACAGGAACCAAATAAAGGCCATGTCCTCAATGGACATCATTTGGCTTTGAAAATGGCCATTGCACCGTGTTGTTTCTTATATTACATCACGATAGTTTCTTAGGTCATTTCTTGTTTCTTGAGATGAAAAACAACCAAAGAAATTGTGAAGATCCTTTCAAGAAATAAATGAACATTTCTCAATCATATCTCAACTATTTTTTATTTTATTCAGTGGTTGCTTACTTTGAGAGAAATTTGACATTTTATAAGGAATATAACATAAAAACACAAAATGGGAAGGAATTGATGAGGTAGATGACATTTAGTTGTTGTCAATTAAGAATTGATAATACACGATGCATGTTCTGTACTACAAACTAGATTCCTTCCTGGAGTTAGGACACAGAGTATTGAATCAAAGTTGTAGTTTCTAACTTCTCGTATTGGTTCATCAATCTTGAAATTCAGACATTGCATGTCTTCATTGCTTCATGTTTGAATAATTTGCATCATATCGTACAATAGGAAATTAGGAATTATGATTATTATTACTTTATGGATATGTTAAGTTACTTTTAAGTTTGCATGGCTTAGTGTGAAATTATTCTAGTGTGCCCCTAGGCCCAGGTGAAGGAATACCAAGGACTGAGAACCCTAGTTTTTAAATGGTATTGTTTCTTATACCCAAAAACCCCTCAACATCACTTCTTATTAGTTCTTAACAATAGTGTTGTAAACAATTTGAGAATTGATATAGCAAATCTCGCACTTCTCAAGATAAAGTCCTAAAGCTAAAGTGTGATACCATGTGTAATTCAATAGCCCCATTGTCACCTCACCAACCTCTTTTCACTTTGGGCTAGCTCTCCTCCAACTCAAGGGGGGTTCTCCCTAGTAGATGTTAGGGATCTAATGGCCCAACCAAACCAATTCAAGAGCCCCCTAACTCTCTATGTTTACTACTATCAATAAAAATATTGAACAATAGGATCAGACATGCATCCCGAAGATAAAATTGCCAGGGTATTTTTGGGTAATTTCAAAGGGAAAGTCCCCAAACACATATAATCAAGGAATTATAACATGATTTCAAACATTAAATATCAACAAAATCGTTTAAAGGATATTGAAAGGAAGAAGGTGATGGAAGATAGAAAGTGCCTTACTTAAATGCTCTAAGGATTTTTCAATAGTTTCTCCAAAAGCTTCACTTCAAGGCCCTTCAAGATCGTCTCCAAAAATTCTATACCATTAGCTTCAACAATGTTGCTCCAAAAATATCCTCAAGGTCTTCACAACAATTTTACTAGAAGTTGCTCCAACAATATATTCAATAAGGTCTTCATTGTCAACTCGTCTCTTGTTTGGGTGCCTTAATGTGAAATGACATGTTTCCAGGACTGAATTCAATGCAAGGCATATTTGAAACTCTAACTCTGTCTTCCGGTGTCTTATTAGAAATTATTTCAATTTTCATTTTGTGTTTTCAAGTTTTTACATTTATAATTTTATTGCAATGTGGCAGACTGATCAGAGCAGTGCAGGAACAACCCCGAGACGGGATGATCGCGGAAAGAGGCCAGCGGAAGAACATGTAAAGTGCCAGCATTGCTCTATCTTTAGGCATTTTAGTTATTTACATAATTGAAATAATATTAATTTTGTTCAAATATGCAGACACCTAGCCATGGTACGCCTGATGATTCCCTCTTTGAGGAAGAGCTTTCTTCATCCCTATCTCCAGTGTTCTTGTTGCGAAAAAAGCCACGAGATGCAAGGTCGGAATTTAGTACTTTGATAGACGTGCCTCAAACACCTGAAACAGAAGAGAGGATAAAACAACTTATGAGCCAGCTAGAAACATATTAGGTAATAATAAAAAGTCAAAAGGATATTTTTTTTGTTCTGCATGAGATGAATCGTGATAGTTTGATTTTTAATTTTTACATTGACTAAACTAACAAAACGTTCTTTTGTATGTAGCGTTTTCTGGCACTTTCTGAACCCGGTGTTGGTGGTAGTGGGACACAAGGGCAAGATATTTCCCAATAACCCTCTCGTACACCTTCTACTCCTTTAGGTGCCAGCCAAGAAACACACCCTGCCCAAGCAGACACCCAGCCAACCGCTAAACGTGTTGGCAATGATGAGGCTGATATGGCCAACTACATTATTGCGTTTCCTGGAGCTACACGTGTCAGCTCCACAGGGACCATTAATGGCATGTTGTTCGTGAACGATGAAGGTGTCCCTATAAAGCATGTACAACTCCTGGGTAAATTTTAATATTTTAACTATTTCATGTACTTTATATAAAACATATTTATCATGATTTTTATTTTTAAATTAATGATAATATATATATATATATATATGTTGAAAATGCAGCAAGATGATGGAGCTTAGTGAAATGAAGTCGCCTTCACTAAGTGGGCCCGCAGGCAAATTCTGGCGCAAAATCTATTTTTAGACTATGTCTATTTTTAGACATATGGAGCATGGTTCGGGAATTCCAGTTTGAGATTCTTGAAGTATGTGTCATGTTGGTAAAAATAGATGAGACTCTATTTTTGAGGTCAAAGAGGTCGAAGTCTATTTTTAGACTGCCTCTCCTTAAAACAGGGAAGCCAAATATTATTTACCCTTAATAATATTTAGACTATAAACAGCAGTTTACTCTCTTGGAGCACTTCAGTTCGAGCTACAGAAGTGGCTCATGCATCTGACAGAGGAATCACGTGGTTCCCAAGGGTTTGATGGCATCATGCTTGGTTGACTTCAGTTGGACTTCAGTGGCAGAAGTTTGGAGGAGTTAATGAGACAGATAGTGGAGTTGTGTTCTGTTTATTTTAGTTGAACTGATTGAGATTAGTTTAACTGGCTAATCAATTAGTTATGAGTGGAGTGAATTAAATATTATTTAATTCATTAATTAGTAACTCATTATTCAACTCAAGAACACATCAGTTCACTACAGTGCATGATCAGTTCAGTGGAGACCAGTGAAAGAGGTAGATGAAAGTGTGGAGTTAGCTATCAGTGGCGACATCAGTTGTGCATGAGATTTGCACCACACTTGGAGGATTTGTCCATGACAATTGCACAGTCAAGCCAAGGAGATTCGAACCTTGGATCTCTATATAGACAGGCCTGGATTGCGCAATAGAGGCAAGGCAATTGGCGGTGAGTTTTGAACTAGTAACCTGTTCAAAACTGAGCTAGATTGTGAGTAACTGTATGAGAAAGTACTGAGTACTTGTGAGGAGTATTGTACTGAGTTTGTTACTTGATTTCTCCATTATAATATACACAATAGCTGCGGGGTTTTCAGCTATAAGCTTCCCCCATACATACTGTGTTAATGTGTATGATGATTTGATGTGTTATCGCTTGATTTTATTTCCGCATGTGTGATGATCTGAGTTGAGTGGAAGAGATTATGTGTTGCATATAAATTCGAATTGTATGTGATCAGGATAGTCTCGGTGGATAATTAATTATTATTCAGCAAATTTATACATGGTATCGGAGCTATTGAAGCAGAGATTGATCATCACAGTGATTACAAACTTATTTCGGTAGACAGAGTCTGCATGCGGGCCAGGTAGCCTCTGGATCCATCCTTTCTTTGAAAGGTGATATATCCAGTAAACGCCCCTTGTAGTCAATCTCTGTGCTAGAAATAATTTTTTCTCACAGATCTAGAGCGGTTGAGCTTTGAGGTGGAATTCGAATTTTGTAGCAGTTTTGTTTTCTTGGTGCCAGTGTTGAAAATGTCTTTCAACGGTTTGTGACTCGAATATGCTCTTGAAGGCAGTTCGAATTATGTTGCATGGAAGGATCGCATGGAGGCAGTATTAGAAGATAATGGACTGAAGGAGTTCGTGGATATGGATGTCCAAAAGCCCACCGATCCTGCTGAAGTCGAAGCATGGCAAAAGAAGATGGCGAAATGTCGAAGGATCCTGTTGGAGGGCGTCAAGGATCATATTGTATCCAGCCTGCATGGAAAGGCTTCTCCATATTTAATGGGAAAGCTTACGGATCTATCCCGTGAAAGAGAGAGTGGACTTCAAGGAAATCGGCTTCTCAAAGATAAGCTCGCATCGCCAAGATGGAGAAGGGCTTACAGATTCGCCAAATACTCACGGGTCACCTGCGTAGATGAACCGGGAAGTGTGGGGGTTACTGTCGATGAAGAGGACATGGTCGACCTGGCTCTCCTTGGTCTTCCGAAGGCTTGGCACTCATATCAAGATAGTGTCAATGGTCAGGAGAAGCTGCCGGGATGGGAGCGCCTTTGGGCAGATCTCATGCAAGAGGAGATAAGGAGGACTACTCGTGATGGATCTTCATCAAAGGGAGCTGATGAAGAAAATTGCGCTTTGGTGGCCAAAGCAAAGAAAGGGAAGGGTAAGAAAACCTCTCATTCTGGTGCAAAGGGCAAGAAGCAGGATATGGCGAAAGTGAAGTGTTTTCACTGCCATGATCACGGACATTATGCTACCAATTGTCTAAAGAAGAAGAAGAACAAGCAAGCGGGAAGATCTGCAGATGGAGAAGCTTTGGCTTCACAGTTCGAGCTTGACTTTTCACTGATCGCATGCTTGGTTTCAAGTGTGATGGGATCGGTGTGGTTCTTGGACAGCGGTGCGTCATTTCATATGACGGGAGATCGGGATTTGTTCTCAGATCTGGAGGACAAAGATCTGGGCGTGCACACGAGATGGGCGATGATGGTAGATACAATGCGACTGGTATCGGTACCATATCCTTTCAGAGGGAGTCTGGTACACCCTTTGTGTTGAAGGATGTCATGCATGTACCTGGATTGAAGAAGAACTTGATCTCTGTGGCGATGTTGGAAGATAAGGGGTATGATGTGGTCTTCAGCAAAGGAAAAGCCTTCCTGCGCAGTAAGACTACTGGAGAGACCCGGAAGATAGGGGTTCAAACCAAGAACCTTTATCAGTTGCAGGTAGATGGCTGCGCAGCTATGGCATGCAAAGCAGGAGAAGTGGTGAGCCGGGATGATGAGGGCGAACTGTGGCACAGGAGATTTGGCCACCTTCACCATGGAGCTTTGAAGATCCTGCAGCAGATTTCTACTGGGCTTCCTAAGGGCACTCTTGCGCAGTCAGATCAGTGCAAGGGGTGTACTTTAGGGAAGTATGTGAAAGCCACCTTCCACGAGAAGGATAGTCGCGCCACGACGATCCTTGAGAGAGTTCACACAGACGTGTGTGGTCCTTTCTCAGTTGCTTCGACAGAAAAGCACAAGTATTATGTGATCTTTGTTGATGATTTCTCTCGAAAGTGCTGGATCTTCTTCATGCAGAAGAAGAGTGATACATTCGCGAAGTTCTGTGAGTTTAAAGCACTAGTCGAGAAGGAGTCAGGGAAGAAGGTGATTGCTCTAAGGAGTGATAACGGTGGTGAATTCATCTCGGCTGAATTCAAGGAGTTCTGCAGCGCAGAAGGGATTCGGAGAGAGCTCATCGCACCCTATAACCCACAGCAGAACGGGGTGGCTGAGCGGAAGAACAGAACGATCGTGGGTGCTGCACGGGCGATGTTGCATGATCAGGGCCTACCCCTTCACTTGTGGGCTGAGGCATGCAATACAGCAGTGTATGTGCAGAACCGTTGTCCTCACAAGGTTCTGGGCATGAGTACACCAGAGGAGGCTTATTCTGGCAAGAGGCCTGATATTTCCCATTTGCGGATTTTCGGATCTCCTGTCTACATGCATGTGACGAAGGATGCGAGAAGGAAGCTGGATCCAACTGCTGAAGTTGGAATATTTGTGGGGTACACCGATACACCTCACAACTATCGGGTGTATGTGCCAGACAGTCGCAAGACTGTTGTGCGACGGGATATAAAATTTCAGGAGGAGAAAGCCATGCAGTGTTCGCTTGAGAGGGAGCTACACTTGCATGCAGATGAGGAGCTGTTAGTTCCTAAGGAGGAGCTTCCGGATGTGGATCAGCCACAAGAGGAGGTTCAAGAGGTGGAAGAAACCACCCAGGCAGCGCCAACCATCAGAGGGCGCATGCGCACTACAGAAGCTAAGCGACTGGCTCAGGATGCAGAGAAGGTTGTAGGACCACCTACAGCACAGCGCAGACAGAGACAGTCACCAGATCGGTACACTGGATACATGGCTCTTGTGAGTCAATGTGTTGTGACGGAGCCATCCTCTTTTGAGGAAGCCGTGGATGAACCCGCATGGGTTGATGCCATGATCGAAGAATATGATTCGATCATCAGGAACAGTGCATGGGAGATTGTCCCAAGACCGGTTGGGAAATCAGTTGTAGGTTCGCGATGGATCTACAAGGTGAAGCAGGCGGCTGACGGGAGTGTCGAGAAGTACAAGGCGAGATTTGTCGCCCGTGGCTTCTCACAGATCGAGGGGATTGACTATGAGGAGACTTTTGCACCTGTCGCAAGGTACTCTTCCATACGGACGATCCTGGCTCTCTCAGCGCAGATGGGGTGGCACATTCATCAGATGGATGTGAAGACTGCGTTCCTCAATGGAGTTATTGAGGAAGAGGTGTACATAGAGCAGCCTGAAGGTTTTGAGATCTTCAGCAGTGAGTCGCATGTGTGCCGACTCAAAAGAGCACTGTACGGGCTGAAGCAAGCACCTCGTGCTTGGTACACTCGGATAGACAGCTACTTCACCGGGCTTGGATTCTCCAAGAGTGAGGCGGATCCAAACCTGTACCAGATTGTGGTGGAGGGGAAGCTGTTGATCATCGTACTGTATGTAGATGATCTGATTTTGACTGGCGATGAGCAGCTGATACTTTCATGCAAGGAGGATCTTGCACGAGAGTTTGAGATGAAGGACCTGGGCATCCTTCATTATTTCCTGGGATTGGAGATTTGGCAGCGCAGTGGAGGACTGTTTGTTTCTCAGGGCAAGTATGCCCGGGAGATTCGGGAGAGGTTCAACATGCAAGGCTGCAAGCCTGTTGACACTCCTCTTCCTGGTGGTTGGAGGAAGGAGGATGCTACTTCAGCGGAGGTAGTGGATGCCACTGTCTATCGACAGTTGGTGGGGTCGCTTATGTATCTGGTCAATACACGACCCGATATATGCTATGCTGTTAACCATCTTTCGCAAGCTATGTTTAAGCCTACCAAGCTCTTTTGGAAGGCAGGAAAGCATGTATTGCGTTATCTTAGTGGCACATCGGGATATGGTCTATGGTACAGACAAGAGGATGGAGCGAAGCTTTCTGGCTTCACTGATGCAGATTGGGCAGGGAGCCCAACGGACTGGAAGAGCACATCTGGAGGAGTTTTCAGCATTGGGTCGACAGCAGTTTCCTGGTACAGCAGGAAGCAGAGATCCGTGGCACTCAGTTCAGCAGAGGCCGAGTACATGGCAGCTAGCTTGGCTGCATGCGAGGCTATTTCGATGAGGAAGATCCTCGCAGGATTGTTCAGGTTGCATTTGGAGCCTACAGTGATCTACTGTGATAACCAGAGTTGCATTAAACTCTCGGCTAATCCAGTATTTCATGATAGGTCCAAACACATCGACATCAGGTACCATCATATCAGAGATTGTGTTCAGCGGAGAATCATGATGTTTTCATATGTTCCCACGGAGGATCAGGATGCCGACATCCTGACGAAGGCGCTCACCAGGAGCAAGTTCGAATTCCACAGAGGCAGGATAGGGGTTGCAGATAATCCATATCTTGCTGAGAGGGAGTGTTGAAAATGCAGCAAGATGATGGAGCGTAGTGAAATGAAGTCGCCTTCACTAAGTGGGCCCGCAGGCAAATTCTGGCGCAAAATCTATTTTTAGACTATGTCTATTTTTAGACATATGGAGCATGGTTCTGG
Source organism: Pinus albicaulis (assembly GCA_034641835.2). Lineage (NCBI taxonomy): Eukaryota > Viridiplantae > Streptophyta > Pinopsida > Pinales > Pinaceae > Pinus > Pinus albicaulis. The sequence continues at coordinate 663,963,073 of CM076570.1, forward strand.
GATTCCAGTTTGAGATTCTTGAAGTATGTGTCATGTTGGTAAAAATAGATGAGACTCTATTTTTGAGGTCAAAGAGGTCGAAGTCTATTTTTAGACTGCCTCTCCTTAAAAAAGGGAAGTCAAATATTATTTACCCTTAATAATATTTAGACTATAAACTTCAGTTTACTCTCTTGGAGCACTTCAGTTCGAGCCTTGGAAGTGGCTCATGCATCTGACAGAGGAATTACGCTATTCCCAAGGGTTTGATGGCATCATGTATGGTTGACTTCAGTTAGGACTTCAGTGGCAGAATTTTGGTGGAGTTAATGAGACAGCTAGTGGAGTTGTGTTCTGTTTATTTTAGTTGAACTGGTTGAGATTAGTTTAACTAGCTAATCAATTAGTTATGAGAGGAGTGAATTAAATATTATTTAATTCATTAATTAGTAACTCATTATTCAACTCAAGAACACATCAGTTCACTACAGTGCATGATCAGTTCAGTGGAGACCAGTGAAAGAGGTAGATGAAAGGGTAGAGTTAGCTATCAGTGGCGACATCAGTTGTGCATGAGATTTGCACCACACTTGGAGGAATTTCCCATGATGATTGCGCTGTCAAGCCAAGGAGATTCGAACCTTGGATCTCTATATAGACAGGCCATGATTGCGCAATAGAGGCAAGGCAATTGGCGGTGAGTTTTGAACTAGTAACCTGTTCAAAACTGAGCTAGATTGTGAGTAACTGTATGAGAAAGTACCGAGTACTTGTGAGGAGTATTGTACTGAGTTAGTTACTTGATTTCTCCATTATAATATACACAATAGCTGCGGGGTTTTCAGCTATAAGCTTTCCCCATACATACTGTGTTAATGTGTATGATGATTTGATGTGTTATCGCTTGATTTTTATTTCCGCATGTTTGATGATCTGAGTTGAGTTGAGTGGAAGAGATTATGTGTTGTGTATGAAGTTCAAATAGTATGTGACCAGGATAGTCTCTGTGGATAATTAATCATTATTCAAAGAAATTTCTACACACATATATATATATAGATATATATATATATATATATATATATATATATATATATATATATATATATATATATATATATATATATATATATATATATATATATATATATATATTCGTGTAGGAAACAATGAGTTCTACAGGTTTCGGGAGAGCCATGCGTTGGTAATTTTGGCCCAACCATACACACAGGGTGGAATTCCCAGAATTCCAACCTGAAAAAAGAACTTCTAGATTATCTAGAAGCCCTTTTTGGGGTCGGCACATTTGACAGAACAGCGGTGGCTCAGGTAGCCGGCAAATATTTGAAATATACCAAGGACACCTATAGGACGCAATTGCAATTTAACCCTAGATATGAGCGTCCTCTCGCAGTTTCAGAGAGTGAGTGGAGAGCACTCATCCATGACGGAAAAGAGAAAAGGGCAAAGAAAGAAGGAAAAATGCCAACTGGACCCGCAAGGTAAATTACAACTTTAATTCAATAGCTTTAATTTTCTTTATGTCTAAAATAAAAGTGTGTTACGTCATATCTGACTTCAATCTTTTGATGCTAGGTTGCCTGACACCTCAAAGGCAACTGCTAGAGGAAGTGTCCCTCGTATTTGAAGAGGGAGACCTTCAACCTAGAATAAGGGAGGTCTACAACCTGTGATGGTTTAAGGATGACCACCAACACTGGAATGCAATGCTTGTTGCAGTTCTCGAAACTCTCCCAAAGTTGGCAAGAAGCTGAAGTCTTCTGCTAGAGGAAGTGTTCTGAATTATTTGAAGAGGAAGAATATCAACCTCACATGGATGGTTTAAGTTTTTCCACCAACCAAAGGCATGCTCATGGGCATCCATATCTCTGGCTACAACTCTAAATCTGGAATGAGAGATTGTGGCTCAGGCTCGTTTGAACTGCTATGTCTCTGGCTACAAATCTGAATCTGGAATGACAGGTTGTGGCTTAGGCTCACTTGATGTGGCTTCGAAGCTTGTATATGACCACCATTCCCCCCCCCCCCCCCATCAGGTACAAGGTGAGATTATGGCAAAACTCAACTGCAATTTTGTTCAATATTCTAGAACATGTTTTGATATGCGACTTAAACATCTTCTTGGTTGTTGATGCCCATTGCCAAGAAGCGATCCATCCAATATGAATCTTTGCTCTTGCAGGAGGCTTGTTTATGAAGCATCTTTGTGAAGAATGGGTGTGCCGACCACAGTGCTTGCATGGGTGAAGAGCGAAACAATGATCTTTCATATGGACAACTCAATCATATTGTTGGCATTTTTCAATCTGTTGTTGTTGTTGTTGTGGAAGAGGAGCAGGATCTGGAACAACTGAAGGTTAACTGTCATAAAGAAATCTGACACTCTAAAATTTGATGGGCTTGGAGTAGTCCGAAATATGAAAGGACAATTCCTTGTCATATCCAAGGCCAATTTTGTGCTTGCTATGGACAAGCTTTTCCCAAGGTCTGATGATGGGCTTGGGAGGTGAAGGCTGGATGTTTTCTTCTACGTGCAAATCTGCTCTTATACTGGGCATTGAATGTGAATCAACCTCAGCATTATTGACTTGTTTTTTATGGGAGTCTGTTTCAATTTTCTGAACATAAAAAAGTTCAGAATGATGACTCCGCTGCTGTAATTCTTCTTGTTGTAATTATGTCTCAAGCTCCAAAAAATATATCTTCTCTTTTTCATTTTGTAGACATGTTCTAATGTCGGAAAAAGTGTCTTTACTAATGCTTATCATCTCATCTACAGTGGTATGAATTATGGTATTCAATAACTCTAATGTATCATTAATTTTTCCCTTTTTTTTAACTCAAAGCATATATTCACTTTATATATGTTCCATTACATATAACCATAAAAAAGGGCTTCAACAAATTTTAAACACACGGTGAATGCATACCATTTCATTCTTCAAGAAGGAGATATCATTGAACCATACGGCCTTCAAAAATGGATTTCAATGCATATGGAGTTCAATACATCGATTCCACCTTTATATAGTGTATGCAAACAATGTCAGGTCCTCAAACAACGCAAAACAACATGCACAGTTCACCACGGTAGGGGTTTAGACCAGCATTTTCAACGTAGAGTACTTCAATATTCCACCAATGATCAACACTCCAATAGCATTTTTGTTCTTCCATCAAATGGGTAACAGCGTTCAACGTTTAACGCAGAGGATATACACCATTCATGGCATTCATGGCCCTGCAAAATTTCAACGCACCATATGCCATAGTTCACAGTATTCAACGTGTTCAATGACCATAATCAATGTTGCTTCAACACACAATGCAAAGGATCAACACACCAAGACAAAGAACATGACTTATGTTGAATCTCTATTATGCATGTTATATACACAGATTTCAACACAATTTAACACATAAGCTTCACGGTCCCAGCATTCAACGAACACAGAGAGCACTTGAGCTCTTGAAAATAGTAATTGTTGTTTACATGCATCAATTATGCTCAAATTATTGATCATGTGGATGATGGTATTGTTCCCTCACCCTTCCAGTCTCTATCCATTGAAATTTTCCCAATGGAGCTTTTCACAAAAAGTCTTTTTCCTTGATTCTTACGACCTTCTCTTGTTGTCATTGACACCGTCATGCTACAATGTTTCTGAATTTGCAGAAGAACAATCTATTTTTGCAAAAACCATATTGTTCCTACCTTGGTCAACAATCAAAGGAAACTTAGAAACTTTCTCACCTTGCACATTGTCACCATGGCGATTTTTCGTTGATCTCGCTTTGTACTTGTATCAACTCTTGACCAAGTATCTTCGCCATTACCATGTACCTTTTGAAAACCATAAACCAGAATTTTTGGAGCCCTTGCCTTCTTTGCCAAGCTGCTTTGTCGCTTTCTCTTTCACCTTTGCACTCTCTTGCACCGGCATCTTGTTTCCAACACTTCTCAACACTACTATTGATTGCTGAAAATGTTTTTCATCTTGTTCACCTTCTTTCAAAGGAAACTTATTAAAATCCTGAAACAACTCATTACAAGCATAAACATATTTTTGAAAATTTTGATTCAATACATCTTTGTTTTATCATCGACAATGTCAAGTTTTGACTTGCATTCACTATCCTCTTCATTTCACTTGCATGTATAAGAGACAAACATGTCTTCTTCTTATGCGCTCTAATTATGTACTCAATACCATCCTTAAACAAGTGATACTTTTTTTCATGGTGATGAAATATTGTTTTCCTATCATACAGATAAGGACTTCCCAATACAATGTCTGATATCTCAAGCGGCACCACATCAAGCTCGACTTCATCAAGAAAGTTTGAGTTGATGGTGAATCTTAGTAAGCACTTCCTTGTAGCCTGCAATTTTGCATTCTTGCATATCCAACCCAAAGGATATGATCTTGGATGTCTAATATTTTCAAGGCCTAGTTGCTTAACCAAATATTCGGAAATCAAGTTAGCTTGTGACCCACTATCAAAAAGTGTATCAATCTTGGTATGTTTAGAGACAACTCTAATATGGAAAATTTCTATTCTTGTATCTTCATCATGAGTATCGTTTGAAAAAATTGAAGAACTAGTGCTTGCAATATGTTCCTTTCAAACCCATGGCTGTAATGTTTGTCTCATCTCCTAAATCTGACCTTAAGTCATGTTCAACTATAGGAACAGTTTTACCCTTCTCTTTGGCTTTCAGTCTGTTTGGTTTCAATTCTAGATGAAGTTGCCAACAATGGTCTTCATCATGGCTAGTCTTTGAACAGTTTTTTCATGTGAGTTTTTCCTTCTCTCTTTTTACAGAGCTATTTCTTTTTCCTTTTCCAAAAAAATTTCCTTTTCCTTTACCCTCACTTTTACTTTTCTCATCTATGCTTTGTTTTCCTCTTGCCTCTAAGTGTGTGGCTTGAACACAAACTTCATCTAAATTGCTTGGGTTAAACATAAGGATAGTATGTTTCAAATAGGAATGTAAACCCCCAATGTATTTCAAGAGTGTATCTTGGGAATTCAAGTTTATTCCTCACAACAAAGCTCTCTTTCTAAACTCCTGGGTATATTCTTGAACTATTTGACCCTAGAGTTGCTTAAAATTTTTCCAACTCATAATAGTATTTTTCATGTAGGCTAATGGATAAAATTGTCTTTTAATGGAATAAATAAACTCAACCCAAGAAATAGATATCTTGCCATGGATTCACATTTCCACTTGAGTCTTTGCTTCCCACCAAACTAGTGTTGCTCCTTCTAGACTTAATGAAGCCAACTAGATCTTTATGTCGTCTTCATGAAGGTTCTGAATTCTACAATACACGTCTAATTTACGTATCCAATTGTCAAGCCTCTCTGCATTTACCTCACCATTGTACATGGGTAGTTCAAACTTGATGTCCAATTTGAGTAATGGAATTTTTCCTTTTGTGGATTTTGAGTGAGTGTGAGTGGTTTTTGTGGTGGAAGTGGAAGATGATGCTGATGGCGATGATGAGGATGAAGAAGACGGTGAGATGGAGGTGGCTTTCCTCCACTTCCCTTTGAACTCCTTCCTTTATACCATCTGAATTTCTTTCTCCATATGGAGACTTAGAACCTTCTCCTGCCATCCCAGCAGTAAATACATCAAACATAATTTTAACCATCCTCTTTATGTTTTTTAAGTCTCTCTTGACATCTTCCTTTTCTGAATGTCTTTGAGTCTCTCCAACACCTGACATGATGGTTATGGATTCAAGCTCGACTTCTTGAGACAAAACTTGTGGATCTAACAAAACTTGTGGAGGTGTATTGCAGAATTCAAAACCTTCATGAAGACAACATAGTGTCCAATTTTCAAGCCTCCCTGCATTTACCTCGCCATTTTGCATGGGTAGTTCAAACTTAATGTCTAATTTGAGTAATGGAAATTTTCCTTTTGTTGATTTTGAGTGAGTGTGAGTGGTTTTTGTGGTGGAAGTGGAAGATGATGTTGATGGAAATGATGAGGATGATGAAGATGGTGAGATGGAGGTGGCTTTCCTCCACTTCCCTTAGAAATCCTTCCTTCATACCATCTGAAGTTCCTTCTCCATATGGAGGCTTAGAACCTTCTCCTGCCATCCCAACAGTGAATACATCAAACATAATTTTAACCGTCCTCTTTATGTCTTTGAATTCTCTCTTGACATCTTCCTCTTTTAAATGTCCTTGAGTCTCTCCAACACCTGACATGATGGCTATGGATTCAAGCTCAAATTTTGATGCTTGCACCTCTTCAATCAACTCAGCTTCCTATACAAATTGCACCTCTTCAATCTCAGCTTCTTGAGACAAAACTTGTGGATTTAACGCTCCGCACACACAGCCGCAAGAGCCTATCTATACTCAAACTTATCCCAAAACCTCGCCAAATTCACATTATCAATACATAATCAGCTATCAAGTTTCAAGTATGATTTGAATGGACTCAACATGTTTATTTATATAATTCAAATGCACAAAAATTGTGGTTTGAGCCCCATGTTTTACCCTTTAACCCGTTACAAAAAGAAAGAGCTTTGACCTGCCCCAAGGCCCATTGTCCTACACACTATGCTTTAATAAAATAGACAAAAATTGACTCGACTTGACCCTAGGGGACCCTATCCCAACACCATCCAAGCTTTGATCGTTGGAACAATAAGCCGAAAAGGAAAATCATAAGTGCATATGTGTTATTCATTTATTTCTTTCGTTGTTCATTTTTCCAGCCATATGTTTGATTGTTGCATATTCAAAAATATTCATTTCTGTAATTAAATAAGTTCAGATCTAATTCATTTAAGTAATAGAAATATAGAACAATAGTCATCTAGAGCCTTTTGAAAATTTGACATGGTATCAAATCAAGGTCACCATATGTGTGATTGTTGCTTATTCAAACGTATTCATTTATGTAATAAAATAAGTTTAGATAAGAGAAATATAGAATAATAGTCATGTAGAGAGCCTTTTGAAAATGACATGGTATCAAAGCAAGTTTTGATTGAATTCCACAAGTGTTTACAGCAAATGATCAAGTGCCAAAATCAACAACCAACAAGAAGATTTAATTATTGTTGCTCGAAGAACTCAGCACCACAAGGGTTTACAACAAATGATCAAGTGCCAAAATCAACAACCAACAAGAGGATTTCATTATTGCTTGAAGAACTCAGCGCCCTTTGCAAGACAAAATTTTTATTTATTTTTCGGTTTGGAAAGTTTTTGCATTTGATCTCAAAGATGACAACACCTAACTCAAATATTTCACCTAGAAAGTCACACCTAACTCAAATATTTTCCCTAGAAAGTCAAGGTAACATTGTTGTAATCCTACGAGAACTTTTCCTGTACATATATGAATTTAGTTAGGTTAGTTATAGTTATATTCAGTTATGTAGACATAACTGATTTCTTTTAGTATATATGTAACTCAATGGTTTAATAAATTTAACACTGCAAGCACATATCATTCGAATTCAACAGTGGTATCAGAGCAAGGTTGGGAGGCACAGCGTGAGGCAGCAACACGAAGTGCTAGCGTAATCTCCAGCGAAGCATTGAACCGCGTGAGGCACGCAGCAGGGTTTTGTGGAGACTCCCAACCCTGCCAGCATTTTTCTCTATGTTTGAGAGCGAGAAACCGGCAGCGATTTTCTGTTTTGGATATCTAAAGACTGCTAGCATTTTCCTCTACTGCATTTGCAATGTTTGATTGACAGAAACCCTCATTTCGGTTTTTGTCACGAATCTGCCAGCGTTTTTTTTTTAAGATCAGATTTTTGAAGCAGAAAAATATGTAAGTTTAACTCCGTTTTGTTTTGGAAAATTGTCTTTGGAGCTACAGAAAGTGCCACTTGTTGATTCTATAAATTTAAAAACATTTTTTTATGTCCCATTGGTAGTGGTTAAAACAGAGTTTTTTTTTAATAAAATAAAATAAAAAGGAGAAATTTGGGTCTTTAACATCCACTGAATTTGCAAGATTAAACAAAGTATTGTTTAAAGATCAGAGTATTTATAAGAGGAATTTGAAGTTTGGAAGTAATTACAACAAAAGTTTATTTTAAGGGTGCCAGTGATTTAAATAGTTATTTTTAATATGAACTCCTTGGTGTCTTTAATTGGGGTTGTCCTTTTCGGAAAGGAAAATTACCAAGAGTGGTTTAGGAAAGTTAAAAATACTTTTATCTTTAATTATTTATGGGATGGAGTCTGTGAAGGAGAAGGAGAGAATGCACTGGAGCAGTCCGATGAGCGGAAACAACTAGAAATCTATCAAAGTAAGGATAAGAAGGCCTTTGCCTTAATCTCCACTTCAGTCTCAGAAGATGTAATGCCTCTCATCCACAAATTTTTTTTTTTTCTACATTTAATTTGTCGTCACAAACTGACAAAAATCTATTCTTAAGCTTTAATTATTGAGTTTGCTATTGTTGTCAATACACCTGACCATCTTCTCATCTATCTCCTTGTTCTGATTTCTTATTTTGATAATAATTAGCTTATTTTATATATATATATATATATAAGGTTTCCCCACTAGCCATATCTATAATTCACCCTCTTTATGTTAGAACATTAATTACTGTTCCACTCTTTTCTGCGTTTATATCATCTTGGACTTATTTATTTACCTTATTCTATTATTATTTGTGAGGCCTATTTGCCTACAAAATATCTATAACATTTTTTTTATAACCCAGAGTCTTTTTGTCAAACCCATACCTCATAAAAGGGTTTCTTAAGACATAAACTGCACCATCCTACACCACGTTATATGTGTAACTATAATATTTCCCATCTTAACTTTGATGATGATGCATATTTAATATTAAGGTTTTTGATATTTATTTCTCTTTTACTAATACACGTCATATGATTAAACAGGAAGAAGTGTGTATGAACCGTATACCACATATGGTATATGATCCACTTTCATTTATACATATATATCCATATACTTTTAAATTTCTTAACCCTCTGCATTTCACTCATTGCACTCGCAACTCTTATCAAGACATTTTCCTCAACGTTGATTTACTATTTAATGATTTACATTCTTAATAATTGAGATGGTATCGGTCAACTTTTAAATTGACCTTATTAACCATACAATCAAATGTGTTAATATAAAATTTGGAATTAGCACCATTTAAACCATATTATTCCATACGATTTCGTTAAATGAACTTAAGACATATTCTACACCCAACGATGGGTGAATTCTGAAGAAAAACGAATTCTATGGTTGGGAGGATTGCTCATAGATAAACAGTGGTATGCACACCTATAAATTTATGTTACAAGTTGTATTATGAAAGCTTTAATTTGATATTGAGATTTAAGGTATTAAGTTTTCATGCTGAAAATATTAAATTCCTTACACTTAACAGATTGTATAGATGACATAATCCTCTAAAATCGGTATAGTTGTAGAAATAGAATCTATGGTGAAGTATCCATCAGAATCTCTTAACCAATATTGGTTTAAATCTGAAGATAAAATTTTCCCCCAAAGATAATGTACTTTTATAACTTTAATCTTCTTCGGAAATATTAAATTTTAGGTGCATGGAAAGAAAAATTCAGAACATTATATTTCCTAACTAAGTAACTAGGATCTAAATTTAGTGAGTATAAAATATCAAATTCTATTTCATTACTTCCATTTGATTGTAGAAAAATAATCTATATTTTATATTTCCAAGGAAAGAGTTTAATATAAACCATGAAATTAAAGTCTTCAATTGATGGAAATAAGGGTAGAATAATAGTATAGATAAGAAAAACATTAACAATTAAGTTAAGGAATAAAATTGAGAAATGGTACTTATGCTTAAAGTACGTGCATAAACATGTCATGGTGAGAGTTATTAATTAGCGAATGGAAAATGAAATAAATGAGTAAAGCTTTAAAACCAAAGATAAGTTGAAGTGTATTTGATTAAGGTCAAGTTAATATTTCATGATAAAGTCAAGTGAAGTGCATTTGCATGTCTATACTCCACTGTTGATATTTCTGTAATCACTTGAGATATTCCTTTAGAAATTTGTAGAGGTAATTTAATACTTTATTACTTAAGCATTATTTAAAATTTAGGGATATTCCTCCTTTATAGACATCCCAGCATTTTTTTTCTGTTCTTTTTAATTTATTAAGCAATTGCAACCACCCAATTTGCTTATCATTTTCTTTAGTGAGGTAAATAAGTGATGGCTACTTAATAAGTGTACAAATTTCTAAAAGGTTGATAAATATCTCAAGCCTGAAGGAAAAAAAAATAATAATAAATAAATAAAAAATTGAGGGTACATAAATCATGTGACCCTAACACAACATATTTGGTAGAAAAAAAATTTCCATAATATGTCCTTAGTTCGGACATATAGATAACTCCAATCGAGTTTGATAATTAAAACAAGACATGTTTGCATGGTTAGGAAGATAGAATAATGGGAAAAAATCCTATGTGGAAGGATTGTTAAGAGACAATGAAATCTAGATCCTATATAAAAATAGGAAGATGGAAAATCGATCAATTAGTGTAAGGCTGAAACTACAGACTGAGATGCAAGTCAAAGATCTACGGTACTAACTGATATACTTGGTAAGAAAAGAATTCAAGTGTAAAGTAGATATTGAATTTTAGACCTTGTGATTGCACCTGGTTCTAACAAATTAAATTGATTGTTTGAAAAAAAAAAACAATTTTTGTGGATGAGAGGCATTCCAGAAGAGGTAAGAAAATACATTACTCAAAGTAAAACAGCGTATGATGCCATAAAAAAACTAAAAGAGCTTTATGATTCACATTCTGAATTGGAGATAAGGTTATTGTTGAAGTTATTTAATCTGAAAATGGGCGATAGTGATCCTCTAAAACTTGCCTCTGAAATTAAAGCCATCAACCATGAAATTGAATGTACTGGAGTTAAAGTTGATTTGTCGCTTACTACCTTTATAAAATCTCTTTACCCTAGTTATTCACACTACTTGGAATCTCTCCAAGCTAGTGGGCAATTAAAAGATATAGATTTTGACAAATTAGTAGGAAAAATCGCATAAAGAGATAAGGCTTTTAGCAAGAAAGAATCATCACATAGTTCTAATACTGAAACCCTATGTCTTGCTCAAAAATACCAAAAACCTCAGGTGGAATCTTTCAGTAATACTAGAGGTAATAGAGGTCGAGGTAGGAAGAATTACAAAGGCAAGGGGCAGAAATATTCAAGGAGATAGACAACAGAATGAAAAATAAAGAAATTTTTCTGATAAACCAGCTATAAAATGTTTTAGATGTGGTAAGCTTGGACATATTGCTACAAATTGTAGAATTCCCTTGGATAAAATTAATGAAAAAAGAGAAAAATCGCTTGAAAAGAAAGATCATATAATTCCACGCAGAGGACAGTGTTCTGAGAATGCACATTATGTTGTCGCACATTGTAATTTCCACATGGAAGATGTTTTTAGTACTTCTTTTTCTTCAAGATATGATAGTTGGGTTCTAGACACAGGTGCCACGTGTCATATGACCTTTCGAAGAGATTTGTTTGCTCAATTCAGTGATAATATTGACGGAGTAACGTATTTTGTTGATAAGTCCCAAATCAAACCATTAGGGATTGGTTCAATTCAGTTAAAAATTCCTGGACTTTCAAATTATATTTTGAATGATGTTCTTTACATTCCGCGGGTCCAAAGAAATTTGTTATCTCTTATACAAATAAGACAGCAGGGACATTCCATTCACAAATTTGATGGTAAAGTAGAAATTTGAAAAGAAACTGACAATAAAATTGTAATCACTGGTGTGGAAGAAGATAAATTATTGAAGTTGCATGGTATGTCCTCTGTTGCATTGAACATAACTTATTTGGTTCAACAAAATGATACTTTGTTCTCTTCTTTATTATGGCATGCACACTTCGGTCCTGTTAATTATGAAAGTATTTGTCTTATGAAACAGCAGGGGATTAAGGGACTTCCAACAATTCCTAGAAAATTGACCCCATGTAATGCTTGTATATTGGGCAAGCATCACAAACAGTGTTTTCATAATTCTAAGTCTAGAGCTACAAGAAAATTAAGTCTCATACACTCTGATTTATGTGATCCAATGTCTGTACCAACTGCAAATGGAAATAAATACATACTCACTTTTATTGATGATTATTCGAGGATGTGTTGGGTTTATCTACTTAAAGAAAAATCACAAGTTTTTGATGTGTTTAATAAATTTCATCTCTTGATAACAAATGAAGCACAACTTACTATTGGTACTATAAGCACTGATAATGGAGGAGAATATACTTCACATGCTTTTGAAACATATTTGCAAGAGAATGGCATCAAACACCAGACCACAATACCATATAATCTACAACAAAATGGTGTTGCTGAAAGAATGAACTGAGCATTTCTTAATATGGTAAGGTCAATGATGTTTTTGAAGAACGTAAAATTAATGCTTTGGGGAGAATCGGTGCTCTATGTGGCATACATTAGAAATCGGTGCCCTTCATCTGTCATTAACAACAAAACTCCATATGAAATGTGTTATAATCCGTCTTCCAACTATTAAACATTTCTGAATTTTCGGTTCTCAATGTTATGCTTTGATTCTTAATCATCAGAGGAATAAGCTGAGTGAGCAAAGCAGAAAATGTATATTTTTAGGGTATTCCATGACTTCTAAGGCATACCAATTGTATGATGAATAAAACAAAAAAATTATTTTCTCAAGAGATGTAATTTTCTTGAAAGATGGACAACTTAATCAAATAGAAAATTGTGTGCCTCAAAAGTTTTATTAGGAATCAGATAATATACTTCCCCATCCGAAAGGGGGGATTCGAAGTAAAGATTAAATTTTTCGAATTTTTCACGCCCTAATGCTTTGGTAAAAATATTCGCAATTTGTTCTGAAGTTGGACAATGTGTCAGATGAATTGTTTTGGTTTTTACATAATGTCGAATCAAATGATACTTGGTGTTGATATGTTTGGTTGATACTTGGTGTTGATATGTGTTGATTTGCCAACTGAATTGCAGAAGAATTAAGGGGGGAAATGTTGTAATCCTACGGGAACTTTTCATGTACAGATATGAATCTAATTAGGTTATGAATTTAATACAGTATATATGTAATGTAGACATAACTGATTTCTTGCAGTATATATGTAACTCAACGGTTTAATAAATTTAACACAACAAGCACATATCAGTCAAATTCAAACATTTCTATTGGAATAATATTTTCCCAAGAAAGTGAAAGTAACATTGCTATTGGAATAAAACGATATCGGAGATATCATTAAAGATGTTGTGTCCACATAAATATTTTCAATAAGAAGTGAAGAAAGTCGCAACGACAACACATTGGTGAACATGGCCAATGGATTTCCAACTTTATGGACTTGTCAAAGATATTCATCATATGAAATCAAAGACACCATATGTGATTATTGCATATTAAGTTCAAGATCTAATTCTTTTAATAAGAGAAATATAGAACAATAGTCGTCTACAGAGCCTTTTGAAATTTTGACATGGCATTTCCAAAGTAAGTCGACGATGAGCTCGATGGTGAGACAACAAATGATCAAGATCTAATTCTTTTAATAAGAGAAATATAGAACAATAGTCGTCTACAGAGCCTTTTGAAATTTTGACATGGTACCAAAAGCAAGTCTTTGATTGAGTTCCTCAAGTGTTTACAACAAATGATCAAGTGCCAAAATCAACAACCAACATCAGAGATTGTTACCAATTACCTCATGAAGATCAGGTAGACATGTGACTATAATGCAGCGGTTGGGAGAGAAAGTCGCGGCCACAACACATTGTTGAACATGGCCCTGAATGGATTTCCAACTTTATGGACTTGTCTAAGATAGTCATTGTATCAAATCAAAAGACACCATATGCAATTATTCCATATAATTCTTTTAATAATTCAGATATAATTCTTTTAATAAGAGAAATATAGAACAATAGTCGTCTACAGAGCCTTTTGAAATTTTGACATGGTATCAAAGCAAGTCTTTGATTGAGTTCCTCAAGGGTTTACAACAAATGATCTAGTGCCAAATTCAACAACCAACAAGAGGATTTCATTATTGTTGCTTGAAGAACTCACCATCCTTGCAAGACAATTCTATTATTTATTTTTAGATTTCACTTGGATATTTCATTGTTTTTTTCCAATGAGAAGAAAGTGAAAACCTAGTGAACTGAGTGGATACAAGGTGAAGTTCAATGCCATAGTTATATCCTCTACCAAAGTAAAAACAATTAAAAATTTGATATTGTAATACAAGCCTAGATCTATAAAGATGACCACATCAAAGATTGTTACAAATTCCCTGATGAAGATCACGTAGACTTGCAATTGGGAGAGAAGGTCACAAGGCACAACGTTGGTGAACATGGCTTTTCACAAAAATACCAAGAGATGATTGTATCTAGGAGATAACAACCTAGCCCTAATTGATCAAACCTTCAACCTCTATTGTACTTTCTGGATCTCCCAAGCCTTTAGACTTGCCTTGGGAGTTGCAAGGTCATTGTCATTGGCAATGAATGATGGGAGACGCAAATTATTATGACATAATTTCAAAACACATTGTCCACATAATTTCAAAATACATTTTCATACATAATTTTGCTAAGAAAGTCATTTAGTGCAACCTTTTGAAGGTTTTTATGGGAGTTGCAAGGTTATTATTATGACATAATTTCAAAATACATTGTCATGTCTATCCAGGCCATAATTTTATTAAAAAAGTTTTTTTAATTTAATAATAAGAGTGTTTGAATTGTATTTTTTTGAAATGAAATCATCACCTAAATCCTTAACTCTATCCACCCAAAATTTCCACTATTTTCCCAACAAAAATTATGGCCTCTTTCAAAGTTTCAAAATATTCTGCGTCAATGCAAGATGGTAATGCTTAAGAACTGTACTTTCGGAACAAGAGTCATTGATAGGACATTTGACTCTTCTTTTGACGTCAGCAGACCTAGTAACATTGCCCTACAGTCTTGGCGAGCCTTATTTTAGCTGCTATTGACCCATCAATGCACAGGACGTACCAATGCCATGCCATCGCCATGGAGCATGGTCATGCCTGTCGTCATGCGAGCCATCGCGGATTGGAATTTAATAAGCGAACTACGACGTGACGGAGTTTGACTGTGGTGTCGCAGAGTACGCGGATCCACTAAATCAAGGTCGGCCATGAATGAATTAATTTTCAAGAGCTTCGGGTTTCGTGTTTCGTTATTTGGTTACGTTATATTTACCCATCATCAGTCCCGATGTGCTTGTTACGTTATATCTCAACGAGAAAGGTCACGATGTTTCATATTAAGTCGCGTGGTTTAATACTGATTCTTTTAATATTTTGATTTATTTTGATTTAAATCACTTTAGCATTACAATATAATATAATTGTTCAAATAATTTTTTAAATAAAAATACAATTAGAAAGTTTTTTTTAAATACAAATAATTTGATAAAGCATTTAAAAATATTTATTAACACTCCAATTTAAATCCCATCACCATCCTTGTACAATAAAAAAAATATGAATTCGGATCTTATATATCACAATTATGGTAAGGTAATCAATTACCATTTTTTTGTAAAATATAATGGATGAAGTCAAGAGGTTTAACTAAATTTAACGCAAACTTCACATCCTTAAATGCCATATTCATCAATTTGTTGAAAATTAGAACATGCAAGTGCTATTCTTACATTACACTTTTCCATAGCATAACGGTAGCCATGGATTTCAAATAAATGTTATGACAACTTCACATCCTTGGATGCCTTAATCGATCATTAAAATGTTATTTTTATTTTCTTAATGTTCTTACCATTACCATTAAAATTGCCTAGGATAAATTTCATAATCAATCCTCAACTTGTTGAAAAAATGATCTACTTAAAAGGTAATTAAAGGGTGTTCTTACTATCATTAGTGTTCACATAAATTTCATTTCTTAATTTTATAATTTTCTTATTTTATTAATATATATACATTGTTTTTTAATTTAATTTTAATATTTTAAACTAACTATATATATTTGGATATATAATTTTTTTTACATAAATTTGATATCATATATATATATATATATATATATATATTGAATATATAATTTTTTACATAAATTTAATATCATTTTAATAGCTAATATTTGTACAACTAGCACAATTACATTAATAAATAAAAATTGATATATGTCAATAGGATATCAACTATATACCCAATTATATTAATATAAATAATTGATATAAAGTATATCAACCACATTATTAGTTATTAGATGTATGATAGGAATTTGATATTAATATTAATATTAATTAATACTTGAGTTTTACAATATTATTTTTTAAAATATTATGCTTTTTTTAATATTGAGATTTTAATATTATATTTTAACATTGTATAAGTTAAACATTTAACTTAGCGTATATATATATATATATATATATATATATATATATATATATATATATTATAAATCTAAATTATAAACACAATGTCGAGTTGAATAAATTGCAATGTGATTGTGTATGAATTTGATATTATAAACCCATATATATACATATATATATATATATATATATATATATATATATATATATATATATATATATATATATATATACACTTGATTTTTTGTTTATATCATTAGAGTTTGGATATATATTATTAGAGTTTAGATATATAATTTTTTTCACAAAAATGTAACATAATTTTATAATTAAATATTACTTATTATGTGTAAATATTTCATCATTAAAATTTACACAATTAGAATTTAAATAAACACTAATTTGTGTCCATGATTTTTTTGATTGGTGATTTTTTTTCACAAAAACATTACACAACTTTATATAGAAGGTATTTTAAGGATATGGCAATTGTTTGTTAATGGTTCTTCTAACTTGTTATCCCTACTAAAAAGTGAAGTTTTTATTCATTTGATGATTGCAACAACATTTTCTTCGTAATATATAATGTGAGTAAAGTTGACAATAATTTTTTGTAATAATTTTTTTTAATTGAGTAAATTTTATTTTTTATTTATATCTAATATTTTAATATTTTATTAATTTAATGATTAATATAATATTTTTCTACATAATTGACTTTATATTTATTTTTAATTACATTTTAATTAAATAAATTTTATTTTTATTTTAAATTTTAAAATTAGATTAATTTAAAAATTAGATTAATTTGAGGATTAATATAATATTTTATTTTATTTATAATGTATATTTGTGTTGAGAGATGCTTAGTGGAATATGGTAATAATGTTATAATGTAATATTTAACATTTTTGATTGAGTCAAATTAGATAAAATTAAAAAATTAAATTAAATTATAAAAATTAAATTAAATAAAAAAATTAATATAATGGAATTTAAATATTTTAACTTGGTCAAAATAAAATAAAAATAAAAAATATAAATAACCCTATAAAAATAACATAATAATAAAAAATAAAAATGACCCATGGCATTGACCATCTAGGTATTCATGTGGAATGTACCCTATTTAAAGGGGCGAGCCTTATTTTAGCTGCCATCCGCCCATCAATGCACAGACGTACTCAATGCCATGCCATCGCCATGGAGCATGGTCATGCTGCCGTCATGCGAGCCATCCGGGACAAGGCGGATTGGAATTTAATAAGCGAACAAGTACGACGTGACGAGTGTTTCCCCGAAAAACCAATTTTCTAGAATTTCCGTGAGTCGCTGACGGTCTGGCATCGATAGGATATACGGCATTTTGCATTCGGGTACTACATAGTAATCCAATCATCATTGCCACCGCAGTAATGCATTCACTATTTCCACCACTCGAAATGTGGAAAATATAATGGATGAAGTAAAGAGGTTGAACTAAAATTTGGCAAAAAATCTACAAGAAAATGACAATTGCACGAAGAAAAACCAATGCTCTTCCCAATGGGGAAGGATATATTTAAATATTTTTATTTATTTTTTATTTTATTATTATTGAAATTAAATTTTAATATAAAAAGAATAAAATGATAAAATTTTAATATTTAAATTGTATATATATATTTAAATTTTAAGTAAAATTAAATGAAAATATATAATGAGAATGGAAATTAAATCATGCTCTCCGATGGCATTTGCCAACGCAGAATATAAAGACCATCGGTTTATCCCATGCTCTTTGAAAAGCATATATTTAAACATTTTATTTATTTTTCATTATTTTATATAGATATATTTTTTTAAATTTTAATTAAATTATATATATATATATATATATATATATATATATATATATATATCAAAATAATATTTCTAATGTAAAATAATATTTCCAATTAACTTTAATTATAAAAAAAAATATAAAATATAAAAATCTCTTCAATGAACATAAGCCATGAGATTCATAACATTATAAAGTGATTTAACCACATGGATTTAGCTACATAGTTTTCATACAAGGTTTTCTGATTATCTTTTCATTTGAGGTTGTGGTGTTTCTTTATCCATAAAGTTAATTATCAATGGTTTTGGTTGATGGATTTCTTTTAAAATAAAATATAAAATAACTTTGTGAAGTGATTTAGTAATAGTGTCTTGTCCCTTCATTTAATAAATCCTTTGGATGGTTTTAATTTGAGGTTGTGGTGTTTCTTTATCCATAAAGTTAATTATCAATGGTTTTGGTTGAAGGATTTCTATAAAAATAAAATATAAAATAACTTTGTGAAGTGATTTAGTAATAGTGCCTTTCCACTTCATTTAATAAATCCTTTTTAAGAGGGGGATTGTCATTGTGTTGCCTGAGCAAGTCGTTGTAGGTTACACTCAAGACAAAAAGTGGTTTATTAGTTGGCATGTTGTATGCTTTAAAGTCATTAAAAAGAAATAGAAAAAGAAAATTTGATTTTTTTTATGACATAATATCTATGTTGGTGAAGCAAGTGATTATAAGCCTTTTATTTATGAATAGTCGAATTTCTTTGGAAGTAGTTGCATGAACATTCCATGTCTCAAATGACGAGTAAAGGAAATAGAAAGAGGTTGGAAAGCTTCAAGGTCACTAATGCTTAACTCTAAGAAGAGAACAATTCAGTTTGAAAGAGAAGGATTGGATGTATGACCAACAAGATAGACAATAGGCTAATCGGTAAAGGGAAACTACAATGCAATTGTTGTTTCGATATTTCATCTGAAGAACCTATTTTTGGAAAATATGTCTAAGATTGATGCAAAAACATCAATGACCTTAACAAAGAGTTTTTGAGAACTCCATGATGTGCTACGAGTGCATGTATAGACACCAAAGAGTTGTTTGTTGAGAAATACAATAGGTTGGCAAGTTAATTGATTTCTCATATTATGACATTATCTTGTGATGTTTCATTATTATTGTTCTTTCTTTCGATTTATCTTTTCCTTATCATCAAGACTAATGCCAAACAAGAAATAGAAGAGGACACGAGATGTAGGTACAATGTCCCAAGGAAAACTTCACTCTAGGGGATGTTATCACCCTAGTAATTTCTAAAGATTGTGGGCTCTTTGAATTTTTTCGCTTTAAGAAAAACTAGGGGTAACCACAAACCTTTCCTTGGAAATTTAGGATCTAGCCTTCCTAGAATTTCGGAGAGGGTTGTCTCTTTTAGATTTAACTTTGTTTTTTTTGTTTAATATTTTAGGCTAGGTATGATTGGGCACTTGGTTTTTTATTTGAAAGTTTGGAGATGGAATTCAACAAGGCTTTTTCCCACCAAAATTAATTTGACGATTCAAAATTATGTTTGACTCAAAAGCTCGACTATGAAAATGTTTCATTCAAAGCAGAGCATGCTATGAAACATGGTATGTAATTAAAAAGCGCCCCCAAAAATGTTCACAGAACAACAAATATTAGAAAAAAAATTGAAGGCCCAAATGGTGGAAAGGAGCTCGGGGTGATCTCGGGGTGTTATGTTAAGGCACTTCATGGCGAAAAGTTACCCTAGCCAGAAAATACAAATTCAAAAAAAAATATATTATTATGTTTGTCATATATTAATTTTTTTTATAATTAATAATGATAATAATAAATTTTTTTTAAAGTTTTAATTTAGTTAACTTTTAGAGTAGATGGTGATAGGGTGTTATTTTAAGGAAATTCTTGGTGTAAAAGTTACTTGTTCGAAAAATATGTGGGAAAAAACCCATCCACACTAAGGTGAATCCACATCTCAAAAAATCTTACACACTTCTTTGTATTCATACCACAAATATTGTTTGTGCCCTATTTATAGATAAATAAAGGAATTGTTAAAATATATATAAAACCGAAAAAAAAACTTAAATAATACTACACCACTTATCAATAAAGTTTTTCATCTTTAAATGTTAGTATTGAATCGTAAAGGCTCAAAACTTTATCAATTTTTGCAGATTTTATTAGAAGGCATGTATGTTGTACTTTAAAACTTTAGTTTTCCATTTCATAAATTCAAAATTAAAATAAATTTGAATCCATATATATGCTCTCTTCATGTACATGATACATCTATTATTATAACTAAGCAAAGTTTCATGGTATGATATGGTTTTACATGCATGCAACATTGAATAAGATATAAATTTAAGTAATTTAACTCGCAAACTTTATAATTTGTAAATGAAACAAAAATAAATCCATTCTAACTACATTCATCAACAGTAATGTAACATTGATAGAATATAACATTAAATCCACATCATGAATTTAAAAGTCAATGAAGGCATTGTCATATACACAAGTTCACATTCTTGTACTTGTATTCCAAATTGGTCTAGTTATACATTTTCTCTTTTACAAATAGGGCCCATGGCCCATGGTATTCCCAACATAGATAATGGAAGGTCGCGCCCATAAATGAAATAATGGAAAAAATGACATCATGACAGATTTATAAATTGGGTCTATACGTCACCCTCGTCGGCTTCGCACTCCCAAGTGCATTTCAAAATTGATATTGCTGCAAAAATTAAATAACTAATTAGTTGTCAAATCCAAAATGCATAGAATCAATCGCTGTTAATTCATGATAAGATTTTGATCAACTACTCATTCTCACCATGAAGATCTAAGGCAATGGAGAAGATTGTCCTTCCTCGGCAGATGGTGGAGTTGTTGTTGATGGATATAGGCATGGTTCATGGGTGATGGATAAAGGCATAGTGGAAGTGAAATCGGAAAAGGTAGTGGGTGTGGGCGGTGATACACCCCCACCGGTTGTACGATAGTGGGAATCACCCTAGGGCGAGGGATCACCCTAGGGGGGGGAATTGGAATGTCAAAGGTGGATGGTTGAAACAATGAGAAGGGTGGATGAATAAATGGTAGGGGTGGGGATTGGGAAGAGTTTGGGGAGGTGGTTATAGGCATGGGAGAATTTATGATGGAGAAAGGTGGTCGGTGTGGGTGACAATAAATCCCCACCGGTTGTACAAGAGGAGGAAGCACTCTCGGGGAGGAAATTGGGATGTTAATGAGTGGAGCAAAGTGTTCAAACCGCTATAGTTTTTTTCACCAACATGCTCATCAAATAATTGAATTCGACAACCCGGAACGTTGTGAGATGTGGGTCCCTCGATCGTAACAATAAAAAGTTTCATATAGTTATGAAAATGCATCGAAAATGATAATATATCGTATTTCACATAAAAAAAAATGCATGCCATCAAATTTCCATACCATTTTTCTCGTATAATAGAATGTTGCACTAACTCGGGTATGTGGCCCACACTTCTTTGGTGTTGAGAAGATAACTCCAAAGCTTGCTCATCCATGTTTCTTTTTTTTGCAACGAACTCGTCCAACCTTTTTCAAAATGTGGATTATCTTTCCACTGATTTTGACTTACGCTACATTGCCTTTTCTTTTTTTCTGGGCTCAAGAAACTATGTTTTATTTTAGTAGTGATCTTTGATGGATTTATATTATTGAAAAACATTCTATTGTAATCTTGACATGCTTTTTCTACCATATCTTGTTCAATGCCTTTGCTTGCTCCAAATTTGTAGGTATTATGGATCTCAATTTCTCATGAGTTGATAAGTTAACACGTTTCATCTCATCATCTTCAAATAATGCACTATCCCGGTCGTACATTGGTTGATTGAACATTATCAATGCTTGTTTCATTATAATAACTTATATTTGGAGGAGAATCAATGCATGGCGTAGGGCTCGTTTTGGATTTCTAGGCCCACTATAGGTGTTTCATTCAAATCAAATGAAATTGTAGGCCCTTCTCGTGGTAGGATTAGTGATATTAGGCAATACATTTTTCACCCAAAGTAATGTTACTCACCAACATCTCAACTTTCAATACATGTTTACAAACATTTCCATTCAAGGCCCAATTGCAATTACTGAAGTGTAGATTGGAACCTTTATATATGACATTGTACCAAATATCACGTGTATCATTATTTTTGGCTACGAACCCAATAACCATTGTTACTCTTTTCATCGGGCACACAATCTTCATTTGGGATTTGTCTAGCTCTACACTTGGATGAATTCAATTGTTCCTCAATTTTTCTAGGCCGTACAAAACCAAATTTCTTTTAAACGTTGCATATGATTGTAATATAATACAACCTTTGTCAACAACACATATATTAACCAATCGACACGTCTATGACATGCATTATTCTTTTCGCTTAGGTACCTTTCCTTGATATGCCGATGATAAGATTCAATGGCATTATTTGTATCCCTGATTGGAATGTGGAAAATTTACGTATGCTTTTACCACATATTCAGTAGAAAGAAATTTATTAGCTATGAATTAATAATACATATGACATGAAAATAATCATTAAAGTCACTTACAAGAAACTTACATATTTTGTTGTTGGCTAACCAAGTTGTTTTAAAAATATTCCAAAAACCTTGGTTGGTCCCTCGAATCTTTCAAAGAATCTTTCAACTGTCTTTTTACGGATTCATCATCTTCACATGCGTGCATGATTTCTCCTAAAGAATGAAAATTGTTGATTTGGTTTTCCCTTCCTTGGACTTTATTTCCAACATTCTTCAACCATGCACGACAGACATGCCACACACATAATAATATATTACACTTGATTGAAGACCTGAATAACACAATTTATTAGAGGGAATATACATTAACAATATTTTTATGTCTCTTATAAAAGAATAAACACATCACCTTAACGCTCCAATTTCAGTCGTAGCATCATCTCGTGATGAAAGCTTGAACTCGCCTAACTGTCGCTCTTTCTTCCCAATGGAAAAGAGAGTTGACATCCATTTGGAAAGCTACAGCTATAGTATTGCGTGATGATATCACCCAAGCTACGGAACCCCATTGCGATGTTCGTACGAAAACCATTAAGGTGTACTGATTGATACTACATTACAAACAATGTACATAATTATATTTATGTAAGTTACATGCACTAAAAATGAGGTTGAATAAATAAATCAAATTTAGAATAAATTTGTACTCACCCCATACTTATTTGTACTAAATGTTGAATCCATCGAGATTATATTATTGTGAGAATATTTTTATAGCATCATTGAGCGCATCCACTTTGTTTGTATGCCTATAATAAAAGGGATGTTTTCAACAAGATCTTGTTTCGCGGTAGAAAGGAAAAAGCTCTCGTAGGTGTTCCTTAGAGGTTCAAATTTTATTTAATGAATTGTGTAGGGCAACTTTTTAACTATGTATAGTTAATTTTATATAAATTAAAAAAAAACGTTATTAGAAGCATAGTTATCAAGTTTTAGTTCTAATTAAATTGAATGAAAAAAATCCATAATAATTTTTTTTAAAATTTTAAATAAACTTTATTAACTTTAAATAATATAACAATTTTACTAATAATTTTCATAAAAATATCTACTACTCACTCCTTCTTTTCAAAATTGTTTTTTTTAATTAGAATTAGATATAACATCTTTCTTTAATTTCAAATCTTATTAATGTAAAGTACTTTCTACATATAGATTCACATTTATACTTTTAAGATGAAACCAGTTTCGGAGATTCTCTCATTTCCTCTTTTGTGGGTTTTCTAGGCCTCGTCAAAACAAGAGTTAAATTGTAAAAAAAGGAAATTTTCCAATTTCACTGTTACCTTCTATTTTTTTTTCATTCTTCTAGTGTTAATTTATTTTTGTTAAAAGAGTATAGTTACCAAGTTCCAATTCTAATAAAATTGAATGAAAAAAAATTCATAATAAACTCTCTTTTGTTCATTTTCTTTTTTTATTTATTTTGAATTTTAAATAAGTTTTATATATTAGGAATTTGGGTTCTGTGATTCATAAAATAAAAATCAGAAAATTTCGATAAAAATCACATATAAGAAATTTGTGTTGACGCGTTTCGAACCAGCCAGTGTGATGATAGGATAGGATAAACTGTGCGGATAGATGTAAAGTTAATGTCGCCATGTGACAGCACTATCGAAACTGTCGGGGGTTTATTAAGCCGTAGAGTGTTAGCCATTGGGGATGGCTTTAACCGTAATCTTGTGACATAAAGCAATGACCGTTGGCGGCGACGGTTAGGGGGCATAGGCCCTCTGGTCTTGGGAGTCGCAACTCATATGGGAGGGGTTGGCCCCTCCAAAACCCCCAAATATGAAATTGTTGCACAATATAATGAATCCGACCACCAATATGGTTAAGAACCATTGGTAGCCCGCGACGTGTATGGCCATGCGTGTGTAGGCGAGAGGTCATGCGACCGACTCCGGTCCGCTCCAAAAATTTTAGACCATCAAACCTAGGCCATGTGGCGGCCTCGCTGATCGCCCTTCTAAACTTTCGACCAATAATTTTTTGGACACTTGTCCAAATATTATTGGCCCAAAAGGATATTTTGGGAAATATTCTAAGAATATTCCCTCGAAATATATTTTCTTTTTTAAATATTCAAAACCCACTAAGCTTGGTCAAAGGCCAAAATTGCAGTTCATCGGATGTTTCAAATCGCAATAACTTCTTCATATCGGTGATCGATTTTTCCAAACTGTTCATCAGTACGAAATTAGGAAGATGAGATCTGTCTGATTGCTCGAGTTCGACACACTTTCGAACACTTTGAAATTTGAGCTATCACTTAAGTCCTTGATCCAAATCTCGATCACTCTATCGTATTCAAATTTGCTCCGGTGAGCGTCTTCGTCAAAATGTATGCATCCCGATCTTCGCGAGGGAATGTACTCGAAACAACATGATCTTCCGCCGCACACAATCTCCGATATGATGATACTCGAAATCTATATGTTTATATCTACTCATGAAACACATGATTAATCGAGAGTTTAATGAAACTACGATTATCACAATGAATCACTGTCGAGATCTAAATGAGAACCAAACAAAACCAACCAAGATCTTTCTCATGCGAGCATAGCCTCATATGCAACTTGAATCACTTGCCATGTATTCCGCTACGCTAAATTGAGTGCCACGGATCTGCGCTTCCTCGTTGTACCAAGAAACGTGATGTAGATCCTATACTAAATATCCCCCCCCGATGTGTTATTTCCGTCCATTGGGTTGCGCGCCTAACTGCGCATCTCTCTAAAGCCATGCAACTTCACCCCCATCCGTTTGTTTGTACCCATAAGCCATACTCGGATGTTCCCCTCGGGTATTTCAGACATGCTTGCATGCCTAAAAGAGCTTGGGCGTGCTTAACCATCGCTTGACTTAGCTAGTTAACCGCATAGCAAATGTCTAGTCTCGTGTTCACTAGATACATTAGCGAACCCACTAAATATCGATAGACAAAGTAGCATCCACTACCTCTCCAAATGTAGCATCCTCTTTTTCTCCGCTTTCCTTGAAGAGGAGTATCCATGGGTTTGCGATCCCTCCATGTGAAACTTACCTAGTATCTCCCTACATAATCGGCCTTGAGACACAAAAAGTTCACCATCTCGCCGCCATATTTCCAATACAAAGAAATAATGAAAGAGGTCCATATCCTTCATCTCGAAGTCCTTTACAAGGTCCTCCTTCCATGAGTCTATCAACCTGTCATCACTAGTGAATATTAAACCATCAACATAAATAACAATGATTAAAACCTTACCTTCCACCACAATTTGATATAGGTTTGCATCACGCCTCACTTTTGGTGAAGCACGATCCGCTAAAAATAACTATCTATTTGAGTGTACTAAGCACGGGGTGCTTGCTTCAACCCATACAATGTTCTTTTGAGTCGACACACATGTGACTCGTGCATGAAAGATCTCAAATCCTTCAGTTTCTCTATGTACACCTCTTCCTCAATGATCCCATTGAGAAATGCGATCTCACATCCATCCGATGAATGTGCTAGCCCATCTGCGTTGAGAGAGCAATGATGGTCCTTATGGAAGAATACCTTGCGACAGTGCAAAGGTTTCTTCATAATCAATCCTCTCGATCTATGAGAAGCCCCAGGCCACAAATGAGGCCTTGAATTTCTCAACACTCCCATCAACAACTTGCTTTACCTTGTAGATCCATCTTGAACCTACCATTGATTTATCAACCGGCCTTGGAACAATTTCAAGCACTTTGCTTTTTGACAATGGAGTCATACTTCTCCACCATTGCATCTACCCATGTTGGTTCTCGCACTACTTCCCCGAAAGGAAGATGGCTCGATCACAATACATTTTCTCATGAGAGCCATGTATCGATCGTCGGTCGTAGGGAAGATTGTCTTTGTCTACGTAGTGAAGTAGGAGCCCTACATTTTGTGCAAGATCAAGTCTCGACCTACCGCCTTCGTGGTATGCCTTCTGCCAGCTTCGATGTTTGGGCTTCGACATGAGTGGACTCCTCCACTCCATGAACCTCCTCCGATGGGTGATCCACATTTAGAGACTTGTCTTTGAGAACCAACGAGCTCTCTCCTCCGCATGCAAGTCTAGCTCCCTCTCAAGCAACACCGCACGGCTTTCCCCTCATCGAATTTTATATCCCGTCGTATAACGAGTGATCTTACTATTAGGCAAATACACACGATAATTATGGGGGTGTTTCGTCATCCCACAAATATCCCAACTTCAAACAGCTCGGCTCTAGCCTCTTCCTAGTGTTCTTGGTCACATGCACATAAACAAATGAGCCAAAAATCTTTGAGTAGAAACATCCAGCTTTCGTACTCGATGGAAAGCTTCTTCTGTGTGTACTCATGCCAAGTACTTCTATGGAGGAGCAACGGCTTTTGCACATAAATCGCACTGTTACATGCTTTCCGCCCACGAATGCATTGGTAACCCTCGATCATGCAACATCACTCGTGTTGCACCCATGATCGTTCTGTTCTTCCTCTCCGCGACCCTATTTTGTCATGGGTTATAAGGTGTTATGAGTTCTCTTCGAATTCCTTCTTTGCTACGAAGTCTTTGAATTCGTTAGAGATGTATTCTCCACCATTATCGCCTCCTCAAAGCCTTCACTTGCTTCGCCGACTCTTTCTCCACCAATGCCTTAAACTCACGTAACTTTGAGAATGTTTGATCCTTCTTTACGCATGAAGAAGATCCGAGATTTACTGAGAAAATTCATCAACATACTTATGTTTTGTTGTTGAAGCAATCGAGAATGGTACACGTTTGTGTGAACTCTCCGGGAATCACCGAAGCACGATTCTCCTTTTCATGAAAGGTGGACTTTACATACTACCCCCATGGTGCAACCTCTTGCACTTCGATCTAACTGAGCAAGTATTCCCATTGGAAGTCCAATAGATATTTCTCTGCATGCCTTTCAAGGCTCCATGATGAAGATGGCCTAGTTGTTTGTGCCATAACTCACCCTCATCCCAACTCACTACTTTTTTTCCACCTTGCCCATCATGGAAGTGCAACTATCTACCTCCAGCTTGTAGAGATTCTTAACTCGAATCCTTATCCTTCGCTTGAGCACGATTTGTTTTATGTCGCAGAAATTTTTTTCCATCGCTAAAAACAACATCATAGGCTTTGTCCTCCAACATTGCGACTAAGACCAAATTTTTCTTTCTCGCGACCCGAAAACATCCATAACATCTTTCAATTGAAATGGTTAACCCGACTCCCTCTCCGAAAGGTTAATGGTACCAATGACAATCGCATTGTATCGTCCATCGTCTCCTATCTCTATATGCATTTGGATATCTTTCTCCTCCAAGTCACTAAAAAGCTCCTTATCTCCTGTCATGTGGAAGGAAGCGCGACTATCTAGATATCACACCGATCTCAATGCACTTGACACCTTGCATGTGATCAAGGAGAAGTCAAGTTCAAATTGCGAGGCAAGGGCTTTACTAGCTATAGCTCCAACGGCCTTCTTGTTCTTCTTCTTTTGTGAACAATTAGTAGCAAGATGCCCATGTTCGTGACAGTGAAAACACTTCACCTTGGACAAACCCAGCTTCTTGCCTTTAGACTCGGATTTATAATAGAATTTCTTCCCCTTCCCTTTCCTTACCTTGGTAGCGAAAGCACAATCCTCTTCATCATCATGCATTGATGAAGAGCCATCTCTGGTGTTCCGCCTAAACTCCTCCTGCACTAGATCCGACCACAATCGTTCCCTACCCCGCAGTTTTTCTCGTCCATTGATAGAGTCTTCATAACTGTGCCAACTCTAAGGAAGTCCCAAGAGAGACAAGCTCACCAAATTATCATAAAAAATAGTTATTCCACACTCCCCAGTTCATCCCAACATTGAACAAACATCGTGAGATACTTTGGAATGTTGGTGCTCTTTTCCAACTTGATCTTCCTGAGTTTATATTTGAGCGCCAATTTCCTATGGTCATTGTCGCTTTGGAAAAGATCTGTCAAAGCCTTCCACATAGCATATGGTGTGGCTTTCCCATGAAGGCTT
Organism: Pinus albicaulis; assembly: GCA_034641835.2. NCBI lineage: Eukaryota > Viridiplantae > Streptophyta > Pinopsida > Pinales > Pinaceae > Pinus > Pinus albicaulis. The sequence goes on from CM076570.1 coordinate 663,992,017, forward strand.
GAGACAATGTGGTCTCTTACACTTTCCAACAGAATCCTCCTCGCCTTTGCCACTTTCTTTTTCCATGCATCAAGTAATGCAACATCTGTCGAAGTGGGTTTACGAACATCATTGTCAATGAATTCCTTCTTGCCATTATCTTTGAGCACCACCTCCATCTTGTCCTTCCAGGCAATGTAGTTCGAGCTGTCCTCGAGTGCATACTCTAGCCGCAAGCCATTAAAATCCATTTCAATGTTTACCCAACTATAGCACCAAGAAAATCTCTTTGCAAATTCAAATTCTTTCCACCAACAAACTCAGCTCCTACTTTAAAATTGCAATCATATGAGCTCCGATATCATGTAGAAATTTTAATACAAATTATGTATTGTATGGATTCTCTTGATCTAACAATTATATGCCAATGTTAAATACAGAATTGTTTCTACAAAAAAATCTTACGAAATTTAAAACACAATCGCCAATTGCAATATCAAGAAGAAAGATCAATCACACATAACACAGATGTTTTACCCGAAAAACATAAAGCTAAAAACCCCACTATCATATATTATGTATATATCATGGATCATGAAACAATATCATACAAAACTCTAATCCAATAGCTCTCAGTACAATGTACAATCATCTCACACTGTCATACAAAAATTGGAAAATTCATGTGCCAATTTACTGTCTCTAGACAACCTGCCTCCACTGTACAATCCCAACTAATAGCAATCCTTGAATGAAATGGAATCTTGCTTGCCTTGACTGCACAATCCTCATGGGCACATCCAATGTGTGTGTGGTTGCATGAGTGCACCCACTAATGTCACAACTGATAGTCAAACTGTCTCTTTCACCTACATCTCAACTGGGTCTCCACTAGATCTGACATGCATATAGTTAACAATAGTAAATCTTCAGTTGCATGTGAGACCACTGATTGTGAATTAATTAATAATTAATTCACTTATCTCTCACTTGTGTATCTTCAGTTACAACTAGCACAACTAATTTTAACTCAACTTAACTGAGTTAAACTACTTTACAACTCACATAACTACACATCCAACTCTGTTACAACTTCAAATCACTCAGTTACAACTAAGTTCACTTGCATGTCCCACCAACCAACCTTTGAACTCAAATTTCCTAAAGCTAACTGATTTGCCACTTCAGTTAACTATTTCCAAGTGCTCATTGAGAATAGATTATTGCTTATTGTCCAACTAATATTAAGGAATAATAATAGCCGACATGCATCTATAAATAGACATGCGATCTATATATAGAACTCGCACATACATCTATAAATAGACCATCATCTATAAATAGAATTTGCTCATGCATCTATAAATAGACATCAATCTATAAATAGAATTTGCTCATGCATTTTATAAATAGACCTCCACCTAAAAATAGGCTGACTCCATCCTAGTGTAGGTGCATAATTTTCACTAGGATCTTCTTGTTGAATCTCAACAAAAGCCTACAAAAGTAGTGATGCACAATTCATCTTGTCATATTAAAGTTAGTTATGCATCTATATCTAATAATTCCTCTTAGTGAACATGTTTGAAACATATTGCTTTTCAAACTTTTAGCAACAATTAACACATAATGAAAACAAAACATTGTTAGCATTTCACTTGCATACATAAAGTGTCCTAATAATACCTACATTATTATGTCCCCATTGCATCCTCTTATTTATATCTATCCTTGTTGCCATTTACATCCTCTTAGAACCCTACCAATATCTATTTCCATGTCCTTATATGGTTAAACTCTCTTTGTTACGATATCCAATTTTGCTAAATTTTATTTCTATTTTAACATTTTTTACTTATTTTTTTGGATTACATGTTATAAGTCATCTTTTTAAACTAAAGTTGATATAGTTAAAACTGAATCTACTCATATTCATCATTTTTATACTTCACATCATACTTTTTTAAAAATGAATATTTTAAATTTTCATTTCAAATATTTCATAGTTAAATATTGATTTTACTTTTTAATAAAATAACTAATTTTATATAATTTCATATCCAAACCCAAAATAATATAAATATATAATTAATTTAATATATTCATTTTAACTAGAAACACTTCACACCAACATTAATCACAACTACCCCACAATCCAAGAATCAAACATTTTTATGTACTTTCTCACCAAAGTGGGTCAATTTCTTTGCAGGATTTTCAACCTCGGTAGTAAACTCCTATTCTAATAGCCATACTCAATCCCAATGGAGCACACAAACAGAAACCTTCCTTCTATATATATATTATATATATATCAACGGAGTGGGTCAATTGCTTTGGACGAAACTATGTATCAAAGGTGACTCATACCAACATATGTACCAAAGCAAAAGCCATGATATATATATATATATATGTAAAAGAAAAACCTTTAAATGATTGAGAAATTGGACATTTTCAGTTTTAAATAGATAAATCTAAAACCAAGAATGCTTCTATTAAAGTCATCATGGTTAAAAGAATAAATTACAGTGCAAGGAATCACTGGAAGCTTTCAATTCTTTTGCCGAAAGATGCAGCCTCAGTGAACTCCATGTTGGTGTAAAATATGCAGAGAAATGCGGAAAGGGAAAAAAAAATACATGACAGAAACTCAAACAGTTTCCCCTTTATATCGATAAGTTGTAAAATTAAAACTGGTTTCACGGCTTTGCAAATAATCAACATTACCAGAATTAGGTCAGGTTACTGAATGTTCAGAAAATACAGTCATTTTTAAACATCTAACTACATTTGAACAATTACTCGAATGAGTAAAATTAAATTAAATCATATATGTTGGTTTGGTGGAATTTAACCTTGGGAGATCATAAGTTCAGAGCGATGGAGGATAAAAACCATTTTAAATAACTGGTTTGGGTGGAATTTAGTCTTGGGAGATCATAAGTCCAGAGAGATTAGGATAAAAACCATTTTAAGGTTGAGAATAAAAAACCATTTTGAAAAAAAATAACTTCAACATAACCATAAACCCCATTATGGATTGATCATTCTCTTCAATTCAAAAAAAACCCCCAAAAAAACTACACTAAATCGGTCTTCTCACCCACCACAAACATTCATGTTAAGCAATCTCAGTCTAACAGAACGCTACTCTTACTTGTTTGTAGCCTTGTAACTCTGCTAATATGACATAACATACAACAGCAAAGAAACTCAACTGTACTGTGTGATTCTGCTCAATATAAATCCTTACAACATGAAGATTATCAGACAATTAAAGATCTAGCTATGGCAGGGGTCTACGTTAGTTTCCTGCCTGAAGACTGTTGAGCTCCGGGATAGTATCAAGGCTGGGCTTCCATTCAGAAGCAAGTCCGAACCCAGACTTGTAACTGTGCTGTCCCATTGCTGAACTCGGCATTTCTTTCGGAACAAATTTCTCTAGGAAGTGGAAATAATCTCTGGATAGGAATCACTATTCTGTTTCAATTCTTCAAGTCCAGAACCTACAGACTGAAGAGGAATAACATAATAGAGGTGCCCTGGCTGGAGCTCTGAGTTGTAATCCAGAGGACGACTGAGAACATTTGTTCCCAAGGGCTTCATGGCGGCGTTTTTCAACAAAGATTCGTATCCAGACGGCGTTTTTCAACAAAATCTGATATTTCCTGACCTGTGCAAAGTAAGAAAGATCATATTTTAGCAAAATTTTACGCTATCTGTCGCAAGATTCTTTTCGTGGTTGCGGCTCATCAGAAGTAGAATGGAATAATAACCACAAACCTGTGAACAAATTAGAGGAAACAGTTGTTAAGAAGAGAAAATTCATGGGAAAAGGATCAGTTCTTTCACCTTCCGCCCATTTCCGAGTATTCCCTCACCTTCCTTACTCGACTGCGTTCTTTTTTCAATCAGTGTAATTTGAAATAGTTGCTGCATTCAATACGTAGAGTGGGCGCTGTCATATCCACTGAGTTCAGATCCGTGAGCCCCGCCTGTCCTATCCGCCAGTTGGGCACCGGAGTCAGAGCTGCCAGAGTCATGTACAGAGTCATGTACAAGTGTGGATGATCGATGCCCATGTCCATGCCCATGGGATGCCCAGTAGTACTCTTAAGGGCATTAATGGGCGAATAGCAGCTAAAATATTGGTTGCCTACAGTCTTGCTTTATCTATCTTCGGCTAGGAAAACCTAACCACTGTCTGACACAATTAGTTAGCAAGTTCAACTTTTCTGTCTTGAACTATGTCTTGGATTCCAAGATACCAGAGACAACACATCCATCGCGGATTTCCCAGCCAAAGATTAGAGCGGTGGGAAGCCTATCCTAATCAAGTTTCGTTCAATTATTATAGTTTGTATATTCCTTCGCATGGGTTACTATTGAACACACCTTCCAAACAGACAAATAGGAAAAAGGGAACGTTGCAAACGTTGACAGGGACATCGCAAACATTGCCATAGAGACATCGCAAACACTGACCTAGTTAGCTCTGATACCTTGGTTATCAGCTCTTGGTTATTTCTAGGTGGTAAAATATCATTCATTTATTGTACATAAACACTGACATA